>JAMAFV010000003.1:1911097-2147015 GCA_023625935.1 Eurotiales sp. R13A2
TGGCTGTTCACCGTTCCTTTGAAGTATTCTGAGGCTGTGATCGTGGAGTTCGAGAAATAAACTAAGTCTCCTGTTTCGAATGATAATAATGGGTTCGTTACTAGATTTACTCTAACTACTCAGTAGTAGGCAGAAACCAGTATTACCCAAGTATAGTTGTGAACGGTGTTTTGTGAGAACGTTAGCAGTACGAAATACGATACAGTCCCGCCCGGGCACCCCGAATAGATCCGCAGAAAGCTCAAGGGTTTGCGAGGAGCGATAGTTATCAATCCCATGACTGGACTCTCGATTAAATACTTATCTCGTAATGTCTTGTATTACCTAGATCCGAATGTATGGTGGATTTCTTCAAACCCAGTAGCTTCGGACTAGTAGATTCTGACTAGTAGCCTCATTGATATTACTATGAAACGTAGTATCAGGCACAGTGTAGGTGTCAACGAGAACTTTTAAGTGGTTATTGGAAATCAAGATAAACCAATATACAATGTAATATCATGAAAATAACAGCATCCTTTTTTTCCCCCTTTTTCTACTGAAAAACTCCTCTTCGAGAGGAAGACATCAAGCAGTCCACCCCCCATCAACATTGTATGCTGAATCGGTGGTGAACTTGCTCTCATCGCCAAGCAGAAAAGCCACCAATGCAGCCACCTCGTCAGCATGGCCATACCTCTTGAAAAGCTGTGGTGATTTCTTGGGTGCATCTGCTCCATGTGAATGCCTATTTTCTTCGTGTACAAGTGCAGTTTTGATATTAGCTCTACATATCTCAAGTCAGAATGAGAAAATCAAGTTGACCAGATCAATAATTTTGCTTACGGGCAGACTGCATTCACCCGCACACCCCTCTCTGCTACTTCTTTGGCCGCGCACTTTGTCAAGCCAATGACGCCATGTTTAGAAGCGACGTATGGGGACATGTCAGCAAATCCAAATTGACCTGCAACCCCAGCAATATTCACGATGCTGCCATTGTCCTCAATCACAGGTAGCTCGGCTCCTAAACAGTTGAAAGTGCCTTTCAGATTAACATCCAGCACGTAGTTCCAGTCCGTGTCTGACACTTCAGATATTGGTTTATATTCATGGCCAATAACTCCTATAGAGGAGAATATGAGCACATCTATGAGTAGAGCGATTTGGAGTTGCTACTTGCCAGCATTGTTCACGCAGCCGTCAATCCTACCAAAGACTTCTTTGGTGGCCGTGATCCAATCATTGACTGCCTTTCTGTCTTTGACATTGACCGCGGTATGCACGAGACTCGCAGTGGGAAAGTGGCGCAAGATGTCGTCTTCCACCAGCTCCAATGCCTTCTTATCAACGTCGGCAAGGGAAACAGTAGCACCACGTGAAATGAGGTATTTTGCTGTTGCCAGTCCAATCCCATGTGCTGCCCCAGTTACAGTAACTATTTTACCAGAGAATGGCTTGGGAGTTGACATTTTGGAACAAGTATTATAACCTTACAAGTGAAAAGTCTCAACGATGTTGGTAGTATTCTACAAATTGATAGAGACGGGCTAGGTAATGTAACCTTCTAATAGAAATTAGAAAGATATTCTTCACGAAAGATAGAGCAGGCCTTGCCACACTCTCATAGTGATGACATGTACTTCTAATTTTATCATGAGACGAAATCCATTTCCATTATCTTGAGACGACATGCACTTCTACTGTACCTTGAGATGGCCAGTTCTAGACTCTGTGCAGATTCCGAGTTTTGCCCAGCTATCACGCCACGCCAACCCAAAGAGAAACTATTATATAAGTGAGGAACTGCGGCAAATTCTCAAGCCATCCTCTATCTAACACTTACGGCTGGAGACGCATGCTCATTCTCAATAACACCAAGCCCCAACCATCGTAAACTTCAATAATCCTTTAGGGAGGGAAACGATGACAGCAAATCCAAACACTTCGTCCAACGGCGAGCCCCAACAGCTCTACCACGTCTTGTTTATCAAGTCACATTTACAGAAGGATCCAAACGGACATCTTCAGAAGCTTCGCATTCCTGGAACATACACTTCCTTGGCATCAGCAAAGAAGGCCGCGCATCAATGCCTTTTTGATGCAGGATATGAGCGCGAATGGTTTAGCAAATATGAGGCTGGAGATGAGAGCGAGAATGGCCAAGTCGTCCATGCTGTCGCTCCCTCTGGCTCGACATATCGCGTTCGGATTCTCACCACTCCCAACACCATCCGCAAAGCTCTACCTACGCATGACGATGGGAGAATCTTAACCGATCTATATTACGTCGTTCAGGTCAAGACCGTATTTGAAGAGGAGGAAAGTCAGGATATCAATATCGAAGGAGCTTTCACCTCATATCCCGAGGCACGCCAGTGTGGGCTTCGAGTGCTCCTGGACACCGAAGACGGCTTGTCCAAGGAGAGCTTCGCCGCATACGACGAAGCTGGCCCTGGGCAGACGGACTGCGGGTATGGAGACAATATCCTGGTGCATGCTGTGGGAATCAATGGTGAGAATATGTTAGTCAGTGTGGTCAAGGCCCAGGTGTTAGAGAGCGTGCGCCTGGCGGAAGCGTCATTTTAGATTATGGCTGGCAAGTCCTGTTCGAGTACTCTCGTTCTTCGCTTGTCTAATTGTACAAGTTCAGCGGCCAGGTGTCTGTTGGGGTCGGCAACAAGTTTCCGGGGACGCTCGGAACGTGGTTTCAGGTTGCAAAGTATGGTCGAAAAAGCACATGTCGTACCAATAATTCGGTATTGCCTGTCAGTCACCTGATCGGTCAGCCAGCATTGTCACGTTACCTGTGGTGGTGATTTCTATGCAATCATGATCATCAGAATCCTGGTGGAGTGATACTGTATTAGTCCTTTTAACGGCTAGGAATCCAGAATTTGATAAT
This sequence comes from Eurotiales sp. R13A2, assembly GCA_023625935.1. Taxonomy (NCBI): domain Eukaryota; kingdom Fungi; phylum Ascomycota; class Eurotiomycetes; order Eurotiales; species Eurotiales sp. R13A2. The sequence goes on from JAMAFV010000003.1 coordinate 1,913,982, forward strand.
CTATTATTTTCCTGCAGTATCTATCTACAGAAAAGAACACGTACAATGTACGGAATCTCCACAGAGAAAATTCAACATGGCGATTCACACTATCGGCGGCAATGCAGCTTTTGAGATAATATGGGACATCCTGTTATCCTACTATGTCATCCGTGGCGCTTTCCACTACTCGGCTCTGACTTTCTTCTGCAGTCTTCCTTTGGCTGGAAGCAGCTTGGTGCTGAGCAATCCTATATTTGATCTCACACAGCTCCAACAGGAGACTGCAGTCCTAGTTATCTTCACCTTCATAGTGATTGTTTGTGCGCAATATTCTATGGGAGTCCACCAAGTCCCACAGCAGATCGGCTTTCGGCTGTCTATTGGACTATTGGGGACGGCTTTCTTGCTCGGCGGAGAGCTGGCAGTGTGGACGGCCCTATACAGGCGGGGAAGTATCTGGGGAGAATGGTACAAGCAGAGTAGCGCGACTACAATCGGTATTTTGGGCGCTATGACCGCACTGGTCACGTTTATGCCTTCCTTATTGATGCTGGTTGGGAGTCAGAAAGAATGCTGTTCGACGAGTCTCCAGATGTCAGCGAGGACGAAACCAAGAAAAGCTGATGGATATTTGTCCCCGTTGGACAAGTCCATCGCAGGTAATAGTGACATCTGATTTGCAATGAGAGTGCTTAGATGGAAAGAGGAAAGAGCCGGGACCTGTACCACAGAAAAATAAATGGTGGGATATGGATAGGACTTCCAATGGTTTCCAGGGATCATTCATTCAGCTGACGTAAGAATCAGCTGATCCGCTCTTCTTACTGAAAATGGCATCCTCCACAATGTAGAGAGATTGATATTAGGACTAATGAATAATAATGGTATAACGCCGCTTCCATCGTTCGCTGGCATGTTTTTGAATTAGGCGACAAAGTCCAAGGATTAGGTGATGTTTTTATTGGCGAAGGTGTTGGCATAATCTTTATGTTTATATCGCGAAATTTTCCATAGCAGATGTCTGAAATATTGATATGAAAAGCCTTTTCAGTCAGAATAAAGCGGGTGGTCATAAAGAACCATCACCAAAAGACTTATTGCATAACCTTTAAAATGGGAGTTATTCTGCATGCTGTATTAGGTGACTAACTAACTTACTAGTTGAGGGATGACTAAAAATGTGCAACAGCTTTGCTTCCTATCTATTGGCTGTTTTCCATAGTGGATATAAGCGCTGGGATTTCCATGGTTCGTCGTTATCGGCCGATCTTGAAGCTTGCCACAAGACTGAGAATATAGTATAGGCGTAGGACTATATTTGGGAGAGTACCAAATTTGAACATTCCCGATCATGATACGTTCAACAACATCCTACAAGGTCGATGGTTGGCACAGCTGACAATACCAGAAACAGTAAGATGGACATTGACTTTTTGTACAAATTCGATGTCAAAATTGAACAAAAATAAATACGAAGGATAGCCCTTTGTTGCTGGGAACAAACACAATCAATGCTCGCCCAACTTTATTCCTCCACCTCGATTTTTCTCGTATCCTTCTTCTTTGCAGTCTTCGGAACAGTGACAGCGAGAATCCCATCTTTCAGATGAGCAGTAGTTGCATTTTGATCAATGGGCGACGGAAAACTAAAGGATCGCCGGAAATCTCCTGATGATCGCTCAGAAATCCACCAGGAGCTATCCTTTTCTTCGGAAGAGTGTTCGGTGTGCCCGGTGATGTTTAAAGTATTGGAATCGGTATATTCAATATCGATATCCTTCTGCTTTACTCCAGGAAGTTCGCCCTCGAGTTGATACCCCTCTTGGGTCTCGCGCACGTCGAAATTTGGGACATACGTATGATGGGAGCCCGAGGTTTTGGATATCAAGTTCTCGTAGTCATCCATCATCCGGCCAAACAGGGAATGGCCTTTGTGGTGGAATGGTGTCAAAGACATCATCGTCAGTGAAATTATCCCAAGCTTGAATAATATTGAGTATATTGTTTTATCAATATAATTGACAGTCAAAAGCAAAAGAAAGAGAATGGAATTGCCTTATGTACGTGCAGAGGAGGCGGATTTTATATTTGATAATACAGATTCAAGTATAGCTCTCAGCATTGCGTCAGGGATTGCCTGACAGGTCTGATACGTGATTCATAATGATTTTGCTATCTGGTGCCACCTCCCCGGTTCTCTTCAACAACCAAATGTTTGGGCATCTGATTACTAGGACGATACGGTTAAAAATATCCAAACTGAAATTTATGCAATGAGACCAAGAGTCGGACAAAACTCGGCAACACTCGTTTCTGATGTTAACGTTCATCTGTTGACTAATCACTTCACGAAAAGCATCCATTTGTTGAGTTGAACCCAGTACTAATATAGCTGCATAGTATATACCAGACCCTTCATGTGTCTGGGAGTAATACCTTTGGCAGTCTATCCTTTCGCAGCCCCGCAAGTCTCTGAAAGTGGATACGGTGCCATGACAGGGCGGTGTCCGTTTGCTGAATTTAGTATGTGATATCAACCTTTTGCGTTCAAGAATCTCAAAGCGACAAGATGCTTGTGTCATTTCTGGTTATAACTATAGGAGCACTGATAACCTAATTGACCTAAGCTGTGCATAGCGTTCTAGAAGAATCTCCACGATTTCAGATTAATTTAATTCACACTATTAGAGGATAAATAGATGATCATTCACGTAGGTGCTAGGGAAACTTTTTAAAGAGGCCTCGAAGATGGTCTATCGAAGCGACCATCAACTCTGCGACAGTCTTGAATGGCAACTGGTCCACGGATGTCTTGTGGCTTCGAGTGGGAGTGAACCTTTTCGTCTTCTGGAACATTGACGCGAGTATCTTGGATTCTTCTGGTGGCAGTTCCTCTTCCAGCGTCGGCATATCTTGCCTCTCCTCTACCTCCATATGCGTACTTAAATCTGACCAAAGCTCTTTGATAGTCGGCAGGAGCTTGGGATCATCGGTATCCATATTTTGAAATCGGTATAGTTGGTCTCGAATCTATCGGTGCCACATTACCAAAATTTAATACAAAGACCCACGGGTAAAAGACCCATGGGTTCATGTTGAAATAGCGGCAAAACAGAATTTGACTTACGATCTTATGTTCGAGTCTGTCTCTCGCGGCGATTTCCTTACCAACAATGAGGCACTTTTCAAAGGCTGGGTGCACAGTCAGTTCTTCGCTAATCGAATGACATGCTAATTCCCAGGTGAACTGGTTTTTCCACCGCTCTCTATCTTCCATGCTGGTCGCATGTACGATATTTTTGTAGGCTTCATTGATCTTCTGATGATCCTCCTTGATACAGTCGGATATCGTCGCTCTTGACGACAATGTAGCAGTGAAGCACCGAGATAGAGAAGCTGTTGTCCGAGTTGCATGGTGGAGGTCCACCCTGGTTCATGCGGACTATCAACATTGCAATTGGATACCATTGGCTGCACCAATTAGTATTCCTGAATCATTAGGTGGCCGGTATGCCATCGCAATAACACAGCTAAGCTCTTGGAAACATCGCGCAACTTATTATAAGATTAGTAGGCCGTAATATACGTGTCCGGGTAATGAAAGGCTGGCAGGACGATGGAGATATTCTTTCCATCAACTCACGGAGCGGACGTCATCATGACCACCAAACACCTGTCTTTCCCAACCAGATCGAATGACCATCTCGCCATGAAGTCGGATTATGGGTGATTGCTATAATGGAAATTCTAAAAAGCACTGTTATTGTTGATAGGAAACTCAAGCTGAGGTCATTAGTGTCAGTTGTGATTAAGCTACCGCTAACCCAAGTGTCCTATTAATCCCCTAAGGCACGAGTTCTGTTGGATTGCTTTCTACGTACCACCTTGGATTATGTGGTAGCGATGACCTCTTTCAAGACTGCGATATTCTTGAATCTAAACCTCCGCAGGCGCTCTTTTGTGGTTGCTTCGCTAGCGTTTTCCCTCTCGGGACAGGAATAATGAGAAATCACATATTAGAACTCGACAGAATGGAAGCGAGAGCATCAACCTGTCTAAGGGTATCTAACCACCGTTCTCCTTCACCCGACACATCCAAAGGAGCTTCTAGATTGATACTGCGGGACATCATAATCGGATTTGCAGATGGCTTGACAGTGCCGTTCGCTTTAGTTGCAGGTCTGTCCAGTCTTGGGTCCGCCAAACTTGTTATAATAGGCGGGCTTGCTGAGCTACTCAGTGGTACGATCTCAATGGGAATGGGTGCGTATCTGGCAACATTAGCAGACAGAGATCGCTACTTTAACTGGGAGAAATTGGTGAAGGAAGAATTGGCTTGCAACCCAACCAGAGAGCGAGTTGAGATTATTAAAGGGTTAGCCAACTACGGCATCAGCAGAGTGGCCAGCGAGAGTGTTTTGGGCTGTCTCACTGAAGAGGACAACTTGGTCAAAGTAAGTGTTTTTTCACAATTTGTTGATATCTGCCTGCTGAATGAGCAACATAGTTCATAATAGAATTCAAACTAGGATACAAAAAGCCACATTTATCACGGGCGTGGCTCTCTGCAATCGCAATGGGGCTTTCATACTTCGTTGGTACGTCTAAAGCAGTGGTATGTCTAGACTAGATCCTACTTACCAAGGAAGGTGGGCTGCTGCCAATGATTCCATATTTTGCGACATCTCATGTCACTCACGCATTGTTCATTTCAATTGGCATAACCGCTGGAGTTTTGCTGGTCTTTGGATTCATCAAAAACTATATTATAGTGAAGACAAAGAGATCGGGGGTATACGGTGCCATACAAACGCTGTTGGTTGGAGCTGTAGCTGCAGGATCAAGCTATGGTGTTGTATATGGAATCGATCATAGCAACATTCAATGAAAAAACGAAGAACGCTTCTTTTAACGTTCTGAGTATATGCCGTGGTCGAGATCATTGTTGTCAATAATGCCGAATTGGCTGCATCCACGCTCCAAGACCAAAAAAGCGCCCCACTGGTTTATAGTCAAAGCAGATTTGATTGAAGTACTAATCTAATTCTCCACATAGACTTAGATTTAGGTTAATGCTTAATTGGCGAGAAAGAAAGTCAGTGCCGAGGAAGAATACTGTCATGTAGCAACAGCAACAGAGAATAAGCTGCTACGTTTCCTTTGGAAAAAGGTAGCTAAACGGCCAGAACGAAAAAATCTGCGGAATTGGTGATAATACGTCTCAAATTAAAATGATATGCTATCTGAAAGAGCAAGTTTCTCCCAGATTTCAGCCGTTTGAGTGTGAAGTGAGCAATTGAGTAGGCAAAAAGGGTGGGCAAAAGGATGGACTGAAGAGCATGTTTTTATATAGGCTTATAATGCTTAGTATTGGTTAACGAGCAACCATGAAGAGTAGGCATCTATGTAGCTTTGTTCTGCTAGGCGAACGCTTAGTATTGATCACTGAGCAGTTGCTGCAGGCTTGGGTTAAAGCGGCAAGAGGTAACGGTAGAGCCGCCGTGTTCGCAGGTCGGTCTTTACTCCGTGTTGAGGTCGATCTATGCGGACTATTCTCCACCACTCATGTACCGGGATTGATTGCCATGAATTCTAGCGATTTCTGTGCGTGCTGTATCGTAGTCTTCCTTTACGTATGGTCGGGCTAGTTCCGCGGTACCAAGGTATGGCCCTCGGACAGTCAGCGATGCGCCCCCGCGAAGTCAACTACATAAGAGATACCCCCGCACTGCTTCTCCACGCCCAGCTGGCATATTCTATTTGCAAGAAAGCAACATAACTCTGAAAGTCTTTGATTGATTCTTGCTCGTACCTAGCCATATAGATTACCTTTGTTGCCAGCCGTCATGCCTTCTATACTCATAACAGGCGCCGGTGGCTACGTCGGTCAAGAGCTGGCTGCTGAGCTCCTACGCACATCATCGTCAGATACCACGGTTACTATCACAGATGTACAGGCACCGCCAGTACCGTCGTCGGTTTCATCTGAGCATGCGACCCGATTAAAAACTGTGGCAGCCGACTTGACGTCTCCTGATGCTGTGAATGAGCTCATCAGCAAATCCGCCCCTTACGAATGCGTCTTCTTGCTGCACGGCATCATGTCCAGCGGCTCCGAGGCGAACTTCGACCTCGGAATCAAGGTCAATCTTGACGCAACGAGGTATATTCTCGATCGTCTCAAAGACACTATGCCCGGCGTCAAGGTCGTGTTTACTTCTTCCCTGGCTGTCTACGGTCCTACGAAGTCCGGGTTTGTCATTAGTGAATCCAACCTGCCGCCCGTGCCTCTGTCGTCGTATGGATCACAGAAACTCATTGTTGAGATCTTATTGAACGATTACTCTCGAAAAGGCTTCTTGGACGGTCGCGCAGTGCGCTTGCCAACCGTCACAGTACGTGCGGGCAAACCAACACAGGCTGCAAGCAGTTTCGTGAGCGATATCATCCGCGAGCCGTACCATGGCAAGAAGGCAATTCTGCCGGTCGCAAAGGACACGCCAGTGTGGATCTGTTCACCATACACCATCGTCAAAAATATCTTGCATGCCCGCGACGTGCCCAAGGAGGCTTTTGGCGATTCGCGCTCGGTCAACCTGCCTGGTTTGCTGGTCACGGTGCAGGAGATGCTCGACGCGCTGGAGCAGATCGGAGGTCCGGAGAAGAGGGCACTGGTGGAAGAGAAATACGACGCGGATATTGATCGGATCGTGCAGAGTTGGTCACCGCTCTTTGACAATGCGCGCGCTCGGGAGTTGGGCTTTGCCGATGATATTACGTTTGTTGAGAATATCAAGAGGTTTGCGAGCTCATTGGCGTGAGCCGTTAGTATATAGACATAGCCACGCGATTTATACAATGGTGCAACCCTGCTCCGTTCCGGTTCAGAACAGCAGCTAGAAAATGCGCAAGCGACGAGAAAACCCAGGCCCTGTAAACATACATATTCAGGTAGATAGATCGAATGAAATAGAGGCATAAGTCATTTTCTGTGGTTGCCAGAAAGCAATATAGGGAAAGGCCGGAGCGCCGGGACGCACTTGGCGTGGGTTTGCAAAGCGGGTCATGTGATTGGCTGGCCGAGCTGGCGAACAATTTGACTTCCCGATTTCAAAGTCGACCTCAAACCTCAAACGACCATCCTTGCCTGTCGTCCTCCACCCCAATTGCCCCCTCTCCCCCCAATATCTATATCAGCCACACGCAGTCATGGCTTCCCGACGGCTTGCTTATCAGTTCAACCAGGCTCTGCGCACCCGCGCTGCCTTGAAGGCCGTTCAGCCTGCAAAGCGCGGCTTTGCGTCGCCCGTCGGCCTGCCATCTCGAACGCAGTCAACTACCGTACGTGCCTGCTGCCTGTTCCCCCATTGGAATTGGAGCTGACCTTTGACTTGAATAGTTGTCGAACGGCCTTACCATCGCTACCGAACACAACCCTTACGCTGCCACGAGCACAGTTGGCGTCTACGTCGATGCCGGCTCCCGTGCAGAGACCGATAAAACCAACGGAACCGCCCACTTCCTTGAGCATTTGGCATTCAAGGGCACCAACAAGAGGACCCAGGGTCAACTCGAGCTTGAAATCGAGAACATGGGTGGTCATTTGAACGCTTACACATCGGTACGAAAATCCCGGCGCTGCCTGACATCGCGTCATACTAATTGCTCGTGCAGAGAGAGAACACTGTCTACTACGCCAAGTCATTTAATGCCGACGTGCCCAAGGCGGTTGACATTCTTGCTGATATCCTGCAAAACTCGAAGCTCGAGACCTCCGCCATTGAACGCGAGCGTGATGTCATCTTGCGGGAAGCCGAGGAAGTTGAGAAAGTGAGGTGAGTACTTATTCCGCCAAAATTGGTTCATAGGACAATGCTGAATATGAAATTTTCTTCTGTAGCGAGGAAGTTGTCTTTGATCACCTGCACGCAACTGCCTTCCAGGGCCAACCTCTTGGCCGCACCATTCTCGGACCCAAGGAAAACATCCAGAGCATCCAGCGTGACGACCTCGTCAACTACATCAAGACCAACTACTTGGCCGAGAAGACGGTTCTTGTCGGTGCTGGCGGCATTGAGCACGACGCGCTTGTCAAACTCGCCGAGCAACACTTTGGCAACCTGCCAACTGCACCGCCATCCTCTGCTGCCGCTGCCATTTCGGCCGAGCAAAAGCGCAAGCCCGAGTTCATCGGCTCTGAGGTTCGCCTCCGTGACGACACCATCCCGACTGCCCACATTGCTCTTGCAGTTGAGGGTGTCAGCTGGAACGACGACAACTATTTCACTGCTCTCCTCGCTCAGGCTATTGTTGTATGTCTCACCGTGCCTCGTCGTTTGTGTACATTTGCTAACTATCTTAGGGCAACTGGGACCGTACCATGGGTAACGCTTCCTTCCTCGGCAGCAAGCTTAGCAGCTTTGTTGCCCACCACAACCTCGCCAACAGCTTCATGAGCTTCTCCACCAGCTACAGCGATACTGGGTGAGTTTTATAGTTTCCTTCTATCTTTGTTCTAGAAGGCTAATATTGCTTTCAGTCTCTGGGGTATCTACCTTGTCAGCGAGAACCTAACCCAGCTTGACGACCTCGTCCACTTCACTCTCCGCGAGTGGTCTCGTCTGTCCTTCAACGTTACCGAGGCTGAGGTTGAGCGTGCCAAGGCTCAATTGAAGGCATCCATCCTGTTGTCTCTTGATGGCACCACCGCCGTTGCCGAGGATATCGGCCGCCAGATCATCACAACCGGCCGCCGTCTGAACGCCGAAGACATTGAGAGGACTATTGGACAAATCACTGCCAAGGACGTTATGGACTTTGCCAACCTCAAACTCTGGGACAAGGAGCTGGCCGTCAGCGCCTACGGTTCCATTGAGGGTCTGCTTGACTACCAGCGTATCACCAACGACATGAGCCGTAACCTGGCCTAAACGGACACTTATATCGTCCCACAAAACAAAACGAAGACAAAACAACTCTCATCTAGAGCTTGCCATTTTAGCTTTTATTCTCTGATCGATAGACGAATGTGGGCTCTGTGACAGTAGTAGTAGTGTTATAGCGCATACTTTTATTTTTCCCTTTGTCATCTATATCTATTTGTACAGTAAATCAACTGTCTTCCTTTTTCGAATGCTCTTATACTGTTTGTTTTCCTTGGTTTTTAAACCGACTCCTTTTTAAATCATCCTAATTTTAGACTAGTAAGGTCTTAGGGACGCTGCCTTTTGATAGCAGAAAGTATATGAAAGGGCAGCCGTTTACGGGAAAATAATTAACAGACCAGGAGGTCAGCAACTGGACATGTCTATGACAAACAGAAGAGTGTTGTGCATTAAATCTGAGGACACTACATAAATCAATTACAAGGTTGGTTAAAACCGAGCGCACAAAAAGAAAACCAAGAAACTCCCGAACGGTATGATATATATATACATATTGTAGTAAACATTGATCAGTGTAAGATCTCAGTTGAATCCTTCTTGCTGCCAATCATCTCCATGCAACGCCCCAGCACCACTGACTCCACCAGCACCAGCACCAGCACCAGCACCAGCAGCGCCGCTAACAGCGCCAGCGAGATTGTCAATATGGTGCTTTTCAATCTCAACAGCGCTCATCGAGTATAGCATGACAAAGAGCAGTATGTGCAAGGCGAAACAGTATGCTGCAAAGATGTTTCGACTCGTGCGGTTGGCGAGCACGACTCGCGTAATAGAGAAAACTAGCCGCTCAGGGAGACTCATGCGTTTATACGCTCTGGTTGCCTCGCGCCCTCTGAATGCGGCAAAGGGTGATATCTGGGCTTCGTATGCAGACTGGTACTTGTCAAGTGCAATGCCGGATGATGGCGTGTCGTCTGAAGTATACACTGAAGCAGTACTAGGTCGATTGGCATAGGCAGATGCCGAGGTGGATGCAGAGCCTTGTCCCCGACTGTACGTCGAAACATATCGCGTTTTCTCGTACAGGTTGAGATTGTCCTTCTGAAGAGAGGCGACTTCTTGCCGGAGTGATTTGACAGTGGCGTAGGTTTTTGATAGTTCCTCTTCGAGTTGGGTATTTTTCTGTTTGAATCTGTCGCGTTGTGCTTGAATCATTGGCAAAATGCCCGAGCCTCCACCCACTGCTTCACCGGCGCGGATGGCCTCCATTGTATTTGCAGAAGCAGCTCCGTGGTCAAAGCCAGAGATAATCGAGGATGTAGGGGATGTGGCTCCACCTCCCCGGCGGGATGAATGATATCTCGATGTGTATGTGCCTGCAACAGACATTGCAGCTGAAGGTAAAGTGTTTGTACTCTTTTGCATCCGCAGAAGATCGTTCTCGAGCGTTGCACAGAGCGATTGAGACTTTTCCAGCTCGGTTTTTGTGACTATAGATTCCTCTTGTAGCGTCTCAATACGACTTTGGAGGTCGCGATGGGATACTCTTAGAACCGTCAGTTCGTTTGTGAGTTTTTTGTTGCGTGCCATCAATAGTTGCTCCAGCGTATTCTCTTTGGACTTAGCTGCGCCGTTGGTGCTGGTTGTGAGTTCCTCGGGAATATCACCAGAATCGTCATCATCACCCGTTGAAAATTCAATGGACTATAGGTGATTAGTTAAGAAAAGACGAATATCTTGTCTAGGAGGATATCTCACCTTGATAACCTCAAGTTCTCGTTTGATCTCTTCATAGTCGGCATACTTGTCGACTTTTGCTCGGAACTCGTCTTTCTCTGCGGCGAGTTTGGCGTTTGTGCGCTCAAACTGACGAAGTTTGCTTTCCCAATCGTGCCTTTCAGTGTCCCGGTCAAATCTTGTAGAGTCCAACTTTCTAATCAAGGCCGAGTTTTCTGATTGCAACCTAAGATATGCAGGGTCATCTTCGACAGGTTTCTGTTCAGCGTGAGAATGGGATACAGCTTGAGCCAGCTCTAACCGCATCTGTTCATTGCGCGCTTCAACTTCCGCCAGCCTTAGACTGGTCTTTTCAAGATCTGAGACGACAATCTCAAGCTCGGCTGCTGTTGCGGTATTACGAGCTGTATCGACGTCGTCCTCCCTGTCGAGTCTTTGTGATACCTCTAGAGAAGCTTTGAGCTCTTTAACAAGCCGGTCCTGATTTTCAATCTTTTCTTCCAAACTCTTTTCCTTGGCCTCCCAGTTGTTTGTCTTCTCGGAAAGCACTGCCTCCCACGACGATTCAATCTCTTTGATCTTTGACTCTTGGGTATCTTCCAATTTCTTTCGGGCGTCGCTTTCTTCTTCCAGCCGCTTTTCAGTTTTTTCGAGTTGGCTTGTCAGTTTATCTACTGACTTCTGCAGATGCTCCTTTTCCGATGTGAGTTTCGGAACGGTATCTTCGGATGCGACAAGCGAATCGATTGATGCTTCAAGGAGGGGATATGGATCGGGAGCCTCGGAAAGAGAAGAGTACAGTTGTAGGAAAGCCGATGACGAGGTCTTGCCGTGGTTTGTCAGGAGATCAATGAAAGTTTGGTAGGCTGTGGACGGTTTATTTTGTCAGATTATTTCAAGTAAAGGTCATGTCAACCTAGTTATGCTTTTGCTCACCTTTCAACAGTCCCTTGTACTCAGTCAATTTCGAGGCATCGTCGAGCTTTCGAAAATCCTTCGTCTTGCCCGCAAGATCTTTTCTTTGCACAAGAGCATCACGCTGGTTCGCGACGATTTCTGATGCAGTAGCATCAAGTTTGGGGATGGTGTTTGTTAGATCAATGCCTGTTCAAGAATCGGATATGTATTAGTTAGAGTGTGACTGCTAAAGCTATGACAACTCTGCTTTTACCTCGCCATGAAGAAATGGCACGCTGGAACTTATTTGATTCCTCTGAATTGATATTCCGGCTGCTGCCATGGTCGTCTGGCTGCTCCTGTTGCGGGATCATATCCTCGCTGACCGCAAAAGCGTCCATCTTTGAAGAGCTAATGAGAGAACCGCTTCACTTCTATGGCATACCGCGAAGCTCAAGCTCTATCAGCGTTACACCTTCCTCAAAGACCCCACGACTCCAGATTCTCGCTGTCTGTTTAATTATCGATCGATGCGGAGCATGCGCGTCGCGGGCCGATGTTGCTCCGTGTGAATTGTTGCCTGGAAGAACGAGGCCCGGTTCTACCGCTTCAGTGGTCAATTAGACAGTACTCGAAAGGACTGAGTCTCGAAACCAGGCAGGTTAAAATAATTGTCGACTGACTCAAACGAAGACGGTTGAGCCTTAAACATGTGCTGAGCAGTTTGATGCGGTCCCTGGAAACACGTTGCGCAATGCAGGCATGACTAAGCCACGATAAGCCGGCAGCTTGTTTCCCAATCAAGAACTGGGCTCGTCTTGCTCCTCTCCGAGGACCACACGCATAGGACGTGCTTTCTGTGTCTCCGCCGTATTTGACGGCCTGCGAGATATCATCAGACTCAGTAGCCCTATCCCTTCCAGTGTGCTTTGATGGATGAAAGCGCAGGACCCCGCAAGAGGAGGAAGCTATCCGCTTCCGATGCGGCGCCTTACGTCCTGCGCCAATTGCTTGATGACGTCCCCATAGAACCCGAGAGCGGCGAGCGAGGTGTCCATATAACATGTGTAGAGTATTGGAGTAAGTGTTGATGTCAACTTCTGATATGAACCATGCTGACGTGGAAAATAATTCAGATGACAACTTGTACATAGGCACCTCAGCAGCCGAGATCTTACACTTCGTGTCGTTGCCCTCCGATTCCTCTGACGAAGCCAACGCGCCCACCTTCATTTTAGCATCCCGGCTGCAAATAACTGGAAATCCAAGCAAACATCATGGCGTCCATCAAATTCTGTTGCTTCCCACTGTCAGTAAGGCTTGTGTCTTGTGCAACGGTGTTGTCACCTTCTATACACTCCCTGAGTTGAGTCCCGCTTTCGAAAACACCAGAGTGAGCTGTCAATGGATCGGAGGCCTTGACTTGAATCGCAACACGAACGAGAAACCGGTTATTATGATTGCGTCTTCAAACCGAATGATGTTGGTACGGATTGGAGATGTTGCACAAAGAATCAGATATATTGAATTTCCGGCATGCTTAGCGGGAGCACGGCGAGATACCATTGCCTGTGTCGCAGATGCAAATGCATATTCACTTTTGGAAGTCGAACATCAGCAGAAAATTCCTCTTTTCCCCATATCTTCTGTCAACGAGGTTTTCGAATCCGGGCACGTCGAGGACATTCCGCAGTCAGCATCAACTCTCAAACGCTCGTCTTCAGCTACATACACCGATTCTATAGATGACAGAAGAAACGGACATAATAGAAGCTCCAGTTTGAATACGCTCGCAGGAGCTTCAAATGGTAAAAAAGAATTTAGCTCATCTAGCCTAGATGATCGTTCTAATACTTCCACGCCTGCTCTATCAGGGACTGGGTCACCTCGGAGGTCTCTATCAAAGGACAGACGGGACGTGGATACATCGAAGGATTTGCCAACTCCTCCGGGTTCGGACTCAACGGAAGACAAAGATAAACCACTGCCTCCAGCTCCAGCTCTAGCTCCAGCTCCAAAATTGGACGTTACTCGGTTGAAACCACATATAGTTTCCCCAACATCATCTGAGTTTCTTCTGGTTACCGGAACCCAAGAAACAGAACCTGGTGTCGGCATATTCGTCAACACGGATGGCGATGTTGTTAGGGGCACAATGGAATTCCAACAATACCCCGAATCAGTCGTGGTGGACACCTCAGGAACCGATTCCGGTACAGCCGGTACAGGCTCCCCCGAAGGCTTTGTTCTTGCAATTCTCAATTTGGAAGACAATGCAACTTCAAGTAAATATTTGGAAATACAGCGGTGGGATGTTGAACCCGGAGAGCATGGACGTAAAAAGGCATTGGTCAAGATACCCACCGTGAGCGATGTGAAGAATGCTCATGTCGGTATTCGTCATACGACTGGTTCGAGCAAGCTCAATTTCTTTGAACTCGGAGAAACCCTTCGGATGGTTAAACTGAAAACACCCAATACTGGAGGCACATATACTCCTGCTGAAGAAGCTGACCCCCGGACGAACGCTACCATTGAACAGCTACGTAAAGAGAAAGAACTTTTCGAGTCGCAAGAATTAACAGACTCGGAATCTGGAAAAAAACCGGGCTCACCTCAGGCATGGGAAATAGAGAGGACTAGAGAAGAATCTACCTTTGCCCACGGTCTCGGGAACATTGAAAGTCATTTAATTTTATGGTCTGGAAAGAGCATATGGAGGGTTACTAGGAACCCACTACCTTTACAACTCGACGGACTACTTCAGGACACGCAGACTTGGGAAGGTGCTCAGTGCAAATCGGTCAACCGAGAAGCGGTTATTGATCTATTAAGTTCGATCAAGTCCATCGAACCGACAACTGAAGCGGAGTTCCTTGGTTTGGGATACATCAAACAAAAGGCCGGCTTAATACTCTTTGCAGATCTTCTTGCCATGGATCCAAACAAGAGAAACGAAGCTTCAATGCATGCCACCGAAGAAGTTCTCGTGGGCAGTAATTTAGATCCACGTCTCATTATCTTCCTAGTGCCATTCCTGGCTAGTGAAGTCCTTCAAGCAAAACAGGGAATATGGGTGCATCGCGGCCTAGCCAGAGTAGCAGAGTTTTACCTAAATCATCTGTCCGAATCAAAGGCGATGCCTGCCGTTCCCGACGATGCATTACTCAACATGATCAAACGTTATCTCACCGCATGGCAGAGAAAACGCGGCTACGGTAGTGTTACGGATGAGACAAATGTATTTGATAGTGTTGATGCAGCCCTTCTACATTTGATTCTGGAGCAAGAAGCTCAGGCCAGAAAAGCATCTCCATCTCGACCAGTATCGACTACCACTCGGAATGAATTGCACGGATTGGTAGACCATTGGAAAGGGAATTTTGACCGTGCTGTGTCGTTGCTCGAGCGGTACCGACGGCTCTTTATCCTTAGTCGACTTTACCAGAGCCGAAAGATTTCGGGAAAGGTTCTTAGGACGTGGCAAAGAATCGCTGATGGGGAAAGGGACGATGATCCAGAAGTGAGCGCTGCCGGGGTAGAAGTCCATGTCCGAAGGTATCTTTGCAAAATTCGTGATGTACAACTCATCGAGGAATATGGTTCATGGCTGGCATCACGTAATCCCAGCTTGGGTATCCAGGTTTTCTCGGATGATAGTGCCCGGGTCAAGCTGGATCCTGACGAGGTTGTGAAATTACTAAAACATCGAGCACCAAACTCCGTGCAAGACTATCTGGAACATCTTGTTTTTGCTAAAAACGTGAGTACTGCCACCTCCAAATACATAAACATTCTTGATTCTCTCTTGAAAAAGGTAATGTGCTGACCGAGAATATAGCATGCTCAATATGCAGACGATCTCATTGCATATTATCTTGATACAGTTATCAATGTTTTGCAAACGTCCCCTGAGGCACGCACGTCGCTTAGAGAATCTTACTCTACGTATCGTGCATTACAGCCTCCTAAACCTACTTATCTATCATTCATCAATGAGAATACCCCACAGGAAAGCTGGTGGCAATCACGCCTTCGACTTTTACAGTTACTGGGTGGTCCCAGCACAGTCTTCACATCTAGTTCCGGGACAAGTAACTTGTCATACTCTGTTGCGGCTGTACTTGCTCGAATAGAGCCATTTCAAGATGAGCTTGTGTCAGAGAGCATCATTTTAGACGGTCGACAAGGCCGACATAAAGAGGCACTGCGTCTTTTGACTCATGGCCTCGGTGACTATGACTCAGCAATTCGATACTGTATATTTGGAGGAATTTCCATTCATCAACCTGCTGCCGCAATGACCATACCGGAGCCCACCGAAGACATCAAATATACAGAACCTGCGGAATTGTTCAAGTGTCTACTAACAGAATTTCTTCAGATTGGAGAAGCGTCAGATCGAATCGAGAGGACTAGCGATCTGCTTGCTCGTTTCTCGCGCTGGTTTGATGTGAACGAAGTCCTAGCTACAGTGCCAGATGAGTGGAGTGTTGATATCCTCAGCGAGTTTCTGGTCCATGTCTTTCGAGATCTAGTATCTCAAGGTCGAGAGACACGGGTACAAAAGGCCCTGAGTGCTAGTGTCAATCTCCGAGTTAGTGTGGAATATTCAGAAGACATGGAAAGGCGAGGAGGCTGGATCGAAGATGAGAAGGGTCTGAGGAAACTGAAGTCGCTTACTTCTGGCGATGCTAACACGTCAGAAGGAAGCCATGTCCCTGACGATGGTAGTGAAGAAGAATTTGGGGAGATGATCAATGCTGCAAGATGAGCAACCTTGGCTGATGTTGCAATTGTTTCACATCAGTTTTTCATGAGCAATCATATCAATATGAGGCTGAAGACATTCCTTATGATTTTGTATATAGCTAGGTAGACATAACCCTCCTCAACATATGTTGATGCCATCTTACTGTATATTCACGTCTACGGATTGACTTTATGTATATATCAATGGGCGTTAGAATTCCTTGGCGCTGATGCTGGTCGGATGACTTATTACCATAAATTCAAAGATTCAAGATTTTGTGCCAACTTTATTCAATTTGAAAAACTAAATATACGTTTGTGGGATCTGGACAACAGGAGACAACCAGATAGTGAACAAATGCAAGTCTAATATACAGTGCACGGATAAAAGTGTTGACACCCTCTTCGGAGACCGCCAAGACTATATTGACGTCTTGATTATTATCAACTCAAATATTTGAAGGCCTCCTGAGAATTAAATCAAGAATAATAGAATTGATATATAAAGTTATTATAAGAAGCCCTCTAAACAGTTTTTTCTCATATGATTTGTTAAAGATAATACAATGAGGGTGTTAACACTTTTGTCCATACACTGTACATAGGAAATCTATCAGGGTTAAATCATACATCACATGTCAACTTATTTGGGCTCTTCCTTTCGGTCCTGAACCACTTTCACAATTTTCACGATACCGAATGCCACAGCGGCAGCTATAACCAGCGAGCCAGAGAATATAAACCCGCTGGAAAAATCATTTTCGTTCACATGAATGAGAGTTCCAGCAATAGGATTCCCGATCAGGACACCGATAGCTGCAAAGCAGAAGCTCATTCCCATCCATGTCCCAACCAATGTCATGTTGGGTGCCAATGAAGCGACGATGGTAGCAGGGAGGGATACTACACCTCCAGATACAAAGCCATACAATATCGCAAAAACCACCAAGCCGCCTAGGGTGTCGATCACGATTGCAACAAAACCAAGGATTCCAGCAACTGCACAACATACGATCATTAACTCTAGTCCTCCAAATTGATCGGCAAGGATGCCTGGAGCTATCCTCCCAAAGACAGAGGCGCCATTGAGCACTGCCAGGAGGTAGAACGAGAGGTCTGAATTGACATGTGCATGCATTTCTGCCCAGCTGATAATGTAGAAAATAGGCACATAAAGTCCAGCAAGCGCCAGGAATAGTCCTATACTGACTAGGTCGAAAGCTGTGTTCTGGAAAGCAGGCAGATCAAGCAAAGCGCGTCGCTTCTTCGCTGGCGGAAGTCGTGATCTCAATGAGCCGATACTAACAGCAAGCGTGGCCAAGGCGATGAACCCAATTATTCGCGTTGTCCATGCAAATCCAATTTGAGGCTGCAGTCGTTCAAAGACAATCGGGTATATGACGCTTCCTATACTTCCACCTGCGGCCACTAATCCAATAGCAAGAGCACGTTTCGTTGTGAAATACGTAGCAACTATAGCCACGCTTGGTAGGAAGAGTAGTCCAGAGCCCAGGCCTATACAGAATCCTTGCGCGAGGAAAATTTCGTAATACTTCGTTGCCAAGCTCAACATCATCATACCAAAAACTGTTAAAAATGTACCGAGAATAATCATATGTCGGAAGTATCCCCGATCAAAAAAGGGCCCTGCTATGACCCCCAAGACAAGCAATAGAAAAGCCTGAAAAGTCCCTATCCATGAAATGTCTGATGAGTTTTTGGCAGTCAGAAGCGAGCTTTCGTAGAATGTCTGAAATACTCCAAAGGAATTTACAAGGCCCCTGTTTAGATTTATCATTAGAAAATGTCCATTTGCCACATTTGAGCACGTCTCTTACCAGGAATTGAAAAAAAGAAAGTGTGCGCCTAGCACTTGTATCCAAGCCTTTAGACCACCATTTGGTGGTGGTGTTACTGTTGCTGCTTTTTCGACATCTTCTTCCTCTAAGTTCCCGTTGAGCAAGGTGGATGCTGCATCAGTTGCTGCCGTGTTTGTCGTTTCATCGCTGTCGCCCATATTGCAATCTGCTGCAAGTATTCTGAGAATGTCGAAAACTTATTTGTGGCTTCAGGGCACTCAGAAATAGTTTCAAAACATATAGTGAATATTTGATGAAGCCCTCGTTAAGTTTGCTACTGAAAACTTTTTGAATACTTAATATCGCGTTTGTACCTTCAGTCATGGCTTATGATGAATGAAAAGGTCTAATTAGAAAAACGATAGATTTTCTATTTATCATCACCCAATGATGGACTTGGACACACGTAACGAGCGTACTGGGAAAGTTTATATGATTACTCAACATCGCAGGATGAAGTTGTTGGGATCTACAATATGTCGCTAGAAGGAAACCGAAGCATAGGGCTGTTAGTAATCGACTTCGAATTTCTAATATTTCTACGTATGGGCAATAGAGCAGGACTTTTAAGTGGCGACGGCTTTAATCTCATCAGCCACGATCTATGCCTAGACTGGAATGTTGGTTGTTCATGAAGTTTGTTTCCTTTTACGGTAAACGAGCGCGAATCCTAATTCTTGGCTGCAGTCGATGTCGTTCAATTCCTTGTGCGGTGTTTCTTATTTGCTTGAATTAGTAAGCTCGGGCGTTGTCCGCCTTCAAATTTTGATTCATACGTATATTTGAATCACATATAAAGGAGAGAGCATCATACTCTCATAACATTCAACTCAATTCCGAACACAAAACTAAATGTAGACGGGCTCGAGTATGGGAGCTCGTGCGTTTCAGCCCATTCCTCCAAGGTTTCAACTGAAGTAATGTTCAAATTCTTCGCAGTCAAGATGCTAACACCTGTTCAATCCATACCTGTAGAAGGACACAATTAAGTCGTCCATCATGACGGCGAACTCCTCAGACCAATGAGGCTCTGGAAAAGACACGTATAAGCTGCATTTCTGTTCTCTCTCATCCCGTGAACAGCGAGCTGAGCAACTTCCGGTACTCTCTTCTGTAAACCTCGTTGAATCATTTAATAAATTACCTCTGGTAGCCAGTTTGATTTAAATGCATTGATTTTCATTTTGCACAGTGCGTGCGACAAATCTCCTACGTATTCAAATGATATGTGCGACGCTAAATCACCAGGCATGCTGTAGCTCTCGGCTCACCTTGACCCCTATGCGTCGATGGAAATATTAACTCATCTTGGGAGTTGGCTCATCTCGTAACGGCACACTCGACCACGCGCCGCTACGAACATAGTCAGGCGAGCCCGCTTCCACACTATCGATAGCCATATTGCCCAATTTTCTCCACATATCGCCCTTGATGATGAATCCATTCTTGTCCTCGAATTTCTTACAAATCTGTTCCCCATGTGCAAGAGCGCGTACAAGCTTGCAGGCATGACTGTCATCGTGGTATGTCTTCACGCGATTAAAGATTTCTTCCCAGGACGAATCTTTCTTCGACTTGTAATTGGTGATTTCGTCAAGAAGAAGTTTGGGAGGGCGAGGTGATGCATAGATCGCCAAGTCGATACGAATTTTCCATTCAAGGAGCCGGACCTTCTTGTATATGGGGAGCCATTCCTGTCGTAGGAATGATGAGAAGAAAATGCTGAGATTGATACAGTGTATGTTGTAGAAGTCGAATTTGACCTGGTGAGGTGGGTTCTGCGCTGCACCTGTGAAGTATGCTGCCAGATGTCAGTAGAAGATTGAAACCGCAGGTATTATGCTTGCCTGCTCACCAGATGCATTAATCATTTCAGCTGTCTTTTCTTCTAGATCTTCCCCTCTAACATGGACCTGGCTGGCATATTTCGTTCTACTCTGCGACTTTCCCTTGCTATCTGCATAGATTTCTCCCAGTAGTTGAACAATCTTCTTATCCGCTGAGTTACTATTGGCCTTGGCTAACTTCTCACTATCGATCAAGTGCGACGCCTCCCGATTGTCATGAACAGCAGCTTGCGCCAAAGCCTCTGCAATGATTGCAGGCTGTTCAAACTCGATGCCGAAGCCTAGATGGATGATCGGATGAAGAAGGCCACCAAACATGCGCACGAGCATGTCGTCAGCTCGTTCATCGCCTTCAAATACGTACTCATTAAGCACCTGTTGCCAACCCTTCCGATTAATCTCTTCTTCAAAAAAAACTAGGAAGTTATGGTAGTGTTCCTCGCGGCCTAAGGATGACTTATATTTGTTTGGATTCTGCATGTCCGTGACGATGTACTCATTGGCTTGCACCATCCGTCGTTGGTAGGACACGTTGTCGTTCCAGCCCTGCTTGAGCTCGCTAGGTGTCGCACCGAGCGCGAAGAGAGTGAGCAGGTGGTGCGCGATATGATTCTGTTCAGAACTTAGCCACTAGGAGGTGCGTTGTGAGGAACACGACGAACATGGAATCCAGCATAGTTAAAAAATATGTGATATTTTTCGTGATTCTCCTGTAGAAGTTCATTCGCCGTGTTGGACGTCTCAGATGTGATACTCGGTATATAGAATACAGGCTGTTGTGACGACAAGAGATGGACCTTTGACGATGTAGCCATTTTGCGAGCCGGACGTGGTATAGACTGTCTCCAAAGCTTAAGTGGCGGGTTAAATCTCCAAGGCCCGTACTTGCAAGCGGTTACGTGGAGAGTGTGTCTTGCAAGCATTTGCACTCGCTACTATTATTTGTCAGGTCGATAGTGTGGTATTCTCATGCTACAGTTGTGAGACCAATATATTGCAACCGTCTCGGAGTAAATTCGTCCGTCTAGTTTTATTACTCACCCGTCGACACGGCCCAGCCAATAGACATTGGCGATGATGACATCCGAGTCCCATCTACTGTACTACATATAGGGCGCCCCTACTAGAAGAGTTGTTTGATAGAAACTCTAATGTGTGGTATAAACATAGCTGTTTCTATTATACTGTTCGATTTACGTTGTAATCCTTTTAAATTATGGTATACTTGAGTTTCCATATTTCATTTAGCCCTAGATTCGGTTTAAAGTTCATAATATGGTGTATGTCTCAGAAGAGCTCTGGTTATTATTGACGTGTCTACTATGGACGATAGTAATTGGAATTTTGCAGTTTGTGTACTAGGTTTGGCGAGCAGGTATGTCTTTAGATGAGCCATGTCTCCTCTCGTCCAATGAACTGGCTAAACTACTCTCCGCAATGAATAACCATGGTTGTGATGACAAGGCTAATGCAGCAGCAAGCCAGTAATGTTGTTGATCGAGGCTATTACAACATGTTATTACGATTTCCCGAAGATTCTTGTTCACTAGTAGCAGTATTCAGCTATACACACCTTACTTGACGTGGTTCAGAAGATGTACTGTATAGCTCGTGTCCAGAATCGTGTATACGTTGTGAGAATGAGTAAATTCCACCTTGCAGCGAGCGATTGAGGCTTTTGATGCCAGGTGTATGGTATAAATGAAAGGTACTCATCACACCTATCCATAGCACCGCAAGCTTGCATAGATATATTATTATCCACATCAGTAAAAAACAGCAAAGCCAATGCATTGGACTTCCATGCACGAACGGGGCTGTTACACGTCTTCCAAATCATGGCCAGAAACAGAATAGAAGAGCCAAGCAGCATTACCGTGGAAATGCAACCGCACCCAGCGAGCTTTAGAAACAGGAGAGGTAAACCAATAGAGCTAAGTGACAATGTGACTCGGGCGGTGTTGAATTAGACATTCACGACAACTTGCAAACATAACCATCTAACTGCATATATCAAACACGTAACAATTAATCCCGTCATATGCGGCTCAGACTTAGGGCCAGGGCACTAACCAGAACGGAGTTATTACGAAAGTAAAAATCTCACAACGTACGTATAAGAGAAGATGTGCCTCACTGAGCGTCGCCGTCATTCTTTGCTGTAGCCCTAAGTGGAAAATGTCAAACTGCAAACAAGCAGCATCTTGGCCTGCTTGGTTATCTAGCTGACTGGCTGGATTATGGCCCAATCCGCCGCCATTCTCTAATACTTATTCTACTTCGCATGTTGTTTTTTTTAAAGATTTCCAGTGACCAGTTAACATCTTTCCTCTTCTAAGTTTTTAAGCTTATTACCAAACTCTGACAACAACCAAGATTTCCAAGGGAAGATGAAGAAATCCACTGGTCGTCTTGGCGCTAAAGCAGCCCAGAATTGTGGTAATCAACTCCGCTGATGCTTTGGATAGAGGTGTTGTGACTGTAAGCTTAGCCCTTGCTGTTGTGGACAGGAAAGAGTAATTTCAGTCGAGGATGCAGGCAAGGGAAACATCAGCCTTGACGTTTTCAATTTCATGCTTGTTAGGGTTAGTAACACCAATGCTGTGTTGTCTGCCTGATGAAGCGATGATGATGACGCTGTAACTTACAATGCCGTAGCGTACGTAATCTTTGTGGAGCTTGCCGTACCCCAGATCCTTTATCCCGGCGGAAGAAATCGGCCCTCCAGGTTATGCGGGGGGCTGTTAACACAGATCTATCGGTTAACGGTATCGGATATTTGCGAGCACACGTATCCGAAGAAAACCCACTACATCTTCAACATACGGACATACTTGATACCTGTCTCTATTACGTTCCTCATCGTTCAACTAGGTGCTCTACGCAAGAATCACTTTGAACAGATACAGGCACAGTACCAATATGGACCCCTCACTTGTCAAAATACCGCCCATCAAGGACCTTACAATCGACAATATTACTGATAATGTCATTCTCATCAATTCTCTCTGCGAAGACCCCCGCATGAAGTATGTCCTCGAACGCTTGGTCACTCACCTGCATGACTTTGCGCGCGAGACCCGCCTGAGCTTTGATGAATGGATGGCCGGTCTAAATTTCTTGACCGAGACGGGGAAAATCTGTAGTGATGTTCGCCAGGTACGTGTAATCTAGAGTATTGTTGGTTATGCATGTGTATGCTACGAGAAAGCTAGCAATCCGCCAAACTCTCAAGTCGCTGATTTAATTGAGATACCAGGAGTTCATTCTCCTCTCTGATGTTCTCGGTCTATCACTATTGGTAGACTCAATTGACCATCCAAAACCACCAAACTCCACTGAAGGAACGGTCCTAGGACCCTTTCATACGCATGAAGCACCCAATATGTCGCATGGAGACTTGATGTCTCAAGATCCTAACGGAGAACCACTGCTAGTAGTATGCAACATCAAGGACCGAGAAGGAAAGCCCATCAGCGGTGTGACAATTGATATCTGGGAAACCGATTCAACAGGCCATTACGATGTGCAACATCCCGATCGTTCAGGGCCGGATGGTCGTTGCGTCATGACTTCTGATGAGCAGGGAGAGTTCTGGTTTAAGGCTATTAAACCGGTTCCCTATCCTATCCCGCATGATGGACCTGTTGGGAAGCTGTTGAAGAAACTTCATCGACATCCGTATAGGCCTAGCCATATGCATTTTATGTTTGCGAAGGAGGGCTATGATCATTTGATTACGTATGCTTTCCTTCCTCGCCTTATTACTTTTGGCCATGGGCTGTGACCTCTACTAAATCCTCTTTTTGTTCATGTCAAAACACTTACACACATAAAATAGGTCGCTCTATCTTCGCAACGACCCATATGAAACATCAGACGCTGTTTTCGGCGTCAAGGATACCCTCATAGTCGACCTGGGAGTAGTCGATGCCACCTTGGCGGCCAAGTACGGTATTGCAAAAGGGTCATTGCTGATGACATACGATTTTGTGCTTGTCACGGATGAAGAAACCAAAGCACTTCGCGAATATAATTCGCAGGTTGCTTTGGATAAGTTGGGGCGAAAAGTGAAAATTGTTAACGGATTGCCGATTCCTGATCTAGATTAAGCTAGATTTGTCACATAAGTTTATTATATGCCCGTGGATATACTTTTTTTTGTCCGCTTGTGACTTATGGAGTGAAGTTAACATTCAAGTTACAATGTGTCTCCGTAAATGCCACCCAACTCTTTACCTGTAATTACTGATGGTCAGGGTGTTGGTTTGCGGAGGATGATAACTTTTTTTCTCCCTAGGAAAATGGACGAATGCTTGAGGTTTCCAGTTTGTGTCCAGGGTTGTTGCATCCAAGATCGCAATCAGTTTCATATATGGTTATGTTGATAATCGGCTTCTTATACGCAGAGGCTAGGCTTAAGTTTTGGGCCCGATTCAGTTCGAGAGTTAGGGGTACGGACCTAAAGATTTATATCCAGATGCTTTAAGCTCCGTAGGCTGGGGTCTTTGGAACGAAATATATCGTCTGAACCAGAAGAATTAAAGACAACCATGAATGGTGTTAAGATATTCCGCAATTTTAAGGTATGTAACCTGGCTAATATTCACATAATACTGAGGCACGTCTAACTATAAAGGGGACTTTTACTAGGCAATATATGGGTCCTTGACAACATGACGTTCGGCAATTTTATATTCAGTTACGCCTACTGTAGGTATGCTGACACATTTGGACACATTGTACAAGTAGATAAATACGGAGGAAGCAGAAGTAGCCATTGACTAATTACAAATGAATTTGAACCAGTCTCGGATGCATTGAAATCTAAATATAGGCACACAATACAAGCGCACACCAAACATTTCTGGTATCACGAATGAAAACGAGAAAGGAAGCAGAACGTAGCCATCAGAAGAAGACAGTAAAATAATAAAAAGAGTATCAGATATCAGACCATAATTCGTTAATATATGTCACAATTATATATAATGAAATCAAAATGAATAAAAAACATATAGATGTAAATAGATGCGCTCGCTTCATCTGTCCTCTCCATCCCGCATATGCCTCTGATTTCCTCGAGATGCCTGAGGCCGAGGGGTATGGTGGTCAACTGTGTCTTTGATAGCCTGCATGAGTCGCGAGCTGGCGTCCGGGTCGTTATCAGCTTCGTTGCGACGACGATGGGTATTATTATTATCATTATTAATGGCGGCATTGTCATGATGAATATTGCGGTGGAGGAAAGAACCCCGCCTGTCATGGTTGCTATGGTGTGTTGGTTCTGGTTCTTGTTCAGGGTTTAGCATGTTATGAATTTCGCTGTTTGTACGTCGGGGAACAGTCGTGTGCTCGTGTAATGACGGGTGACGATGATGATACGGGTGAGACGGCGGTGGTTCCGATTGTGCGGCGGTGTTAATGTGGTTGGCGTTGTTGGAATCAGGATGATGATCATGAGAGTATTTGGGGTTTGGTGGATGGGGTTGATCAGTGTTGTGCTGCTCGTCTTGCTGGTGGTGGCTGCTATCAGAACCAGGATGTCGAGAGAAATCTTGCTGCTCTTCTGCATGAGCGCGAGCTTGCGTTCGAGGTTGGTAGTCTCGCAATTCCTCCTCTTTGACATCTCTCCACGAGCATTTGGCATGTTTCTTGGTGCAGCCCATGCATGCTGTCAGGTTTTTCAAGCAATCCATGTGTAAACGCCGGCAACGGTCACAAGGTGGGAATATTTGTTCTCCTCTTCGGAGATCTTCCATGCGTGCTACCATGTCCATCTTGAAGGGACCCCCATCATCCCGTTCGTGATGGTTGATTGATTTGGGCTGGGGAAGTAGAGACGGCGGAGTATTTGGTATTGCTACGGTGCCTGAGAAAGTACCCGTTGCGTTATTGAATACAACAGCAGAAGCTAGCTCGGATGGTTCTGATCCATGTGGGCGGTGCCGTGTAGATTGTTTATTATACGAAGATGCAGAGCTTTCGTTTTCCGCAGGGCCATGGCGGCCGGCACAATCGCCTGTCGTGAGGAATTTTTTCAACAACTCCGCTCGAGTCGTGGGAGATGCGCCTTTGATGTTGGTACCGTTTATTATAGTAATATTGTCTGTGTTTGGGTGATTGAGCATGAATTGCGAAGAAAGGCTAGGGTGCTCGTCGACAGCCTCTCCCGCTCTTCCTGCATTCACAGCGACGAATCCTGCGGGTGGAGACTGTGAATTGGCAAGACGGTTGCCATTCAAGACTGCTTCCGATTGACTGCCATGCTCATGTAGAGGAGGACTTTGCGAGTATTTGGCCCGGTCGTTTTCGCGGCGAGTAATG
The DNA here is from genome assembly GCA_023625935.1 of Eurotiales sp. R13A2. Lineage (NCBI taxonomy): Eukaryota > Fungi > Ascomycota > Eurotiomycetes > Eurotiales > Eurotiales sp. R13A2. The sequence goes on from JAMAFV010000003.1 coordinate 1,940,268, forward strand.
ATTGCATTGCGGCGGCTTTTCAATCGGTAACTCAACTGTCTTGCGCGCGCGGCGGCTGGAAAAGCAACATCAAGTTAGTTTAGCGTTTTGCAGTATATTCATTTGTATACAAGAGCATTATCATGGACTCACCCGAGTCTGCCATAGCAGTGATTTGTTGTAAATTTTTCTCCAGAATTTCCAACGCTCCTACCTCCTTCTCTTCGTCCTCGTCAATGGGTTGCGGAGGAATGAGCTTCTGAGGCATGCCAGAAGCAATCAAAACATAGTCCTCCTCTGATATCTCCACCCTGCACTGTTTCGTATAGAACTGACATACACGGACTCCATTGCGAGTCTTCTCCAGATTGAATTGTTCCGGCTTGTTCTTTGCAAACTCGACGACATCTAGCCAAGTGACATTCATACCTTCCTTGCCATTGGACTTGAGCACACGCGGCGGCCCCTCGAACAAGCGCTCAAACCGTTTCATGAGAATGGGTCCTAACGGGCATGCGCCGAGGTTACCCGCGATACTTTCATGGCGTTGCAGAACGCCGTCATATTCTCCAATCAAGCGCAATATGTTTGGGAGACTGTCCTCGGTCGACACAAGAGGAAGGTTTTCCGGGTATTGACGTGCAAGGTAATTGATATGTAAATGGTTTGACTGTGTCTTCGGCATCTTCGAAATACCAGCGGAGAAATCGCCGGATGGGGAGCGCGGCCGCTTGTGAGACGACGGCGGTACTTCCGCCGTCACCGTTCGCGACTCCATTTGGAGATGAGTGTTGCTCAAGTCGTGCTTGCCTATGAAATCAAGAAGATGTCTGATAGTCCCATTCGCCGAGGAGGGGGTGAAAACACATGCGATCAAGATGAGAAGATCATTCGACGACGTATACAGGCAGGGCCGTGACTGGGTATGGTCTCATTCGGCGGCGAAATGACAATGAGCGGCCCGCAGAGACTAACTACTCAACAATCGGGAGTAATAACGGATGGTTAGAATTGCATGCGTCGTCGAGCGGATTAACGAGAGGACGAGCAGAGACCCATGGCGAGTGTTGACAGCGGCGGAGAAAAGAAGAAAGGGAAGAAAAAAGGGCAGGATGGGGAGGGGTGGAGTTTCGGAGCGATGCAGCAGGAAGTCACGCCCAAGCCTGGACTTGGCAAGCGGATGACAGGAAAATCTCCGCACGGCCAAGAGGATGCCTACTGGGCCATGCAAGGCCTGCATGAAATACAGTCCGAATTCTGGGGCACCAACAGAAACAGGATATCGATCCGTTCCAGGCCAGACTACGTGCTCAACTACCTGGTCCATGTGTGGTGTACTTGAGGGGAATACTGGGCCGGTTAAGGTCCCCGGAGAGCGCGGCGGCGGGCATCAATCAGGCGTCGCATTGAACACATACCATGCAAAGCAACGACCAACCAGGCCGACTTGCATCGACAGCTTCTCGACAGCCAACAGAACCGGGGGAAATAGATGATACGGCTAGCGGAAGGATGGTGTGAGTGTGTCACCAGTACCTGCGCCCGCATCACCTATGTCCAGAGCGGGCGGATCGGAAATCAAGGGTGGATACAGCAGTCTACGACGCAAATGCGCCATTTTCTGTCAGAACGTCAGTTAATTTAGTTGCATGAACGGCAGGACCGGAGTGAGAAGGCGGCTGTTTTGGACCCCAGACTGGCTCTGCCTGCAGCTCACTGAACATAGTAATAAGTACTGGAGCAGATATTATGCAGCCAGCGAGCGTGGTCAGCGTATTGATATCACGGGCGGAGCGTGGGCCCTCCGCCGGAAGATTCCGCTGAGCCAGCATGCCCAGCGCTCGCTGATTGGTTGCGCTGCCTGCTCCTGGTTCTGTGTTTGTGCGTTGCCGTAACTTGATATTACATGTCTAAGGCGCGTTGTAGGCGACACTATTGGTCCGTAGCCGTACACCCACCGTTCACCGCCGGTATTATTACCGTACGTGACGCCGGCAGCTGGCAGCCTCTGCACTCTCGTCGCTGTGAGCGCTCTCTCGCAACCAAACCCGCGACAAACCGATGCACCAGGGCTAATCTGATTGTCGTCCCCTCATTCGCCACAGTCGTCCTCTCTCTCCATCTAGTCCTTCGCTGGCGGCACTGACTTGACTACCACACACGTACAGTTCATTGGCGAGGCCTCCTTGTCGTCATCGAGGGGGTGGTTTAATTTACTAGCTGACGCTCGCTTTACCACGGCGCAACAAATCAAGAAAGCGAATCAATCCAGATCAAAAATAGGAAAGGGAACAGCTGGCCAGACAGTGAGCCAGTCCGCGCACGAGGCACAGGTCGTCATTCCAAACTCGAAACTGCGAAGTCTTCACTGAAGATCTGCAGGGATCATTCCGAGAAGAACCAGGGCAAAACCTACCAGAGGAAGAGACGGAAATTCATCATCCAATTATCTATTGTCCCGACCAGCAAGAGTTCCTTCTCTACTTTTCTTTTCATTACATTTCCCAATAAAACATGTCGGAGCGAGGCTCGTTCCGTGGTGGACGGGGAGGTCGCGGCGGAGGCGGTGAGCGTCGAGGCGGCCATTCCACCGGGCAGAATAGGGGCGGTGCGCGCGACCAACAACAGCAAGAAAAGCCGAAGAAAGAGAATATCTTGGACTTGACCAAGTATATGGACAAGGAGGTGAATGTCAAATTCAATGGTGGTCGAGAAGGTTATTCAACGCCCCTCACTCTCGTTTTAATCATCATGCCTGCGTCTAACTTTATCTCTAGTCAGCGGTATTCTAAAGGGATACGACCAATTGATGAATCTGGTGCTAGATGATGTTAAGGAGAAAATGCGAGGTACAGTTTATCATCTAAACCCAACGAGCAGGCCCATAATTTCAAACTAACCTTTGGAGGACAGATGAATCTGGAAAAGAGGCTACTCGTTCGCTTGGCTTGATCGTTGCTCGGGGCACACTCCTCGTGCTGATATCTCCAGCGGACGGTAGTGAGGAGATTGCTAACCCTTTCGTGCAAGCGGAGGAATGATATGGATGTTTGAACTATGAGATTTTAATGTCATGAAGGGCGGCTTATGTATTCAACAATAAATAGTATAATCGGAGCAAAGAAGGTACGCCTTGCGTACCTCTGCCGAAAAAAACAGAAAGGGATTGGAAGGGCCAGCATCATATAAAGAAAAGAATAATACCCTACAAGGCACTGATGAATGAAGCTGATGAACAAATAAATGTATGAAATAGTTGTTGGCATTTGTAGTTTCTCAAGCATGATACAACTTGTTAACATATCAAGTTTCTACATCAATATAATTTGTAATCTTCAAATGTCAGCAATAAATAAAATCCCCCAGCAACCATACCACAACGTGTTTGCCCCCACCTTCAATTGACTGTAATGTTAATTCCCCCAATAGATAGATATCCAACACATCAAGCCTAGTCAAGAGGTCCACACCAAACACATTTCGTTTCTTTTTTCTCTATCCCATGACGTTCCAACTAGACATTGACAATGTTTCTCACAGCAATAAACAAGTAGCAATATGAAAGGTGAAAAAAATCAGTGAACCCGTCTTGCGGGCTTCAGCAGCGCCTGAAACGATGATTCAAGGGCCTTCTTGAGTTCCTTGTAGCTGACGACGAAACAACTTTGCTCATCTCGACTGATCAATGTCACCTTTTCTTCGGTACCTGCATCGAGTTTGTTCAAGCAAGTCAGCACGTGCCCAAGATCAACTACCGGATTGTTCTGAGCATCCACTTGATGGAAGACATAATCTCGGAACAGCTTGAGAAAGTATCGTTCTCCATTCTCCGACCATTGGCGGTCATGTTCATATTCAGGTCTCTCGTTGATGAAATTCAGTTTCGTGACGAGCCGCACAAGTCGCCCATTTTCCAATTCCCGACTGAGGTCAGAGGTAAGCTGGTCATCCATGTGCAGCGCCGAGTCAAAGGTAGAAATAAGTTGAGATGATATGCCACTAATGAAAATGTCGATACTGCGCTCCTGGTCCTTTTGTAGTCCGTTCAACAGCCAGAATACTGAGTTTTTAAGCTGAGGACTATAAGCACGAGTGAAATGATCCATCGACTTTGTCGGACTCCCCATGGTGCTTGCCCCGCTAGTGCCAAGATTGAGCATGAGTTGACCAAAGCTGACCAGGTCCTGAAGCTGGAGGTCTTGCACAGATCGCTGCGTGTCATGTTGCACCACATCCATGATTGCACATGCATTTAGTCGGATTCGGTTCTTGCCAGTGAGAAGGATTTTGCTGGCATCAATAATTCTTGCAGCGAGGCCGTTACTGTGAATTGCTTTCAATGCCGAAGCAATTTGAGTGACATAGCTCCACATGACTTGTTCCTGAATGTGCCCACTAGTACGTGCTGCGTAACGATTACCAGCACCCAAATGCTGCTCGGCAAGAGTTTTAGACAAGGGATGATAATCCATGACAAAGATAAGTGAGCTATCTTGAAACACGCGCGTTGTGAAGGCATCATGGACAGTCACTACACTACCGTTTGTTATTCGTTTCCATGCTTGGACAGATCGTATAGCCTTTTCATTTGTTAGACGATACCCCTCAAGTCTGCGGAGCACGAAGAAGTTCCCGTCTTTGTTCGACTGGGCCTTGTAAACCCAGCTGGGAAATCCAAACATCGCGGCGTTTTTCTGATGAGTCAAATCAAGAGGGACTAAGGAATGAAAGTGATCCACATGTGCAGGGAGAGATGAATCTGTTAAAATAACTTAGTTCGGCATTTCTTGCGTAAAATTTCAAAAACTTACTCGGTAGAGTTTGCAGGGTGGCGGCGGTTTTCTTCTGCAAGTCTTCCCTCAGATCGGTTGGTAAGAAGAGGTCGTGAACATTTCGTTGGTATGGTAAAAGATTTGAGCTATGAGGGCCAATGGGCGCGTAAAGATGATACTGGACTGGCTGCTGAAAACCTGTTTGTCCTGAAAAAAAAGCAGCTCCTCCCATTGAAGCAGCAACTGCCGCGGCTGCCTCGTGTGAGAATGGATTGCCTTGTGCGGAGTGGGATGCCACTGCAGATCCTCCTGCTATAGAGCTTTGGGGTGTCACGAAAGGGTCGAATGGAGGTGGTGGACTCATGACCCCGTTTCCGTTCGCTTGTGAAGGGACCTACAGTCCAATTTGGTTAGTAGATGGACGATACCAATGACAAACGAGGAGACCAGATGAGCTGCAAGAATATCGACATTGCAACAATACTGCCAGGCGAATAGAGGAATACGAACAGCTGGGTGTCCGATTTCATTCTCCGAGTAAGAACCAAGCTGACACGCATTGCTACAGCAGCATCCAACGTAGTAAGGGCTAGGACGAGAGAAGACATGGGAAAGATCATCTGAGGATATTATGCGGCGGGGGGTTTCAATAGCAGAGAATGGTCTCTCGGCAGAAAGTGCAAATGGAAGGGAAATTGAACGGTACACAGCACGAGGTTCGAATGGATTGGCGCGAGCGTCCAAATCGGTGGGCGACTCGTCTGACATGTTGGTGTAGAATGGTGCAGAAGAAGCAAAACGCAACAAGAGAGTGAGAATTTATAGACAACGTCGTCAAGCTAAGGACGGGATATAAAAGCGATGGTAGGCAGGTGCTCGGGGAGTTGCCCGAACAGGAAGCAGCCGGAAACACAAACAGCACGAACTAAACTTACCACTTGCCCTGCGTCAAAGCCTTGCGGAATAAAATCCTGTACTTCAGCGACAGACCATTCTGAGCTAGCGGTGTCGGAGCGCACGGGTTGTGCACCTGCGCCTGAGAACAATCAGCATAGGAGCCTCTGCGCGAATTGACGCAGAGACCTACCTTTTGGAAGGAATGGAGCAGCGCTGACGGCTTTCGGGGATATGGAGACTTTCTTCGGTGTCGATCCATTGGCGGCTAATAAAGACGGGGTAAAACTAGGAGAGTCGACGTTCAATCCTTTCCTGTTCGTTATCAAGGCCTCAATATTAGCTGCTGAGAACTGACAGCGTTGTCATAGGACACCAACCTGTCGGCTTGATTCGTATTCTGGAACTTCTGGGGGTCGTGGTTGAACGCGCAGCCTAGCAGTGGGAATCTCAATCAATTGCCATCCATTTGCGGTACGTCGAAGCTGGTTATTTGCATACCCTTATCTTCATATCGACATTTTCCGTATATAGTCACGTTTCGGCACAAGGTATCTTTTGCGTTCTCTATTCAAAACACACGTGTTAGTCAGTTTGACCCGAACAGCATCATCTCCAACAAATCCACAAAAAGTGTGCTTTGTTGCGTTTCATTAGAAAACAGACCTCGACCCCTTAACTTTGGCGATCCCATGCTGCGACGGGAGTCATCGAGCCCCGATTTCGCCGAGGAAGCCATAGCTGGATTGATAGTTTAAGGGCGCCTGCAGTCAGCGCCAGGCAATCCCCATTGAACCGGCGTACAAGCGAAATTGAAAAGACAGTCGAAGCTCAAATGAAACCGCATTCCTCCTTGTCTCGCAAGGGCGGGAGATCGAGTTCCGCGGAGGCGCTGTCCTGTTGGTCAGGAAGGGAGACTGGGTCGGAGCGCAGTCAATGATTAGGCAAATATACGGCGCAGGCAACTATACCCGGTTGGGTTTATAGAGCTCTCGAAGTCCCTGCCAGACGTCGAATGACGACGAATGCGCAGCAGCAAGGCAGCTGTAGCTGGGGTCTTGATGAAGCGCGGGCATTGATGGAGAAGAATGGCATGACGGCGTCGCGCGGTGGGGGACAGGCTATCGCCGCGGGCGCGGAGTGGGCCACCTTGCTCAACAAAAGAAGATCCTAGTTCTACTCACGACTCGCCATACAGAACAGAATGGCGACGAACTAAAGTAGACCGTCGGCTCACCTGCTGTGAAACCTAGCGACTCTTCAGTTTGAGACCACTGACCGCAACAGTCTACGTTGGTTGTTGCTGTACAACTTTCTATGATAAAGAAACCGATTATTGTTGTTATTCGGGCACAACTGTACCAATACCCCTCAGAATTGAGAATGGCTGCGATTAATCGACCTGGCTATATCCCAGTACGTGGTTGGTTGTTTATTTAGTTGTAACTTCGCAGAGTGACAGCAGGATCTGATCTGATACAGACGCTGTTGAGTGGCAGCCTGAAAACGAAGGCAGCAGCCAGCGTCATAGTCGCCAGCACGGACCAGCCCGCGGACAGCCAAACCGAAAGAGAGCACAACACCCAGTCAACTTGCCTGACCATAGCTCCTGCCACGTCTCTACAGAGTGTCGTGTCAATTGCTGCCAGCATTAATCATCGTGTGGAGCACTCGTACCAGCCTGCCGCACGGCATATGGAGAGCCTTGGTGCCAGGTAGTCCCTCGCTGACGTGCCCAGAATGTCCTCGCAGGATGGAAGGACGGAGCTTTCTACGAGCCAGCAAGATGCACTCCAAACTTATATGACCGTTACTGGCCAGGAGCCCGATGCTGCTATCCCATTGCTACAACGCTCTCAGTGGAATGTTCAGGTAGGTTCCTCTCATAATACCTGCACGTCTCGAGTCTCTACCCGTCCAAGTCCTAACTGTAGCTGTTTGAACCTACAAGATCGCAATCTCCAAGTTCTTTGACGGCGAAGGCCCTGATCCGGTCGAGGAAGCCCGAGCAGCTTTGGATGCACCGCAAGATATTCGGCGCACCCAAAATTTGATGTTCGACGATGACGACCCGCCTCCGCGTGCTTCTACGTCGTCTCGAACAAGCGAATTCCAGCCGGCTCCTCGCATTGACACGCAACCAGAAGACCAGCCAGCTTTCCGACCACCATTCATACTCAGTCTTTTATTTTCTCCCCTCAATCTCTTATATCGTCTACTATATAGTTCGTTTCGTCTATTTGGAACGCTATTCCCCTTCTTGCCACGTTGGCTTAACGCTACCACGAACTCGTCTTTTCAGCGAAGCCTAAACTCCAGTGGACGACGAGCATTAGGACCAAAAGACACAGCAGCTAGGTTCATTCGAGAATTTGAAGAAGAATATGGAAGCCACTCTCTCCCGTTTCTCGAAAACGGTTATAACATGGCGCTGGAGAGGGCTCATCGAGAATTGAAATTCCTCGTCGTCGTCCTATTATCGCCGGAACACGATGACACTAATAGCTGGGTTAAGGAGACACTGCTGTCTAGACAAGTGGTCGAGTACATCAACGATCCCGGCAATCAAATACTGCTATGGGGAGGGAATGTTCAGGATTCAGAAGCATATCAGGTAGCTACGTCACTGCGCTGCACCAAATTCCCATTTGCCTGTGTGGTCGTGCATACACCAAACGCGGGCTCCAACGCAATGTCCACCATTGGAAGGATACCGGGAAACACTAGCCCAGCCGAGTTCCTGGCGAAACTGCGCACGGCTGTCTCTCAGAACAAAGAACCTCTGGATCGTGTCCGGGCGCGCCGTACAGAGCAGCAAGCATCTCGCACGCTCCGACAAGAGCAGGACTCAGCTTATGAGCGATCACTCGCTCAAGATCGTGAACGTGCACGCCAAAGGCGCGAGGCAGAAGCCGCACGGCAGCGTGCTGAAGCGGAAGAAGCCGCTCGCGTGGCCGAGGCAGAGAAGCGTGCAAGTGACCTGCAACAATGGAAACAATGGCGTGCGCAATCACTTGCTTCTGAACCTGGTGCCGACGCCACGGATGCTATCCGAGTCAGCATCCGACTCCCCTCTGGTGAACGAGTGATCCGGAAGTTCCAAGCGGATGCGGATTTGGAAGAAGTATATGCATTTGTCGAATGCTATGAAATCCTTCAGGAACAGGCTGCCGAAGGCGAGCAGTCCACCGCGCCAGTGCCAGAGCCAGCTGGATTTGAGCATAAATATGGCTTCCGACTTGTCTCCCCTATGCCTCGTACTGTATATGAGGTTGAAGCAGGAGGATCTGTACGCGATCGCATTGGGCGGGGTGGTAATCTGCTAGTTGAAATGATCGAAGACGAGGACGAAGTGGATGATAATGAAGAATAGACTAAATATAATTCTGACTATTGACATGTCTGCCAGCCTTCACCTGTATAATTATATGATTGATTGTACTTGCATGCTTATTCTTCTTCTTCTGAGCCCCTTGTATGGGTTGAAAAATATAGTCGTTCTTGTCGAAGCCTAAGTGCTGTGTGGATAGACTTACATAAATGAAACTCAGAACTCAAGATTGAGTATGACTATAAGGGAAGTGGACCTCGTTCTTGAGAGAAGATAGCATGCTAAATATATGGTTTGTGTGCCAAATTTATATATATGGACTTAACATTGTGTCCTTGACTGAACTAGTGACTCTACCTAGATATTGATTAACTCGGGGTAAACCACAGCCTATTATTATGTCGAGCTATATTTTCTGTGTGCAATGGCTATGTAGCCGTATGCTCTAGCATCACGTACCAAGTATGATGCCATATGCACACTGAGGTGCTCTTAAGCATTCTCTCATAATGTTTTTTAAGGGCGGTAATACGCAGGCCATAATGACGAGCGTCTAACGACTTCGCTACGGTTGTAATACAAGTCTTTTCTCAAAAGGTGAACGGACAATTTCGCAATGTCTAAGTGTATTTGATATGTATGCTATTGAACGCCTGGGTTTATAAGATGTAGTCTAATCTTTTGCGCAACTAAGGACAAAAGAAAGAGAATGAAAAGGCAAAGGGAATTTGAGAAGAAAAGAAGAAAATGAGAAAATAAGCTAAAAAAAAACTGTAATATTTTCACCAAGTAAAAGATTCCTCCACAAAATCCAGGCTCATTCCACGTCCTATATTCTCCCTCGTCGCAGCTCGCACTTCATCGGCAAAAGCCCCTGGTCCACAAACAGATACTATTGTAGCACCTATCCTCCTCATTAAGGCCTCTTTGAGGACAACACTTGGTCTGCAACGGCCAGGAAACATTTGCAGGGTTTCACTAGGACTCTTGATCTCGTGTTGCGTCTTTGGCTTTGAGATGAAGAGTTTGATGATCAGAATCTGTCTGCGATTTGGTAGTTGCAGAATCGAATCCATCCAATTTCGGACCCAGTTGAGAGCCTCGCCAGACCGGATGGACCATATCAAATAGATACGCTGTGTGGCCACGCATCCTTCGTCGGCGCGCATTAGAAGATCTCGTACGTGAAGCATGTGATGTGTTATTCCGGCACCGCCAGAGAATAGAATCACAGTACCATAGCTGTCCATGGAACATGTACCAGAGTTGTATGGACCTTCGATAAACCCATATGTACTCAGGGTCTGGTTGGGTTCAGCCATGGCTTTGTTGTAGAGTTTGCGCGTCATGCCGGACCTTGCTGAAATGATGAGTGATAATGATGTCTTCTGTCTGCTGACAGGTTGAAATTTTGGGGAATAATGTTTTTCGTCCATCGCGAAATCTTGCTTTTCCAGGCTGGAAGGACTAATGCTAGTATTTATCAGGGCTTCCTCGTCGTAAGGATCGTACGTTTCAGCCGTCCACATATTTGCTGGATGACTGGGCGGCGTTACGCAGGTGCTAGGATCAACCCATGCAACAGAGAAAGGATGAGACATCCACCATGCGATAGTGGGGAAGAATGCATAGACGTGGCTACCGGGCCTGACGTTAACGCGGTGTGGAAGGTGAAATGTAACGCGGCATGCTTCGCCTGGAAGCGCCTTAATGACGACCATCGTACTACCGCCGCGTCGGAAGTTGATGTTCAGTGAAAATCGACGAAGCCACCTCATACTCCTTTCAAAAAGCCAAAGCCCTATAACGATGTATATCCACGAACGTTGCGATAAAGAGTCTGTGTCTAAATGCAGGTAGATGGCAATCACAGCAATCAAAGCGGCAAATTGATGCAAATGCAGGAATGTTTCATAAAATGCATGTCGCATGGGTGATGGAGAATGACTAATGAGAAGTATCATTGCAACTGTGCCAACAGCGCCCCAACTGAAAAAAGGCGTATCTCGAATTCGGTCGAGTGCAGCGGAAAGGTTTTGCTCGTCACACGCGTTGACAAACCACGCTGTTGTGTGTACAACGGATTCAACTGCGACGATTCGACCCAGCCACCGATGGTACAGGTTGTACGTATCGAAGCTGACTCCAAGAAGCCAGATGAGGATGTTATTGCGTCCGGCGAACAAAAATAGGGGTATCATATTCAGCACTGCCAAATTCCCAGACCGGCCCCGAAGCTCTGCGACGAGTGCCGATTTTTCATTCACAGCATAATCGAGTAAGGCACAATAAGCTATTTGGCTGAGAATGTAGCCTGCTAGAAGAATGGTGTGCAATCGGGATGGTAAAACACCCATGTTTAATGCAGACGAGAGCTGGAACTCCCTATGATGCCTCTTCCACAACAAAGGGGAGTAGATCACATATTTCTTGATTTTAGACCACATCGCAGATCTTTCTATACTCCAGAAGCGTTGTTGCCGTGGCGTACTCGAAAGACAGCTGACATGTCGGATATATGCATTGCCAAACTGCATCATTCGACATGCGAACACGATAAACACAACTAGCCCCAAAGTGCCACAGATGATTCGTGTCACAAGTTCATCGCGAGGCACATCCACGCCGCTCAATCCTCTGGAGTATTCGTAGACGTAGGTATAATTCATAATAATGCCGCTGTCGCTACTATGGGCCTGAGAGCCCATGGAAGGGGAACTCATGGAGAGCACTCCTGTTGCCGAAGACACAAGGCCCAAAGAGGATCTCGAGAACTCCCGTTGCTGAAGTCAAAGGTAAACAGATCGTATATTAGTAGTTGGTGATATCTGGGGCAAACATGCCTACGTCACCATGTCAGCTGCTGAGTAGACAAATGACGGCATAGTTGTGGTTCAAAAAAATGGCTCTGCAACGTCTCGATACTCACAAGATCACAACGATGACCAAGATTTATTCTTAATCAATAAAAAGTCTGCTCTCCCGCCTTCCGAAAGCAAACACGGATGGCTGGAATGCGCGGTGGTGCTGGTAACACTCGGGAATGCGGAGATGCCGATCGGGTTTACGATATATTTGATGATACAAGCATTCTCGATGAATCCTGTTTTTGGAAGCAGCACAGCAGGAGCCCGCCCACCGATGTTCTTTAATTCAATTCAAGCCCTGACCGGCACGGTAGGAAATCTTGGGAACAAATCACCAACACGTGCGTAATTGAAGCCGATGTAGTCAACAATAAACAGAGTTTTTGTGGTAGCTCAGGGGTGGAGTAAGCGACCTGACGCATTCAGAAAAGGTGATGTCAAGGACTAAACAACAGAGGGAGCCAGCCCAGGTAGGTAATGTGTGGACGAAGGTGGGAATCAATGAAGACTGATGAGCCGACGAGACCAGCTCCGGCATGCACGATTACTTGGTCAATAGGATAATGAGTGAATGAATGAATGAAATAGTTGAAGCCTTGCCATATAGGCCGTAGGCATAGCAAGAAGAGACAATGATAGATGGCGAGTAGGTCGGTGGCTGGGGCAGGGCGGCATTGTCATTATGAGTCGACATGCATGATGCCAAGTTGCATCTCGTCATAGAGAAACTCCCTCTAAACATGCACCGAGTACAGCAGCCATATGAGGAAATGATAGGATGAACCCACATATCGCATTGTTGTTTCATGGAAGGACCACAGAATACAGAGGATGAGATGGGCACACCCGGAAGTGCACATTAAACATGCTGCAGCACCATCTCAAACAATAAGGACAATCAGATGAAACAGGCATGTCGAATGGAGGCCATTGTGAGGAGTTTGACAACGCATGGTGTCTGGAGGGAGGATTGGCAGAGAGACAAAGCCAAGAAAGCAGGGTGAAACATCCCTGGCAGCTTCTGTAAAGCTGTGACCTTGTAACTTACAAGCCAGCCTTGGACGAATGAGAGAGCTTAGTTACAGGATTAGCGGTAACATTCCCGTCTCACCGTTTCCAGCCTCCAAGGAACATCACCGCCAGCGATTACTAAAACACCACACCAGGTCCAGCAGAGATCAATGAGTCCTTGGTGTTCCGGAATACAGAAAGCTTGGCTGCACACCCAGATCCGCAGGTGGAGATCGTGAAAACCTTGAATAACTTAAAATTAGGGAGAAAGATACAAGGGCCACTATTTACACGTCACGACTGGTTTCCTCAGCCTTGTCTATGATTATCATGATGTTTTCGCTCATCGACCCATCCAGCCACCATCGACGGTGATCATCTCGCCCGAGATATAGCTGCTCGCTGCGCTGGCCAAGAAAACCACAACGCCCTTGAAATCCTCAGGCTTGCCCCATCGGCCGGCAGGAATACGAGCCATAATGCCAGCATTGCGGTTCGCGTCGTTGATCAAAGCGACGTTCATATCCGTGTCAATGTAACCGGGGCAAATCGCATTGACGTTGATACCTTTGGAGACCCACTCGTTGGATAAAGCCTTTGTCAACTGTGATACTCCACCTTTGGATGCTGCGTATGCTGGTACTGTGATGCCTCCTTGGAAGGAAAGCAGTGAACCGACATTGATGACAGACCCGCGACGGCCACTTGGGAACTCCGAAGCATCTCGGGACAGCAGGTAAGCACCGAATTCGCGACAGAGTATGAAGACCGATGTTAAATTGACGTTGAGGACCTAAACCAGTAGTTTCAAGCTGTCAGCGGCGCATTATTCAGTGACCTATCCATCATATGGCCCAAAAAATATTAATTGACAAAGCATTAGCATGACCTACTTCATCCCAGTCGCTGTCTGGAAATTTCTCGCTCGGGTGTCTCCTTTGGATCCCCGCGCAGTTGAGGAGAATATCCGGTTTTACGCCTTGCTCAACTAGCGTAGGGACGATCTTTTTGACCGATTCGCGGTCTGATAGCTCGGCTATATGTATGAGAGCTTTTCTGCCAGTTTTGTTAATAATCTCGTCGCGTGTTGCCGTGTTCGATTCGTCCCTCTAGAACGGAGGTGTATTCAGCAACAGCATCACATTGTACAGGCAACAACTCACCTGTACTAGAACAACATCTGCGCCAGCTTCTGCGAGTGAGATAGCCATTGCTTGACCGATACCTCGTGTTCCCCCTGTGACTAAGGCCGTTCTGCCTTGTAGAGAGAAAAGTGACGCCATTGTTCGATGTATATTTTCGGGGTCGCTGCAAAGTTGCAAGTCAAGAGAAGATCAGAACAATAAACAACAACTGCAACTTCTTGAAAATTATGCTTGTCTGCGTAGGATTGATTCACTAGAAAAAATTGAATCGTTGATTTGCTTGACTCGAAGCCGCCAAAAAGCAGCCCACCAGCTTCTGATTCAGTGAGGGGCAATTGCCGTCGGCCATTAGCCGATGCGGAGAACTCCGGCTAATGAGAGTTGTCGTCGGTATCGGGCGACATCTTTTACATCATCTGAAGAAAAAATTTTTCAAGCGGTATTGTATGCACTCGTATTACGCTATGTATACGAAAGGAATTGATCATAATTATTAGCTCAGAAAATCAACGGTGATGGCATATTTCCATAGACGCCTTTTTTTGGTCACAAACAATTGTATATTACGTAATCCGGGGAAGACTCACGTGCAGCCCGTCCCTTCTGGACTTTGAGGGTCAGCCTCCACAACAAACCACGAAGATCATGCCCGAGAAAATCGCATTAAGAAGCGCATTCTATATCACCACAATCACCAAGATTTTGCCGAGGAGTAGGATCGCGTTCTTTTCCTCTAACTCCTCTGGGGAATCGCCACTCTCTGCGGCCGGAAAATGCTCCGATCGTCGGCTCTCCGCGAACTAACATGAGCATATTATCACTTGATGAATTGCGACGGTTTCAGACTTAGCCGCCGAAATGGGCCCTACAAAGACAGAATCTGTATCTAAACAGCATAGGAAGCTTGGCCCGGGACAACGTGTATCGCGAGCATGTCTCCACTGCCGCCAGCGCAAGTCCCGATGTGATCTGTAAGTTTGACAAGCCCGTGATACTCTCCGGCACCAATCAAAAGTGATAACTCGAAACTGAGATAATGTGCATACAGGGATAGCAGTGGTAGTCCAGGCACACCGCCTTGTCAAAGATGTATCCGCGAAGGCCGTGACTGCGTGCTGGGGTCATCCAACCGCGGCGGACGACGGATTCGCAAAAGCAAAAGCAATGCCATCACCCACGACGGCGGCAGTTCTATAAGCCAACAACAGACGCCAGGAGAACATTCTGCAGCGTCAGGTTACTCAGAACACGGCCCATCCTTTCCAGTACCCGGCTATTCCATTCCCGACTTATACACGAACCAGTCTGTCAAACCACCAGATTCAGCAACCCCAGACGACGCCGATGACAATAACTCCGAATCCAGTTCAGATAGCGCGATTGATTCGGGAGTTCCTAGAAATCCCTCCGATGCATGGCAATGCTTGACTGGCATTGCGAAGCGAGGAGGCGAGACAGATGAATTGGCTTCGACTTCACAAAGCATACCCCATGGAGCGCCCCATGATTTATACGCTCGAGATGGAGTCGCCGGGGCTTTGCCCAAATCCTCTATTGCCACAGGAATTAGGGGATATGAGTTGGTGAAGAACGGGTTGATAGACCCAGATTTGATATTTAACTTGATAAAACGTTATCAAGCACACTTCCATCCCTACCAACCTCTAGTTCCAAGACGATATTTCAATCGCGACGCCCTGGATACATTTGCGACAAGTGAGAAGCACCTTCTTACGGCTGTTCTTACTATTGCTTCTAAAGATTTAGTTGAATCGCCTCATATCCACGAATACTGTTCAAAATACATGCACGAATTGATATCGAGCATCGCCGCTGGTGCTGATTGCGACGTGGAAGCCGTTGAGGCTCTACTTCTTTTAGCTGAGTGGGAACCACAAGGACTTCGCCCGAATATCGAACGGGTCGGAAGGGGCGAAGAGGATCGGGCTGCCTGGATGCATGTCGGTCTTGCGCTGCGCTCAGGGTACTTCCTCGGCTTGGACCGCACTGCTTTCAGGGGGGATCCTACCGGAGAGGACTGCGATGCGCGCAAGCGTCTAGCTTGGACTAGTTGTTACATCTCGGATAGACTAATATCTGTGAGGATCGGGAGAGCTTTTTGGTCTCGAGGGCCGGGTCCGATGACTGGATTTGTGAGCCAGGATTTCCCATCTCTTCAACCCGTCGCAGAAGGCGATGAAGATTACGCCAAGATTATTCAGGCAACCTTGGAGTTGACACAATTATATGGCAATGTGCATGAGATATTGTATTCTGGAATGCGGACGAGCAACCAGATGATGCTTATGGGAGACTACATAAAATATGCTGATGATTTTCGGACGGCGATATCTAGATGGAACCGGACATGGGGGAGTTTAAATTGTCAGTGCAAATATATTCTCTTCTTTCCGTTGAGTTGAGAAATGGGAAGTATAGTCAGACCTGCTTACATACTCCAGGCTCGCCTCACATCAAGATTGCCCTACAGATGTCCTATGAATATCTGAGATTATATACCAACGCCTTTGCCTTTCAAGCAGCCATATCTCAAGCGGTTGTTCGGAAACCAAAGGAGGCCGACCAACACCATCAAAGGGAACATCTTCGAGCGGCGTTCAGCAACGTCGCTTCAATGTCCGACGCGCGTTTTATATATGAGTCCCTTGAAGCGGCAAAGACGTATCTTAGCATTCTTGTCAGCTCGATTGTCCCCGAGCAACATTTACGTTTCATGCCGCTGCGCTATTATCTGTAAGTATTCCTGCACAACGTTATAGAAAATGCTAATTGGTATTGGTAAAATCAGGTATAGCATATACGCAGCAGTGTTCCTGTACAAGGTGGGTATCTCGAACATCATGCCACTACTATCGTTCGCGATTAACTTTTTTTTTTCCAACCTATTTAGGCTCGTTCCTTTGGCGTCATGTCTCCAAAAGAAGAAGTCGAAGTGCGAGAACTAGTCTCAAGAACTACGGAGACACTTCATCGAGCCAGCGCCGGTCCGGATGACATGGGCTCACGATATGCACGACTCCTCGAACTATTATGGAAACCGCCGCACTCATCGCGGTCTATAACATCAAATGAGTCCCGACGTCGCAACGATATCTCTATCCCCAACCTCGCCAATTCAACATCCACACCACCAGATGGACAAAGCCATCATCAGGCCCATTTCGATCCAGCTAACGACTTTTCCTGGCTTGACTTGGGTGCTGTAGGCGATTATGTGTCAGGCGATCAGATGACAGCAAGTATCCTAGGATTTGACGCAGCAAGCGGCTTGCAAGATAGTAGCATATACGGTGCTGTTGGGCAGCAGCAACAACAACAACAAATTTGGCAGACGCCACTATGGGCAGGTGATTCCATGTCTACCAGTCTTTTCTTTTGATGGGGCGTTTCTCTGTATTATACCCGCCTTCTACCTACTTATTCTTTATTATATTCCGGTGAATAATTTTATGTACAATCCTTCTATGCTAGCATATGTATGTCGGGTTTTGATAAACGACAGTAAAGGTCTAAATTTCTAAGCGTGCTGTATGTGTATTCGCCTGGACGTGGGGGAGGGAAGGGGAGAAACGGATACCCCAGGGTATTCCCTTCTTCCAAGTTTACCCCACTCGGAGGGAATCCGATGTTGGTCCATTGCCGGGGACGGAGAATATGGGAGTTTAGAAAGTCACTATATTAGCGTCCTGCCCCTGCAGTGGCACGGCTATTATTTTCATAACCTTGATAGCCAGAGTTGATAAGTTTTAACAATGTCAAATTCACAATTGAACGAGATCAAAGGCCGATTGGCCCTCATCACCGGTGCTTCTGGCGGGTACCTCTTGCCCTTTCCTCCTCATATTCCAAGAAAATAAATAATTGAAATTTATCTATATGAACGTAAATGCTAAAACTATGCAACAGGATCGGAGCAGCATGCGCTCGCCAACTCGCTGCAAGAGGCACCCATCTAGCCCTAACATACAACTCCAGTTTAACCAACATCACAGCGCTCGTTAACGAGCTCAAGACCCTCGACAACAGCCTCCGCATATCCATACACAAAGTTGACGTTGGCAAAGCAGACGAAATTGATAACATGTTCACTGAAATCGATAAGGAGCATGGCCAGCGCCCTGATATCCTTATCTCGAATGCCGGGTACGGTAAACGCGTGCCTCAGGTGTGGGACATCACGCTGGAGGAGTTCGATTTTACTATCAATGTCAACCTGCGCGCTTCGTTTATTCTGGTCAAGGGTGTTGTAGAGCATATGCGGGATCAGAAATGGGGCCGTATTGTGTTTATGTCCTCGATTGCTGCGCAGGGTGGTGGGATCAATGGATGCCGTGAGAATCTTCTACCTGTCTGTAACAACGAGCCTTCTAACTAAGTACTAATGGGTACACAGACTACGCGGCTTCAAAAGGTGGTCTGACCGGTATGATGCGCAATCTGTCCACGCGACTCGCGGAACACAACATCAGCGTCAATGATGTTGCCCCCGCGCTGATCGGAGACACTGGCATGGTCCCGAGTGTCGCTGCAATGCCGGGCATCGCGGATGGCATCCCAATTGGTAGACTTGGTGCACCGGAAGAAGTGGCCAATGCTGTTACCATGTTGGTTACCACGGGGTATATGACTGGGCAAAGTCTGTTGGTGGCTGGTGGACTAAAGTGAACGATTATTAATCTAATTTTACATATTGAGGTCCAAGGGAGAGGGTTGGGATATGTTTATATCATAGTTTATTTTAGGTACTCTACATATCATCATGGCTATTCTGCAAATATGAGGGCCTTTTGAACATTCGACAACGGGTAGCTTTTTTTTTTTCAAATATCATTATCAACCTTCAATAATCACCTTCACCACTGGAACTCCATCCTCATCAACTCCCTTACTGGCCAAAGTAAACGCCCTCTCCCCTTGCCCCTCTTCAGCCAGTTGCAGTCTATGTGTCACGATCTTATCCTCCACCTTCTTAAAAGTCTCATTCTCAAGCAGCTTGATAGCCGCTGGGTATGCATGTCTGTCATACCGGAAAACACCAATAACATCGACCTCTCGCAGCATCGCTGCGCCGTGATGTAGCGTCAAAATGGGTGCTCCCATACCAACTTGCACCAATACTCCACCTGGTGCAGCAATATAAATGCCAGCCTGCACACATGGAGGAACACCAGTACATTCATAAACCCTTGCAAACCCATTGGGTATATTGTGTGTTTCCTTGATCTTGTTTGCCGTCTCCTGCGCCGTCTTCATCGCATAAGCCGTCTGTTCTTCTTGCGGTGCATCTTTAGGTGGAGGAGGAGTAGCCGAGCGTTCAATCAGAGTCGTCTTCAAGCCGAGTCCCAACGACTCGGCGACTTTCAGACGTTTAGCGTCAATATCAGCGATGACGATAGATGTGAAATGTTGCGACGCTGCCAGAGCAGAGGCGAGCAGGAGGCCAATTGCGCCAGCGCCGAAGATCATCGCTGCGCTCTCTTCATTCAAAGACTTTGCGACCGCCACTTCTTCACTGGTTGGTGGATGAGATCGGCGAATAGCATGCAGACAAACGGCAAGAGGCTCTGCAAGTGCACCGCCAGCAAACGACACGGAGTCCGGCAGTTTGTGGCACTTGTCCTCTGGGTGATTGGTGAATTGCATCAGCGTGCCGTCCAAGTGCGGGTATACTTTGGCGCTGGATCGGAACTGCATATTGCTGCAGAGATTGTAGCGATCCGAGGCACAGTAGAGACATTTCCCGCAGTTGAGGCCAACTTCCAAAGCCACGCGGTCTCCGGGCTTGAGTGTCTTCACCTCGGGGCCAACTGCGGTTATGAGGCCGCTGGACTCGTGGCCGAGAGCCATCGGGGAGCGCACGACGAAGTCGCCATTGCGTCCATGGGTATAGTAGTGTAGATCAGAGCCGCAGAGACCAGTTGCGCGGACTGCGATTTGTACCTGGTTTCCTGATGGTGCTGACGTTTCTCGTGATTCCTGTGAGCATTGGTTAGTTCTCAATCTCAAGTTTTTGTTGTGTTCGGGTCTCGGCGTACTAAGCGCAGATCTTTGGCGCCGTGGAGAATTAGAGCTTTGGATGTTGTTGAGGCTGTCATGGTGGCAGCTGTTCGATATCTAGTTGGTTCGTGCCTTTCAATTCCTCTGAGTATACCACTTATGTGTCTGCTTTGCTGGCTAGAAGTTGTGGATTGAGTGGTGACGCTCCGTTGTTATATATTAGAATAATTTTACCCCGCAAAAGTTTTCAGACCGTGCAAGAGGTGATCTGTAGACTTTAAACAGAAAACGAGTCAAAAAACAAATAATAACGAAGTTTCTTATAAATTGAGTGAGCTGGATGTCTAGTCGACTGCGCGTTGAAACGTGACCGCCAACAGCACAACAATAATATTCGCTGGTTATTGCAGGGTAAATGATTAAGCGCGGAGAGAAATCCGATACCCGACATGAGGGGAGCCCGCCGGCTATTGGAATGCTGCCCTGACGTGGGGGCCGGCAATTGCAGTTACCAGACCAGGGCGTTTTCTGCTTCATGGACCCTCCAGTATTGTGCACTGCGGTATATCCTGGTGTAATCTTGATTGGAAGGATAGCAACTCCATTCCACAAAGGCGGATTACACACATACCGGGATGGGAATTGGGCAAGTGCCGGCAAGATTCGCCATCGCATATAAAGAAAATAATTCCTCAACGATCACCCGAAGATAGACAGGAAAGAAATAAAAAAGACTAGGGAACCAATCTCCGCATTTCGTCTGTGACCGGACTTGTTAGCGTCTGCAAATAATAACTGCTGCATCCACGTGAGTAACAAGTCTCGCATTTCTTCCTGCTACAACCTCAAAATTTATCCGTGAATCATCCTGCACTTTGTACGAGTTGACATTCACAACTGTTCTTTCTTGCTAAATGCCGAACGCAGAATCTACAATCTATCAGCGACTTATCAATTTAGCCGGGCAATTCAGAAAAATGCCGTCGCAAGCCGCTCTCCTAATAGGCGAAATTACCCACGCGCGATCAGAATGGGAACAGCTGTCGTCGTTATTAACGCTTAAGGTATGTCTTGGGACTTTTTCCTCGGAATAAGGTGTAGACTGACACTTTGGCCTTAACAGGAATTCCCCAGCGGTACCCGGGAAGAGTTTCTCCAAAACTGCAGAAACGGGCAATATGACGATGTGGTTGTTATATATCGCAGCAATACGTCTACCAAATACACGGGTCGATTTGACAGCGAGCTGGTGTCTGTGTTGCCCAAGTCGGTGAAATATATTGTGCACAACGGCGCTGGATATGACAATATTGATGTTCCCGTTGTGACGAAAGCTGGTCGGTTGCTTGCTGCCTACACGCGACAATACTAGCCGTACTAACTGATGGGATTAGGCATTGCGGTTTCTAGCACCCCCGTCGCCGTGAACAATGCTACTGCCGACGTCGGCATTTTTCTTATGATTGGTGCTTTGCGCCAGGCGCATGTTCCCCTTTCTGCCATTCGGGCAGGTCAATGGCTAGGCAAGTCTACATTAGGCCACGACCCCAAGGGTAAGGTGCTAGGAATTCTAGGAATGGGGGGTATTGGAAGGGTAAGTCTCCATATCAAACTAACAGGGACTTTCCTCAGGAGCTGGGCTGACTTGTCTTCGGTAGGAAATGGCCCACCGCGCAAAGGCTTTCGGAATGACAATTCAGTACCACAACCGCAGCCGACTCACGCCTGAGCTGGAAAACGGCGCAAAGTACGTCTCCTTCGACGAGCTGCTTTCGAGCTCCGATGTGTTCAGCTTGAATCTTGCCCTAAACCCATCAACCCGACACATTATCGGCGCGAAGGAGCTCGGCCAGATGAAGGATGGCGTGGTCATTGTCAACACAGCGCGCGGAGCTTTGATTGACGAGAAAGCTCTCGTTGCCGCACTCGAGTCTGGAAAGGTCGCCTCTGCCGGACTTGACGTTTATGAGAACGAGCCACAGGTTGAAGAGGGGCTGCTCAAGAGCGACAAGGCGTTCTTGCTCCCTCATATTGGCACGATGACGTACGAAACGCAAAAGGAGATGGAGTTGCTGGTGCTCGAGAACCTGCGGTCGGCAGTGGAGAAGGGGGAGTTAGTTACTCAGATACCGGAACAGAAGAAGTAGCTATAGATCTGCATGCTATACATAGTTTGGTAGTACCATAGAAGACAAGAAATAGACGTGTGTCAATCCTACCTTTTTATCATGTAATAATAAGCCAAGCGCACTAAGCCAAAACGGAAGATCCGGGATCTGGGTTCCACATGTCACATGACCGGTTGCTGGCCGTAAACAGCCTAGTGCGAGGGCTCGCTTAGGGCTTAACCGTGATCCCGTGCCAAGCCAGAAAAAAAGCACACCACTTGGGGGCATCCTACTGTTTCGCCGAACGACGCCTTTTCCACGACTACATTCCCTCTCCATTCGACACCCGGGACCATCTCTTTTTCGGCAATCTTTCAAGATGGTGAGTTCTTCATATGCTCCATCTGCTTAAAATTTTATCGAGTCGGCGCGAGAAATACGGTTATCGAGTTGCGTGGAATATCGAAACGAATGTCATGTCAAAATGGTGCTTTGGATATTGGATGCAGCTCTCCCCATTTCTTTCGCCATCGATTTTATGCAGAATTGGACGATGCACACAAATCTCTTTGAAGGTCGATTGCCAGCAGAAGACTGATTTTGTTGCCTTTTTTTTGTGATCAGGTCCGTTACGCCGCACAGTCGATCCCCAACGCAAAGAGCGCCCGCGCCCGGGGCTCTTACCTGCGTGTCAGCTTCAAGAACACTCGGGAAACTGCCCAGGCCATCAACGGATGGAAGCTCCAGCGCGCTCTCGTCTACCTCGAGAACGTCATCAACCACAAGGAGGCCGTTCCTATGCGCCGATATGCCGGAAGCACTGGTCGCACTGCCCAGGGTGAGTCGAGAGAAATTTCTTCGTTGGGAGGGACATGTGGTCGCAGAACAACTGGTTGCATGGAAAGAGATGGGAATACGACAAAAAAAATTTTGAATGAAAAATATGAATGAAAAAATTACAATGAAATTATGAAGAGGCTGTGGAATGATGATGCGACTGATTGATATGCTTTGGTATGGAATTGGCTCTAACACAGTTACAGGCAAGGAATTCGGTGTCTCCAAGGCTCGCTGGCCCGTCAAGTCCGCCGAGCAGCTCCTCGGTCTTTTGAAGAACGCTGAGGCCAACGCCGACACCAAGGGCCTCGACACCAGCAACCTCATCGTCAAGCACATTCAGGTCAACCAAGCCCCCAAGGGCCGCCGACGAACCTACCGTGCCCACGGTCGTGTACGTATAAAATCTGACCGATGCAAAGTTTGATCCAACACTAACAAACTATGTTTCTTCCAGATCAACCCCTACATGACCAACCCTTGCCACATCGAGCTCATCCTCACCGAGGGTGAAGAAGTTGTCCAGAAGGCTCCTCACGTCGTCGCCAAGGAATCTGCTCGTCTCACCTCTCGCCAACGCGGTGCTCAGATCCGCCGCGCCATCACTGAGGCTTAATTGTTCTTTTATTTTAGAAAAAAAAATAATGAATGAGGAGACATGACAGGGATTGGAGTCTGATTAAGTTTTTCTTATAATCGATTGATTAAGACAAGATCAAATTCCTTTTCCAGCATCGAAGAAGGCGAAGCGACATTTTAAAGAAAAAAATGCATATCCAAAAACGGGGCGGAAGAGGAGGCGTGAAAAAGGGAAGGGAAATCAAAACCTAAATCACCTACCTACCTACCTCGTCCTATTTTACTTTTTTAAATGCCACGATGAATTTTTTTTTTTCAAAGTCACGGCGTCAACTTTGTTTTATTTACAGAGGGAACAAATAACACATTTTTAACCTTTCACTACTATGATTTGTATTACTCTCTGGTGATGGATAATTCTATAAAAGCTCCTGGAGAACCTGGGAACCTGATATCACGTCTAAGTCAGAACAAATGGCACCACGACCTGAGATTTATAATCAACGCAGTAATAGTGGTTTTGGAACTCTTAGATAAAAATATGTTTGGGGGGGAAAAGTATTGATTTCTCTTCTGGACGTAAGTTCATGCTCATGCATACGCTTAACAAATCCACATGTACTAAATACTTGCTCATGAACACGGCTATACATATGAACGAAGGGGTATATATAGGGGCATCGCACTGGAGGATAAAAAACCACCGCAATAGAAACAACCCATGTCTATGTTCCATGATGAACATGACGACTAATGGAAAATCGCTTATCGATAGATCAATACGCAACGTAAAACAGGAGAGTTAAACCTCTCGTGACGTCAATGAACGAGGATGTTCTTCCGAATGCAATTCGTTCTCTGCCGCGGTATCTGCGAATGGATTCTCGACGTTGAACTCATCGGCATTGTACTCATAACGCCGTGATGGAGGTTGATTGGCAGCTGGCGGGGACGGAATCGTTCCTGTCGTTGTTGTTGTTGGAACCAGAGCCGGAGCATCGAACCTGGGGAATGTGGATGCTGAAAAGGGCTCGTCTAAAGACGATTGCATGTGTGGTAGAGAAGGGGGCAAGGTGGTAGCAGGCCCGCTGCTTTCAACTGGAGGCGAGGCGCTTTGGCTTCTCCATTCTGTCACTGGGACAGCGGAAGGAGTCGTTGTTCCATTGGCAATCCCATTGACAGGACTGTTGACATTAGTTGGTGGTGTGGTAACAGGAGTTGAAGAACCCATGGCTTTGCGTGCATTCAGAAGGGTGCGCTGGTATTTGGACAGAGCCACAGAGAGTTGCTCGTTTGTTTCAATCAGCGTGAGCATGGTGTTTTCGTCCGGGGGTGGGTTCTCCACCGCCATATAGCTTTGAACGGATCTGGAAGCAGCTTGGCAGCGCTGAGAGAACTCTCGCATCAAGTCATGTGATTGCACTTCGGCTGCTGGAGTGCTCTGTGAGAGCTGGATGAGGAGGTTTGCGGATGTTTTGGCCTCAGATATGCGCGACGCAAGCTCATCTGGTGGAGGTAATTGCCCACGGGGAGGGACAGGACGGGGAAAATTGGGTTGTTGAAAGGCCGGGTTTATCTGTGGGGATGAATTCTGTTCGACGGAGTCAATACGATTTACTTGGGGTCTTATTTATCAATAGCAGAGAAACTCACGGATCGTGTAAATTTGGCAGACCGTTCCTTTTCCTTCTTCCACATCGCTATTAGCCCTGCAAGGTCTTCATCCCACGACTTCTGCGACTCAAACATGTCCAAAGTTTCGCGCAACATCTGCTGAGCAGACATGTCTCGGCCCTCCCGCAGAAGCTCTTTCACCGTGCTGACAAACTTGGCATCGATGTTGCGCGTGAAACTGTGGCCGGGGTTCTCGGACAGAATGCGAATAAGCATAATGGAGTTGTATTGCACAGTGCCAGATGTCTTTGAAGGACTGGACAGGTACTTGCGTATTCGCACGGCAGCCTCCTTGGACGCACTGGCGCTCGACTCGGCAGCCTCGACAATGGCGGGGAGGTGGACGTATTCAGTGGACTATTCCGCGCATGTTAGTTAGCAACGGGACGGTCAATCGCAGACCTGGTCTGTATTGTCGAAGGCTTGATCGTACAGTATGGCTAGGCCCGGTGCCGGATTCACAAAAGGCTTTCTTGGAGACTGATCAGCATCTTATTTTCCTCCCATATATGCGGCTCAGGCAGCCAGATTGGGGAAAGAACGCACTATTTCGCGGGCGACGATGGCTTCTGGTGTATCACCTCCTGGCGGAGGAGGCGAGTCATTACCCTGCGCCTGTGAGGGGGAGTCTGTTTTGTTTCGAGAACATATTCGTTAGTTGATGAGAATTTTGGCTTGGAGTTGTACGGCAGCCACGTTTCTCCGCACTCATGTCGAGCTAAGACTCACTGACTCGCCTTTGCAGGCCGGAAAACATGCGCTTCATGGCTGCGGATGACTTTTTCTGATTGATGGTGAGAAAGGTATAAACAAGGCGATAGGCAGAATGACTCTGATCCTGGTTCGGAGACGGCGCGGTGGGTTATAACTCATACGACTCAACGTAGAGAACGAGGAGCGAGCCACCAGAGAAGGAAGCTAGGAACTTAAAATAGCATGGCGGGCTGTGGCTTGAACTGTACGGAAGTATGTAATAATTAATTACAACCGCTGCAATCTCCAGCGCAGAGATCACACTTTTCTCGCCTTCTCCTCCGTAGTAGGCACAGCTTAGGATCGTTTGGTGGGGCGTGCACTGCACAGCCTCATCAAGCATCTCCAGACTTACGTACACGTTGTCAAGGCAGCATCAAACAAGCTCGCAGCTTGTCACTGGATGATCTGGAGAGTATACATTTATTTCCCAAAGATGCGTGAGCATCAACTTGGGAGTATTCTGCCATATACTCCGTGTTGCCTGGTGTTTACAGTGCAGTACCTGTCCGTACCGTACCGCATCGGATACAAAACGTGAAAGAGCCGCGACTTTACCGGATGTGGCATAGCGCATGTAGCCTCCATACTTTTTATGCACGCAGTACAACGGCCTCTCCAACACGCCATAGATTTAAATAATGCAATGATTGCAGTAAACAGGCGAAAACAGAGCGGTGCGAGGATCTCATTTCCTCATTTGGACGTCACGTGATGTCAGTCATGTGATGGCAGTCACCTGATCGTGTCTTCTTGGCGGTTTGTGTGTCGTAACGTAGGTGATGGTCAAGATGACTAATGGATCGGGTTGCAGGCGTCTGGCCAATCATGTGGGGCCGCGGCCGCGGGGTGGGGCTCCACTGTGATTGGGTCGCGAATTGCATATCGGATTTCGCATGTCGAGGTCATTCTGCGAAGAGATCTCTTTTCGCGAACGGAATGGGTTTGCGTTCGCGAGAGCGAGCTCAGCTTGCTTATATACGGAACTTATCTCTAGCTAGATAGCAACAAGCCTACACGGTGCAGTCCTGTATTCAATACGGACTGCGGACTGGGCAGCATTCGCGGTAATACTGCGATACATGATGATGAGACACAACTAATCGGGCTCGCAGGAGTTACGAAATGACGGAAATAGTTACGATCTGATATGCGCGAGGGGTTATTCGCGGCTTGCCGGGCTTCTTTTCAAGCCCGGCGGGCCTTTTTTCGCGAATTAAACATCCTCCGCGATGATCGACCGGCTGGGTCCGCGAGGGCCTTTGTTTTCGAGATCTCTAAAAAAAAAAGTTGGTCACTGGAGGATTTGAAACGGTGTTGTATGGATGGCCGTATTGGGATCGTTTGGCTTTGGGGTTCGCAGGTCTTATTCATTGTGCTCGCGGCAGGTCGCTCTCTCAAATTGAGTGGCTTGTGGATGGGATGCGTGTTGGTGTGCTTCGCAGAAGGGGGTCTTCGCGATGTTAGGGGATGAGCGGAGTTGGAAATTCTTCTTTCGTGAGGGCTTGGTTCTTTGGACATTCACAACGTTCAAGGTGCTAAGCTACGTGAATATTGTTGACAACTTATAGAATGGGATAGAGAAGCGAGCATTTTTATTGATATGGACAGCGATGTTCATGGGCAAGAATGAAGATCATACATCTGATGTACCAGGAAAAGAAACCTGCAGGCCGTGAAATCCAATCCGAAGGTCATGCTTACTGTCTCAATGAACAGGGTCTGTGGCCCCGGTAGAGGCAGTTATTGCATTTCTGGCCGATTCCACCGCTGATGCATACAGCGAACGTGTTCCTGTATCGTGAGTCTCTGCAAACTCTACACTCTTGTCCAGGGAGAGGCTGGCAACCAGAACGCGTTACCAGGATAGCTTCGCGGAGTTGGGTGCGTCTGCGTAGCTCTTCCGTGTTATCTAGGCCGACCAGATCGACGGATCGCAAAGGTAGCTCTCCAATCCACGCGCGCTCGCGGCCGCTGAGAGGTTGTTCTTGTCTCCTGGGGGGCAGGCCGGGAACAACGACTGGGTTGTTGGCGTTTTGACCGGCGAAATAATCCTGGGGAGGTAGGTGGACAAATGGTCCCCGAGATCATGCATCGATGCCTGGGTCGCGTGGCTGTGGGCGATCCCACGTGTCGCGAGGCGTATCTGCTGTAGCTGGAGCTGGCCCAGGGCGGGAGGCAAGCTGTATATCATGAGTATGCGCGGCTCAAAATGCCACTGACTTGGAGCTTCACTCACAGGGACCGGGTGCGCTGGTATTCGCAAACGTCTGCCTGTATGACGGGTCCGTATTTGGTCACTACACGTATATCTTGAGAAGGCACAAGCCCCGCGAGCGGATTGTGCTGAGCCATGCTGGGTATAGACGCTCAGGTTAGCATGTGCCTACTGGTATGGTGGTTCCGCATGGAGGGCTCAGAGGCGGTTCCCACTCAGGAAACAATGAGGTGCACGGAGTCGATCGTTCAACTGGGAGCGGTACCTAGTTGGGTCACTGGGAGGTGGTGATATAAAGGCTTCATGTTCTCTAGCTAGTTGACTTCTTTCCTTTCCCTCCTTATGCTTAATAATCGTTGAATGCACCCTAGGTAGTGAGAACTGACTACGTAGAGGTCGACCCATCATGCTGACTATGGAACAAAGACATAATGAGAAAGGCCTGGAATAAGATATAATGATTCTGCATTATTCCAACAAGCATCTTTTGCATTTACGCGATCCCATTACATATCACCATGCTTATGCCATCCAAATATGGATTACGACCCTCCGCAACTACCTGAAGTTCGCATCGACGAGGATGTTTCGAAGTATATAAGGTCGGAACAGTTGTTAGCAGGCATTAGCACCGGCTAGGACGATCAAAAGTGCCTATCAAACAATACTGAGTGCACTGGGCGAGATACTCAGTGCAGGACAATTAGTAGCTAAAAACATCTCTCACTGATACAAAGGAAGCTGGTGCGCGGCCTCGACCGACCAAGAACGAGAAATGTCGTGGGAGAAAGAAAGCCTGTTTATCAGTTGTAAATCACCTCTGGCAGAGCTGAACAACATAGCTGATCACAACTTATCATCATATACAATATCAATCGCTGCTCATCCTAGGTGGCGATTCCATTTAGCTGCTATTCATAGACTTATCTACTGTATCACGATATCTGTGTCCTGGACCAAAACTATACATACTGCCTGTTCGTGGACCGACCGATCGGCCACACATAGCAACGACGCCATCCTCTGCAGAACAATCTCAGTTCCGCCCATGTCACAGAGAAACCTGCGCACGAACGAGAATCCAAACATATACAGCGCAACCGGCCTACAGCGAAAAGACACAACCATCAAGACCTATTTCAAGAGTTAGGAATAGCTTCAGCACTACCACTTTAGGAAGAAAGCTTTCTCGCTCGCTTCTATAGCTCTAGCACCTCTACTAGTAAGTGATGAGAAGAGTTTCAATCTACAGAGAACTTGTTGGAAGTCAAGTATCATCATTACTTCAACCTCACCACACCAATATTTCCACCTCTACAGACACACGGAAGTAAACAGCTAGCCGAGGGCATCTTTCAGTATTTCTTAGCCTTTCTTCCACTTCTTTCCCTCGTCTATATCAAAGTGACTTGATGTTGAGTGTTTTGAGTTTCGCGGCATTTCTCATGTTATTATTTATTAGATGTCACACTTTATCTCACACTACATCTCTCTTTCTTTTGTTTTTGTCGCTCCATCTCACTTTTATTTAACTCTTCTCCCATCTTACTACAACTTTCTCTTCTTCTCACCATCCATCTCTCTACATCTCTTGTTACATGCCGAAGCTTCATGATGCAGCAGTGGACAATATTGCTGCTAATTGAATGTAATCTTTATCATGATCACCAAGAGAAACCTTAAAGACTATTATTACTCCGAGTCTACACTCGCCCTGCGCGGTTTTGGGCATTCCTCAAATCAACTTTTATTTTCGAAGGAGAAGAATCTCTGGTCCCGACCCAGCAAACTGAATACAATCTCAAAACTGACATCGTACCCCATCTCTGCCTCGAAATAGCACAAGGCAGTCACAAGCGCTGTCGTCTCTCTGGTCTAATCAGAGTGCTTGCTGCGGCCTGTGGCGGCAGAACTTTTGATTGGTTGAAAGGGTAGACATTAGGCTGCCTTCACGTCTCTCTTCCATCTTTTCTTCGCTGGCCTCTTCTCTTCCAGTCTCTCACAGTCTCTCTCACATCTTTTCCTTCGCTGGTCTCTTTTCTTCCTGTCTCTCACACCTTTTCCTTCGCCGGTCTTCCCTCACAATCCACTCTGTCAAGAGAACAATTATGGCTAGCGAATTCGAGGAGTTCCGTGATCTGGGTCGCAGTGACTTGATTAAAGAGGTCTTTAAACTTTTAGGCCTGTCAGCACTGCCTGGCACGACCTATGCTGCGCTATGGCTCTGTGCAATCGAAAATCTCAAACAGATTGTACAGACTCTACGTGAAGCGGACTCCTCACTCGTACCTAATGATGAGGCCCTCCAGCTTCGGCGTGCCTTAAAGGACCCTTCGGCTTTGGTTGACGATATCCTAAAACCATGTAAGTCGTCTTGTCTAATCATAGTGGGCTGGGCATCTTATATTAACCACTGAACAGATTTATCCAAAGCC
The DNA here is from genome assembly GCA_023625935.1 of Eurotiales sp. R13A2. NCBI lineage: Eukaryota > Fungi > Ascomycota > Eurotiomycetes > Eurotiales > Eurotiales sp. R13A2. Next base: position 1,970,889 of record JAMAFV010000003.1, read on the forward strand.
AGAAACTGGAACAAGAGGCTCTCTGTCCCTGGAACCCCGACCACTCCGACCTCGCCCAGCCACTCGAGAACAGCGAAGCGCCCGAGAATCCAGTCCAGTTCACCTGTAGTGCCGCACTCAACCCCATTACCTACCATTTCTACAGATCCTGCTGAGCTTCGAATCAAGCGCGATACTGAAATCGTTGGCCAGGTAAGCTCTTTCTAACAATTACATAGCCCAATCTCTAACACCTTTGTAGGCCCTTATACGTGATTATGGGTGTGTAATCACCCGAACGCAACTAAGATGTGTGCTAGAAGTTGCTCACATCTATCCGTTCTCCATGAGTAATACTACACTCTCTGCAAGAGCACGTTTCTGGGGTCTTCTCAAGATCTTTTGGCCGGAAGAGAAAGTCAGTCAATGGCAGAGAGAAGTCGAAACGGATGCTCGATCAGAAATTCTTCCAAACATCATAACCCTTAACCAGTCAGCACATACTGCCTGGGACAATAACATATTTGCGTTGAAGCCCATCGACGACGTGTCTGAAAATAATACAAAGCTCCAAGTTGGCTTTTATTGGCTCGGCAGCTCGGTTTTTCCAGCATCAAAAAGCGAGCTGCTCACGGAGGCTCAATTCGTTGAGAAACCAAACTTTCCGTCAAATCTACCCTGTGGCAAGGGCGGATTCAATCTATATCACAACTCCAGCGGTACTCCTTTCCACTCTGGCGATATCATTACGTTACGCACTGACTCATCGGATGATCTACCTCTACCAAGTGTTAAACTGCTTACTCTGCAATGGCATCTGACACGTCTTGCTGCCATGGTAGGAGCTGCCGATTATTTTGACGATAATGGCGATAATGACGGTGATGAAGGAAAGGATGACTGGCCTGTTCCTGCTTCCACTCTGGCCTCCTCTATGTCTACGCAAGTCTTTTCTAGCAGCCAGCGACCAGACTCATCAATGGGTGGCGATGATGATGACGACGATAAAATCTCACTGTCTTTCAACATTTGAGGGACATGACAGGAGAAGATCTCCTATCTTTTTTCCTTTTAAACGTGTGTTACGGTCTATGTATGCATGCTTTTTTTCTTTTGAAAAATGGGCTATTTCAGTGACAAGAAATCGAAGGAACTACATGGTTATATCATTCTTAGGCAGTGTTACAATTTCATATGTAATAAAAAAAAATTCGCTATTGCTGAGAAACAATTGAATGAACGGTAGGGTACATACACGAGTATCAAGCATGAAGAAAGGAAGAGAGAACAAGAGAGCCCCCGAAGTGCTCGCGTAGGCTGTTATATGACGTTTTCCTCCTCGCGTCTTACCGGATCCAGGGCTGAAGTTCCTGATTGAGGTTATGCCCAGTTCAGCGCCGCTCCTGGGGGTTCGGAAGCCCTAGGTTGATGGCCGTTACCATATACGTCATGAGAACCGCGTTGGCCACCTACCGGAATCCATTACGCATACCGTCCGCTGCGATAGCTATGCCTTGAGAGTGCATAGGATCATGTGCTATTGTGCTACCAGACCCGAGAACTGTGAAAGCCGAGCTGGTTCCTTCTAAAGTGCGTCGTCGGCGAAATCACTCAAGGATGCTACAGTTTGAATTCCCATTTGTCAATTCAATCGGCAATCCAGATTCCCTGGGCTGCCTTTCCGAACTTGAAGACTCTCCATGCATCTGCAAACACAGTCATTGGAATCCAGCCAGAAACCCAGATACAAAAAAGGAATATATCATACTGCCTCTGCCGTGACGGTTGAGAGGCCAAATGACGGTCAAAATGCCAGTGGACCATTCGCCTGCTGATACGACGGCCGTACGTCAACAGTCGTGTCGACTGGCATGACGGTTACGGGTAGGAGACACGAGAGCGGTTGCCTGATTAGGAAACAATCAGGTCTGTTTACATAGGAGCGGAACCTAATCGGGCCGGTGAGAGATTGTTATAACGATCTCAGGGCCTCTCGTGAAGGGCCGGCCTGACTTAGTTCTATTCCAAACCATTAGGGTACGTACACGAGAATAACAAGCATGGAGAGGGAAAGGAAAGAAGTCCACTATGCCGGAATGCCGGAACGAAATGGAGGGTAAAATATCTGCCGCGTGCACGTGACCCATGCAGCGAACGACGCTAACAAACGCCAGCACCTAGGAAGTGCTTAGTCAGTTGCCCAATCCCGCCGCTCTCATTGGCTGCACAGAAACACTCCGGCGGCCATGCTGATTGGACGAGAGGCATCTTGGCGGTGCATATCAGTCATCGCTCGAGCCTCGCAGTAATTCTCCGTCGTTCCTGCAAGCCATGTCATCAGCTACACATTCTACAGGAAACCACCGTGCCGTGTCGCCTTAATACCGCTAATCCTCCTTATATGTCTGTCTTTGCCAGCGTTTGATTGAGCGTTTGATTCATTCCCGTCACTGGCACCTTTGCCGCCAGACTCCGGGCCCCGCGTCCATACTAGAAAAAATTAACCCATATTCTATCCCTATACACATCATCAACAGTTCTATTAGCCTTGATTAGCCTTTGAGGCGTCGACACAATGGACGACGACCCCCAGTTCCGCCATTCAATTTCCCTCCATCCTCATCCTTTCCACTCTCACTCTCGAAACTCCAACGATGCCCGCCAGTCTGCAACATCCCTATCTCGAGCAACCACCCTACCAATGAACAATGAAGCGGGGATGGCCACGGGAATCGAACTAGTCCAGACCGAGAACACGGCTGCTTCAGCAGGACCCGACGAGGAGCGAAACTCTCCTCCACGCTACACACCCATAAACGACCCTCTCCAATTAGCAACCAAGCTCAAAACAGAAGAAGAAATCAAACAGATCCGAGCCAACACGTCCCGAAAACGGGACCGAGTCACCCCGTCTTTCATCGGCAATCGCTTCGCATTGACAAGATCCGGCAAGCTGCAAGAATTCTACCAGGCCCAAAACGAGAACATCGAGCGCTTCCTGACCCCCGTCGAGGAGCATGTGCGAGCCGCCAAGGAGCTCAACAGCTCGAACCAGCTGAAGTTCAAGATTGCCGTCTGGGGAAGTTTCGCAGCCAACATCATATTGTCCGTTGTGCAGGTCTATGGCGCCGTGTCGTCCGGATCCTTGTCCCTCTTTACCACCATGGCTGATGCCATTTTCGACCCCATGTCAAACTTGACGCTCCTCCTATCCAACAAAGCCGTGTCCCGTGTCGACCCTCGCAAGTTCCCAGCAGGCAAAGCGCGTATCGAAACGGCAGGAAATATTTGTTTCTGTTTTCTAATGACTTCTGTCTCATTTATCATCATCGCATTCTCCATCAAGGAGCTGAACGACGGCAGCGACTCGAAAACAGAAGCGTTCCATCTCACTTCTGTGATTGCCGTAGCCGTAGCCTTTTCGACCAAGTTGGTGCTGTTCTGTTACTGCTTTGCGTTGCGCAACCAGTTCTCGCAGGTGCGCATTCTGTGGGAAGATCATCGCAACGATCTGCTCATCAATGGACTCGGTCTGTTGACTTCGGTCGGCGGAAGTAAACTGCGCTGGTGGATCGATCCCATGGGCGCGGTGATCCTGTCGTGTCTGATTGCGTTTTTGTGGCTGCGCACCGCCTATTCCGAGTTCCAATTACTCATTGGAGTGACTGCGGACACGCGTATGCAACAGTTGATCACCTATATCTGTAAGCCTTCAGTACTCCAGATTCAATTGGTGTTACATATAACTGACAAGAAAAAAAAAGCAATGACGCACTCCCCCGCAATCACAGCCATCGACACAGTCCGCGCATACACCTCAGGACCGCGTCTTGTCGTCGAAGTGGACGTCGTCATGGACTCCACATCCACGCTCATGGCCACGCACGACGTTGCCGAGGAACTGCAAATCAAACTCGAGTCGCTGCCAGACGTAGAGCGCGCGTATGTGCATGTCGACTATGAGACGACTCATAAACCAGAGCACTTTCTGAAGAAGGAGTTGTAGTCATCCTCCTATCCACCCCACTCCTTCCCTCCTGATACAAAAAGAGGGGTGCTTTTGTGTGAGATATCACGGCATGTTATAGTGTATCCCGATCAATTATAATAGATTTTTTTCTTTGAGCATGAGCGTATAGTTAGAGAATCAACACTGTCATCAACAATACACCGCTCAGTATTCTTCGACCGAAGGTACATAATCAACTCGGAAAATAGTCAAGGGTAGTCTGGAAGGTACTTGTGTGCAGCTGATGCTACATTTGAGGGTAGGTTGGTTAGTTTCCACTACCTCTTTACCCGGGGTTGTGCCCCGGATTGTCCCGACATCAGCCGAGCGATGACTTTCGAATCAGTCCACGAATGTCTTATAGGAGCCGTAGTTAAATTGCTGTGTATTTGCTTTTCGGCTATTCTTCTTTAAACTTGTAGCAGTATGGGGGATATATGAATATGCAAGTACATCTACTAGCAAGGTGTGTTGTGCCCGGATATACCGTCTTCCACGGACGTGATTATATATATATATATATAAGCATTTGGGTTCCATAACTGTGAAAACTGCAATTTAAGAGAAATTTAAAAACATGTAAAAATAATGGTATCATGTATTTGTTGAGTTTTACTATCTAAGTAAAGTAGTTCTGATCTATCTCCAAGAACAATCCATCTGTCTTCCTTCCAAGCTACGGTATGGTGTGTAACAAGGGCTTGATGAAATCGCCTCCAATCCAAACAAACTGTCAATAGGGCTCCCAAAATATGTATATGTTGAAGTGAAATTTTGGAATAAAGAAAAATAAAAAAGTAAAAGGAATGAAGAGGTCTACTGCTCAAATAGTGCTATTGTCGAACAGTACGAACTGGTGTTGTCTTCCTGCAAGGCGAGCGCCGTGCCATCTGTCGACGTCACCATGTTTGTGCTCGCCTTGGTGCTGAGCCCGTAAAGGGACACGCTGGAGCAGTCGATTTGGACGATGTTTTCTTGGCAGGATTCTGTGGTCAGACAGGTCTGGTCGTAGTTCTCGAAGAAACTGTACAGCCCCGCGCCGTACACCAACACCTCAGATGACGACAGCACGCGCAGGCCCCAGGCTTTGCGGCAGTTGTCGGTTGTGCATGTCGAGAAGTCAGGATCGGTAAAGTTGGACTGAGGTGTGAATGGAGTGAGTGCTGTTGGATTGGATTGCCAGTATCTATAGCCACGTTAGCATACAGTGATATTTACTTCAGCGGGGGTAAACTCACGGTGTTTCCGTCTGAATGAGTGCCATGAAAACGTTCTTGGCATCGTTGATTTGGTATTCGTATAGTTGGCTGTGTTCGGAAGCAGTACCGTACATCCAGACCGCATTCTGGCTCTCAATAAGCACACCACGTCCGTTGTAGATATCAAGCTGGTTGTGGTCAGAGAGATCAAGCTCATGGTCAGCAACCCAAAACCAGCAATTCTCAACATAAGCGCTAGCATTCTGAGTTGCGTGGAAGAGCATGAAAGCCCCTTCACAAGCAGTGTTGGCACCGGTGCGGGCAGTAGGATCCTTGGAGCATGTGTCGCTCTGAAGCTCTGTACCAGCAGAACCACCAACACGGAAATGCACATCCCACATTGCAGCAGAGCCCTGAGACGAGCCAGCCACGTTCCATTCCATCAGGATCGCACCCGGTGCAGATCCTTTGGTCTCGAGAATGAGATCCTGCATCTCAACACTTCCGGTGTCACCAACTTCACCAATCTGGAGCATAGGGATAGGGTTGCTTTGATCTGAGAAGGCGCTACCAGATGCCATCAGGAGAGGCCAGATTTCGCCAACGATCTTGATGTTCTTGGGTACCTTGAGAGTGGACGTAATGATATAAGCACCGTGATCGAAGTAGACAATCTGGTCAGCAGTAGCACTGTCCAGGACACTCTGAAGAGCTTCAGTATCATCCGTAACACCATCACCCTTGGCACCGGCAGACTTGACGCTGACGAATGATGATGTTGGGACACTTTCGTATTGCGGCTTGCTCCGCTCAAAGACCTTTCCAGAGCTGGCAACAAGCGCCGAGGGCTTGCTGGAAGCTGCCATCGTGCCTTGGACGCGGCTCTTCGTAGCCGACGGAGCAGCGCAAGTGCTTCCTGTTGCGGAAGCAGCAGCTGATTGGGAGACTATGCGTGAAGAACCGGACGAACTTGCGCTTGAACTACCTTGAGTGGCCTTTCCACTGGAAGCAGATGGTAGTTGTGACACGCCGACCACTGATGAAGTTACAGCACTACTAAGACGAGGCGCAACAGACGAACCAGAAGCCGCAGCTACGGAAGCACCTGCTGATGTTGCAGCGGCAGCGCTTCCAGCTGTCTCATAGACCGTCACATAGACAATTTCCGGTGCAGGGCACGTATCGTCCTCAATTGCTGTAGAATCCACATCTCGCTTGCTGGAAGTGTATGTCGAAGTACTAGTGTAGGTGTTACCCTGAACCCATGATTCGACAACGGAGCCACCAGCCAAGATTGTATTGCCATCGATGCCAGCAACAGCTACACTAGAACCAGTGAAATCGACGTTGTCTAAAATCAAGTCACCACCACCAATAGGGATGCTATCCTCAGTCCATGCAGTGACGATAGCCTGACTTGTCGCTGAGATTGTGCTGTCTAGCATCAAAACAGAGCCCACGGTCTGGTTGGAAGGACTGTTGGACATGTTCAGACCCACGGCGCAGTCGTTGACCGTCACTGACTTGAAAGTCCACGCCCAATTCCAGTTCATGAAAATAGCCGTATTACATCCGTTGAAAGTCAGGTTACGAGTAGTGAACTGCTGGTTTCCCAAGAACATGCCGTAGTTTCCGCCGTTGAAAGTTAAATCGCTCATGAAACCACCGGAGCCGTTGTCCATGAAGATACCTTCTTGCTTGTTTGCGTCGCCGCCCCCTTGGACCATCTCAAAGCGGATGTTTTGAAGACTGGTGGCTTGTCCGACTTGCCAGTGAATTCCAGCACCAGCACTCTGAGGCATAGCAGTCAGATCAATCACAAAGTTGCGCACCTGGCGGAAGAAATTGTTCTGATTTGTGTACCAGTTGTCGCCAGTGTCTGTGTAAGGGTCAGAATCAATCACAGCCATGCCGGTGAAGCCGCTAGCAGCTTTCAACACGGGCAGATCGGTAGCATCTCCAATGAGCTGGGTGTAGTAATACTGGATGATAGGCGTCGATACCACATATGTTCCGGGTGGGAAGTAAACAATGGCCGGAGTAGTGGTGGACGAGTCACATCCCAAACCGCATCGATTGCCAGACGAGATAGCACTGTTGATCGCAGCGGTGTCATCCGTTGAGCCATCACCTGCAGTACGTTAGTATGTTAAAAAAAGTCCCCGCAAGATTAATTCAACGTGATAGTACCTGTGGCGCCAAAGTCCTTGACATTCCGGAAAACTTGGTAGCTGGACGAGTTGCCAAAAGCCACTGTACCCTGTCGTTGGATATTGGCCATCCAAAAACCCGACGAACTGGAAGCAGTAGTGCTGGCCTGTGGCGTAGGAGCAGCTTCCAGCAGAGCCGCCAGGCCGAATAGCAGAAGTAGACGTATGAAAAGCATCGTGTTGTGTTGTGTCGAACAACGAAAGAAAGAAATTGATATCTGCCAGCAGAAGAATGTCTTGAACGAATGGTAGATGCCTTCTCTATAAATTCAAAGCACCGAGCAAGAAAGGCGGCGTTCTTTGTCTGTTTTGCAGGTTAGTTGCGAGCACTTTGCTGTTGATCTGGTCAGGCTGCTCACTAAATGTGTCGATATGCCTGGCAGAATCCAAGTCAGCACGAGTTTTGGTCATAGAACGATGTACTGCGCAGCCAAATGACTTGACTAGCAAGGATCATGGCACAGACTGGTGTTACCTACTGTTCCCACGTGCAGAAGACGAGAGTCCGGGATGAGGCAGCTGCCGCCAGGACAGAGCGATGCGTCGTGCAACCTGAGAAAGAGAGGAAGGGCCAGCCGCGAGCAACGAGTGTCGTTGGAGAGAGAAGGAAAGAAAAGAGGTGGAAAAATAGCAATGAAATGAAGGTGCAATGAAAAAGAAAAAAAGAGGAATACGAAGCAAAGAAGAGCGAGGAGGGAGAGTGTAGGGGGGATGAAACAACAAAGTCACCGAAGAAGAGCTGGGCTGGACAGGGGAGGAGCACTTGCCAACTACCGCGCCAGACCCGACTGACTACTGTCGGTGCAGTCCTGTCAGGAATCACCAACTCGTCCCTGTTATTACTGGTCTTTTGCTGCCAAAGACTGTTTCCAGCAGGGTTTCCTGGATCTGGCCAATCAGCGGCCGCAGATCCTCAGCAATGATAAGTTTCGCTGTAACAACGAAACAAAGCGTCTTACCAACTATTCTTGCTTGTCAATGGAATATGCTCCACCGCGGGCGAATGACTGCCCAAAACGAAATTGAAGGGTATTCGCTGTTAGGGTCCTCAAACAACCAGGCGAGTCTCTTTAATCTCTTGCAGGGGTCTGTTGCCTGATTGGTGCTCCGCCGATGGCGCCGCAGCCCTCAGTCGAGCTAAGGGCAGCCAGATGGTCGAAACTTGAAACACCAGGCGGTTTTGCAGTGTGCTGTCTGACTTTCTCGGCGAGCGAATGAAGGGATGGTCTAGCAAGAATAATAATAACGGGCGAGGAATAGGATTGTTTCAAGATTTAGGCACACATTAATCGAGTATGAGCCTCAAGCGACGGTACGTGGTACGGAGTGCACAAATCCAATTGAATCAAAGTGACACAGATGGTTCCTATCCAGGATCAGGTCTTCGTCCTATCTACATATATACGCTCGTACGCATTCTCTCCGCTGCAATGTTTATCGACCGGGACGCCGTCGTTGGGCCTGCCGACTCAGGAATGCGTGTGTTTCTGCGTCCCGCTCCCCATATATAGGAGTGCACCAGAACTCTGCGTCGCGCGACAATGGCGATGACGCACACGTCCCTGGCAAAACCGCATTGTTTTGTCCGCTGATCTCGGGTTCGTTGCCTCGAAACCGCGCTTTATCAGGGTTGGGGCACATTCCAGTGTGCCGCGCGGATTGCCTCATTCCAGGATTGGCGGGCGGATAAATAAGATCCCACTTGTTGGCTTCGGGCAAGACACAGTCCCATGGCGTGTTCCAGCTATAATGTCGCCGCACAGATACAGAACGGAGCAATAAGGGGTGCAATTTTTGAGTCTGTCTGAAACGGCCGCGGCCCATCTCAGAGTCGCGCCGGGGCCAATCGCGGCGCCGAACCCCTGCCAGAGCCGCCCAGCCTGCGCCAATCGGATGCTCTACAGAGTACATCTACATCGATGCCATCATGTCTGGGATCTACCATCTACACACATCTCTCCTCACCACGTCCAATCGTAGAACGGTCAGCTATACCACTGGCTTGACTGGATGCCTGCCCTCCTGCTTAGCTCTCCATTAACATTTGTCGCGCTACATCCGCCAGTCGTTGCACGCCCTCAGCCAAAACATCAAACCGCTCCCAAGCAAAACACAGTCGGATGCTTCTGCGAAAAGTGCACCGGTGCTCGGTGTCATCGCCCTGGATCTGAAAGAGCGTTCCACTCCCAATTGTGAGGTTTGCGTCAGCCAATGCCCGCGCAGCCAGAGCGTCTCCTGTCAGCGGCTCCGGCAAGTCAAGCCAGATGAAGAACCCGCCGACTGTCTGCGTGCGGGTGGGTAATTTGAAGCCTAGCGGCACTAGATGTTCATTGATGGCGCTCAATAATCGGTGGTAGCGGGCTCCATACAATGGGATAAGCTGTGATGTGATGTGTTGTTGCAGTGTCCCTGCGGACAGGAGTTGGTCAACAAACGTCGACGCCAGTTGCGATGGAGCGCCTCCGGAACGGGATGATCCTCTGCATCACATTAACCATTTGATGTGTCAGCAAGGCAGCTCCGATTACGCATCAAATAGTAAATTTCATAGGTTAGAGAAGGTAGGTCACATACGTCTGCGATAATCCGTACGAGAACCTTTCCGTGCCCTCAGCCCATCCCACCCGCATGCCTGGTCCAATCAGCTTGCTGAAGCTACCATTGCTCACTGCATTCCCCCATTCATCTATCGGGCCTCCGTCGAGATACCGGTCAACGTCCACTATCCTTGGCACCAAGGCGGTTCTCTCGCTCTCCACAGTTTTAGGATCCGAAGGCCACTGCAGAAAATCGTAAACATCGTCGGCAATGATGAGGGCATCAAACCGACGCGCAAGTCGCACCAGCTCTTCCCGTCGTCGGAGAGACACGACTTTCGTCGACGGATTGGCAAACGTGGGTGTGAGGTAGATGACGTGTTTATAGATTTTGCTCCACGGCCGCGGCAGGGTATACAGCTAGACACAAACAGGTGACTTAGACAATGGTTCGTAAGTGAGAAGTCGCTGTCACGGAGAGGTTGACTTCACCATACCGGCTTCGTATTTCCATCAGCTGCGGCTTTCTCCTCGGCCTCCTGCAGTCTTTGCTCTAGAAAGGCCAGGTCAATGCCCTCTGCATCCTCGGGGACGCCTCGAAGACGGCCAACAAAGCCAGCGTCGTCAAAGATGCGACAGGCCAGGTAGTAGGTCGGCGCGACCATCCAGATATTCCGCGTGTAGGCGGTATCGGTATAGACCTGCAACACCGCGGCCAGGTTCTGGCTGGCGCCGCCGGTGATGCAGATGCGGCCCGGAGACGGAGAGCCGGGGGCAGCATAGAACGAACTCAGCCAGGCCGCGATGTGCTGACGCAGCGGTGCGTAGCCTTCGTCGGGCCCATACTGTAGACCGGGCTCGTAGAGGGCAGGCGTGGACAAGACAGTGGCGGCGCTTTCGGCCAGGCAGTCGACGGGCAGGAGCGCGGGGTTGGGCCATCCGCGGAAGAGATCGATTGCGCCAGGCATCTGCGATTTGCCAGCTATTGCAGGCTACCGGTAGTTGCTGGCCGTGGTAGTACTACCTGATGGAAGCGTGGACACTGGACCGACAGTCAATTGAGTGCGTGTCGTGTCCATTCGTCGTCAGCGCGGACAGTAGCATGTGGGGTGATTCTGTACAGTCTGTACAGTACGAGTCTGTAACGCCTTACAGTATTCTTATCCAACGGCTGCCAAACTGGCAATGTGATCCTGTGTCGCCTTCGATTTTAAAGCATACGTAATTTTGTGTCCTCCAATGAATGGTCTGTTGGGTTAATGTTGGCTGGTTCTATTTTTGTCTTCCCACGCCGCACTCCGCCCTTGGGGCTACGGGATCTATGGACTTACTATCTATTCAACATCACCCCACGCAACAGGACAAGGTACTCCGTATACAGCCTCACTTGCCCAGATTGGGGTCTTTTTCGGGAGCGCAGCGTGGCTGTTCTCTTCTACAAGCTGATCCTCCCTCAGCCCGACCGGCGCTCAGCTCTAGGTCAGTTCTGTATGACCTCTGCACTTCTACACTAGCTAGCTCTTTGGCCTACATTTACGGTTTTGCGCAAGCCAGTTATATCCAGCACAAGAAATGCCAGCAGCAAATGAGGTGCTGTGTTTACCAGGAGAGCCCGCCCGAACCAGAAAACAAAGAAGCATGCGTTGTTTATGAGTCCTCCCTCTAGTGTTCGCCTCGTGTATTTAGTTTTTATTTCGTGCGATGTCTGTATTATTCAAAATTTAATTGTCATCGCTAAATATTGAGTAACTAACTAAGTTACTGCGTCTTATTATTAATAACGGCCTCTAAGTCATATACCCAATTTTGCACCCACTCGTGGTTAAAAAAACCTCCTGAAGCAAAACTTCGTATACCCATACAGCCTCATCGGCCATCCCGCACCCCTCCGCCTCCCCTTTCATGTCTTCTCCTTTCTCCTGCATACATATTTTATGCCTATATATTCATCGATCCCTCGCCCACCCATCCTAGTAGCGGTCATTTTCAATTACAATTAGAGCCGTCCTCCTCGGCCTTCGCAATCGCGTGTTACGTATGTACGGCCCACCGACCCGCTAAGCCATTTTTTATTTTTATTTAGGCTCAGTTCGTATTTATTCGATGCAGCTCCGGACGGCCGCGGAGAGACAAGTTTCTATCCAGTTCACTCATCTCCCATCGAACATACTCACTGCGATTTTCCTCTGTTCTACTCTGCAACCGTCGCTTCATCTTGCAGCCAGTCTGTGACTTGCGTGCTCCCCTTTGTTTCGCATGTCATACAAACACGACGTATACACATACATGCTTTTTTTACACCACGACGTCCACACCACGTCGCCACCTCATCGGACTGCACGAACCATCTCTCCCTGCATGGGCACCCAGTAAATAACCTAAACTCGACAAGAGGCCTCATTCTTGCCTGCGTGCCTCGCGTTTTTGTGCGCAGCTTCACCCCGACGCCGCCGATCCATTCCCTTGGCACAGACTACCAAAACCACCCCAAACAATCCCAGCCAGCTGCACAACGAGGGAGAAAAGCTGCTGGCCTCAATTTGGAATTTGGCCGCGCGAATCGTTATTTTCCTTTCTCTACCTCTCTTTCTCGCTTGCTGTCTGGATATTATTTCCTCCCCTCGTCATACCTTGGACGCATTGGTAGACCGCAGTGTCTCCCCCCCCCCCCTGGTTCACCACCTAGGTTGAGTGAGTGCACAAAGCCTCAGTCAAGATGCTATCCGCTCCAGCAAAGTCTGCCCGTCGGATTTCATCTCTCTTCAATATGAAGACAAACAGGGATTCGGCCTCGTCGTCCACCTCGTCCGGCTCGCCCAAGCAGATGCCTAGTGGCGGTACGCATCTATCCGTCGACCACAGGCGCGCTCGAAGCCATTCTCGGCCAGCCGTGCGACATGCTTCCTCGCCTCAACCTCATTCCACAGCAAGCCGTCCCACAACAAGCCACGGCGTCCTGGAACCCGACAGTTTCGACCTAAATTCTCCCCTTCGTCCGCCACCGTCGCTGCTAGACATCAACCAGGACTTGAACGAGCCGGGGTCGTCGCCGCAACAACAGTCATCGCACAGTCGACAGGGAAGCAGGAGCTCAAGTGCAACGCGCAGGCGTTCAAGAACACCGGACGTACACTCACATAATCGAAGGAGGAGCTGGATGCCGGGAAAGTTGGATTCCGTCCTGTTCGATAGCCCCGATCTGGGCGAACAGCACCACGATGCTCACCACGGGCTCGATGCCTGGGTTGCTGGCCTGGACCAGAAGATTCCCTACGACATAACGCCGCTATTACGAGGCGACCCGGTGAGTAGCGTCATAAGACTACACAGAGTAGACGGCGCTTTTAATCTACGTTGGCTGACCACACGATAACTATATTTAGATTTCTGAGTTATGGAACGACCAAGGCGACACGTATATTTACCTTTTCCCGCAAGCCACACATCGACCGGCGTCATTCAAAGTTGATTCGTCAATCTTTTCCGATTCTCCTTCTCTGACGTTTCTCGCCCGCGGTACCGACCCAAAGGTAGAAGAACTGCGGCAATCGGCCCGCAGGCTGACCGTTACTGATCCAGATGGTGCTACCGCCCACGAGGATCAATGGGCCAATGATGACGCCAGCAACTCCAGCCATTGGATGACATTCGTCGATGACCAAGCAGACGATATTCAGGAAATGCACCTTTACCTCCCTGTCCCTTTGCATGGCGACGTCTCGAATGCGAACATACCCCTAATCCAGGAAGATTCAGACACCTTGGTGCTCTTCCGAAATCTCTTTGCCTTCCTGCTAGGGCAAGCCCTGATTGCCACGCCCAAGTACCCAAGCCTATTTTCTATATTGATGGAAGTGTCTAGTCTGCTACGCCGCTTCGAATTCTCCAACCTTGATGGCTCGAATTTCGGAGAGATCGCTACCTCTAGCTTTGCAAACTATTGTGACGAGCTTCATCTCGCCGACGTCCGCAAAAGTCGAGAGAAGACCATCGAGGCGATTATCCTCGGTGAAAACTTGCGTTATTACCCGCTCTACCTTGAAGGTTTCGTTCATGGCGTGGGGAAGATGTCAGATATCCGAAGCTTGGACAGCCCTAAGTACAACCTGATCAGTCCAGTGACGCAGAAACGACTAGAACGCGGTGCCATTGATCTTGAAAATCGCCTCAAGGTCATGCGCATTAAGCTTGACGAGTTCGACTTCCCTGCCTTATGGTCTGGCATTGCCAATTCAAATTCGGCCGCCGAGAGCAAAGTGGTCCGTTTCAAGACGTGGAAATTGGCGCACCTGGCGTTACGGAAGCACGTCATGAGCTATTATCGGCAAAAATACGGCTCATGGCCGCCCAAGGCAAGATCGAAGAAAAACGAGTTTGAAGAAAGTGGCCTGAACCGTTTGCTTCTCCAGGAGGTCTACGAAGATTTTACTGATCTCTACGACATGCTTGTGGACCGCACATCCTTGACGACCCGCACAACGGATATGGCAACCGAAGATCTCGACGTACCAGATCCTGCCGAAGCAGTCAACCGAGCTTTACGACGAATTCTGAGCGAGTACGATCGTAGCACACCTCCCGTCCAACCTCCTATCCCGTTTGATCTCCCACAACTTCCCAGCCTGCAGTCAATCCGGCGGAAACCCGTGGATCCCAAAAAGGAAGCAAAGGAGCGCCAAAAGCGGCTTCATGATTCTGAAATCAACGAGGTCCTCATGGGATCGTATACCCGGGAGAGCCTCAAACCAACACCCTTTGTCGAAAGCTTTATGCAATTCGAACGCCGAAATGCGCATGGCAAGAGCTTGGATGAGATTATGGATAACCGGATTGGTCAATGGATCTTCATCTACGCCGTTCTCCAGTCACTTCCATTGCTGGTCATCGACGTTCTCACCGTGCGTTATACCGAAGGCGTGGAATACTTCCTATGCGTTGGTCCGCGCGGAGGCGCGCCATGGATGCAGACCGATGGCAAGAGTGGACGCGGCTGGTTCGGCGTAGCAGGCGGCCAGGGCCTGGTTAGTCTACCTCTCGACGTGGTCAACAATGCCACCGACGCAGTGTACAGACGCAGCCATTGCTGGCAAGTTGCCAGCCGATGGGCAGAGAAAAATCTCACCTCGCCGCTTACCACGACAACGGAAGACTCGGCGTCGCTGTTCTCTGCGCCTCACGCGCCGCAATCTTCTGTTGGCTCAATTTCAGAAGTTCAGTCCATGATGATGAGCTCGGGAAGTGGCGCGTCGCCGCTCAACGGGCCGCGCACCAACTCGCCAGGAATGATGGCTTCTCACAGTCATCGCGCATCCATCTACAACACCCTCGAAGCACTACCACTACCCGCGGGCGTGTCGCCGATGGAACCGCCAACGAAAACGTTTGCGCGGATGAACCCGACCATGAGCTTCGACGATATCCTGAAGGATATGCCCAATGCAGGTGGCAAGAAGAAGTGATCTTGTTTTTTCCTTTCCCCCCCAAAATAGCAGAGTGTACACATCTGCCGATATATTTATATACATTGTGTATTTTTTTTTTCTCTCTCTTTTATTTCGTCTCCATTCATTGTGCACGTTTTATAGAAGGAAAGAGCCGGGAAAAAAGCGAAACCTTTCTAGCCGACAGTTGGCTTGAAACGGTTTAAATTAATGAGTTATATGCATTGGCGTGGCATTATTATATACCTACCTACCTATCCATTACATCTCCATCATGTCATTATAATTGGGGGATATATTTATCCCAAATCGGAATATTTCATTAATATCTACTCCCTATTTAAGCGATAATTGGTGACCGACAATGCTTTCGGTATTTGTTACGTCAAGCAAACATGCCTTTGTATCACGGTATTGGAAAGCAGGAGGCGACCTTGGACTGTGGGTTGTACTTTTCAACGAAATCGGGATGAAAATAGAGAGGCCCCCGGGAAGAATGATCTATACGTTGATTTGTTTCGTTTCGGAGTTGTTAGGCTTGCTATGATGACTGTGACGACCCTTTTTGTTTCCCCCAACGGTGTTAGTGTCGATGTTGTAGAGCGAGGCCATGAACGAGCTTGTGTTGTTGCCCGCTCTATGGGTCGGAAAAGATGGCAAGGAGCTTTCCCACAGTCCAAACTAAAGACACGCTGAATAAATCATCAACTCTTTTTTGCCGGCCAAATCAACTTCGAAGGAATAGTCCGAAGAAGATACTTTTTCCTACAAACAACACGAATTTCTTTCATCTATGACGAAAGTGAATGCACGATGTCTAATGTTGTTAGATCTGCCTGGAAGTCACCGAGTCCGATAAGGTTTTATGGGTCTGCGGTACATCGGCGGCAACCAGGGCCGGGCCGTGTAAGCTTATCGCAACGACGCGAATCTGCATTTAGCAAAGCAGCTAGTCACTGAAGATTCATCATGCAGCCAATAATCTCCTTGCGGAAATACAACCCTTGTCTTGCAGAGCGGCCGTAGTCTGGGATTATGTTGCTTGATTGGACCTATAGGCTGTGAAGGGAAGTCTGGAAGCAACACTAAAACGGCTGCTTGCATGGGGTTTTAACGTATCTGAGCCAATGACATTTGCTGCAATAAAAAAAATGACATGAATCCGCTAGTTACAGAAGAGAGTGACTACTCTCTGACCTCGTCTCTTTTGTTTTGGATGCTTTGGTCTGCCCTTATTGCCAAGGTACTTCCAGCCATAAATGTGTTACATGTATTCACCACCGTTGCTGGGGCGTCTGTTGCTGTGTTGACAGTCCATGCAGTTCACTTTCCAGGATTCTCCTATTTGATACATTTGGGGACAAAGCACGCCCAGCGATATCATTGAAGGGGATGAATAGAATCAAGGGGCGATGTCTTCCGATGGATAGCGTGAGTGATGTGATCGGGCACGAAGAAGCTTGGAAAAGGGAGCCGTTTCGCCAGTATACTGGAAGAACTCGGATGCTGCAATCTTGCTTGTGCGGTACTAATGATTTAGTACGTTTATTCCCTCCCATTATGATTTTTCCTTGTCAACTTCAGCCTTATAATTGCTCAATACTCCTGTGAAACAATCTCTCCAAAGCTTAAGATGGTGGCTTCTGTCCATACACAAAGTAAAGTCGTGAGTAGCCGTGAAATTCTCGGTCGCGAAGCTCGGTTCGTACTCCGGCAAGAAGGACTTGAATCTGAGCTGTGGTCCATCCCAGAATCCTGGTGAATAATGCATAGGAGTAAGCGTCCAAAGCTTCTAGCATCATCGTCTGCTGATATCGACCCAGTTCTTTCATCTTCGGGTCTTTGGCCCATGGGGAGTAAGGCACCTATTGGCTCACCACGAAACCTCATTTAAGTTTACTTTTCTTGTAGAAAGAGGGATGAGACGCAGTGAGGAATTACCTTGAAAATGTCTTCTCTGACATTCACAAAACCTGCTTCTATAAGCCATTGCTTATAATTTTTTGCGACACCCATTGGCTTTTTGAAAATATGGCTTGCTTCAATCAATTTGTCGCGCCATAGAAGGAAGTTCGGTGCCCGTTCTATAGTATGATCATCACAAAAGATCCCAACAGTTGGCTCGGCAACTTCAAACCAGCCGTCATCTTTTAAATTGTCAAAAGCCTGACCGAATAACTTTCCGTAGTCACGGACGGAGCCTTCGATGTTGCGAGCGTGGATAAAGTCGAATTGATATGAGAAATTCCAATCAAACTCGAAGTCGTCTATCTCAAAGTGACAGTTCGGCGGGACCCTTTGATGGTTATATTAGCGGTCGGTTTTCAACAACATTACGGATGCCCCTACCATGGAGATTGGATAGGACTTAGATCAGTCCCTATGTATGTGAGAAACTTGACTTGGCAAGCACTGATCGTGGTGGAGGTTTGGTTAACTTACCGGTCACGATTGCCTGCGGATTTCGGCTATGTTTTTGTCTTAGCCCTAAACATTATTCGCTGTGCATCATTGATGAACACACTCTGCCATATCCACTGCCCAAGCTCCAGTTCCGGTACCAAGATCTAAGATTCGCCCGATGCCTTCAGGTATGGGAGCGCGGTATAATTCGCCGTTCAAAACCATAAGGAAGATGTGATGAAGCTTGCTGATGTCTTAGCAACTTGCTGTATAAGGTCCACGGTGCACGAGGCTATACGCACTAAATCGAGCCGATCTTGCTCTCTTTCATCATTGGGCTGTAGAGGCGAGTCCGGTGTTAGTAAAGACATTAAAGCATATGTGTTAGGAAAAGTACATACGATGACATATTCGCCCTCTCTATACGCATGATATCGACGTCCATTCTGGCATTCAGATAATTATCAGAAAGTTGCTTGCCTTGCGTTGTTATTCCCGTGTTGTGTGAACATACCTCATATCTGAGATATTGTTAGTGATTGTTTCTGTATATGATGGGGAGATGTTCTAGTTTTACCGATAATTGAAGATGCTCGACGCTAACGAGGCCGTTGAACTTTCCGCGTCCCTGCGCTCCACATAACGGATTAGCCACAGACTCTGTGAGGAGAATCCTACTTCTCACGCGACTCACGATTGTGCTTGATCAGAATCGTACAGCGCAGGATTATCCTAGACACATCAGCTTATTGTTCAGTATTCCGTACAAATCCGAACTCGTTGGGCCTACCTCGGGCGTGATAATGGACCCAGAGCGAGACGACTCAGGCTGTGACATTGCGGCAGCACGGGGGTTGTGATGTATATGGGAACAATCGGAATTGGGTCGAGGCAGCTATGATATTTATTGAAGGGGCGTGACCCACGAAACTTTGACGTGTAGACTTTTGATGAATCCGTCGTCTAATGTATTTGTGAAGAGTTCAGCGGGCAATCTACTAGTAGTGTGGGTGCCCGGCCAGACCTCCCGGGCCGAACCGCCTCGAAGTTATGGCAGCTCTCCAAAAAAAATTGCATCACCAGTCATTGGACAAAATCACTTCGATCCACACATACTGTGACACCGGGAGTGGCACTTGGGCCTCCACCGCGGGCCATGGCGTCCATCTAGTCTATCGATCTGGTTAGGCGGTAACGAGTTGCGAACCAGCCGGTATCTGCATGGCCGTGTATGACCATGTGTCTCCTATTGACATGGATGCTGGTCCTTCCTGCAATACATTAAGATCTAATCTGCGTCATCTCATATTAGCCATCCAAGACTACGTCCTCGATTCCCAGCACCGTGCCGGTAATATACCCCAAAAAGTGCCTTTCTCCCGGCCGCAAGAATGTGATGTGTCACATCAGTGTTATAAAACTGGGAATACGGTTTTCTGCCGTACCACTAAATATTAAATTACTATAGACATCCAACAATTAACTCCTCGAACGCGGAATATCATTTAAGTCGCGATGATTCGTCACATGATTGTTGAGTGGAGAAGCCAGAAAACAATGTCACCTCCCTACCATGGCCCTGTTCGAACAAAGAAACACCTCTTTATTGCATATTTGCGGCGTAGTGCATGATGGAGAACTGGCATTATCTCTGCGGCGCAGCGTGCGCTTACGCTTTGTATGCAATCGGATTGGTTGTCTATCGCCTATGGCTGTCACCACTGGCTAAATTTCCTGGACCGGGGCTTGCTGCAGCTACTGCATGGTATGAATTCTACTATGATGCGGTCTGTCACGGGAAATATACATTCGAGATTGGTCGAATGCACAAAGAATATGGTCCGTAGTTTAATTAACCACTACTTCACGAAGCCTGGGGTAATGACACTAACCACCATCATCATACTGCAGGGCCGATTGTTCGCATCAGTCCATGGGAGCTCCATGTCGACGACCCTAATTTCTATGAAGTTCTCTACTCGCGGGACAGCCCGCGCAATAAGTACAAATTTTATGCGAACATGTTCGGCAACGAGAGGGCCACAATTGCTGTTCTAGACCACGCACACCACCGTCTGCTCAGATCAAAAATGAATCCTTATTTCTCGATGGCACGTGTTCGACAGTTAGAGCCTGAAATTCAGACCCTGGCAAATAAATTGTGCGATCGCCTCGGGTCCTTTCGAGGGACCGGTGTTCCAATCAACATGCAGCATGCCTTCAGCTGTTTCGCGACCGACATTATTTCCGATTACACTATGGGTACTGGGTTTCATTTCTTGGACACACCCGACTTTTCTCCATCCTGGAGCGAAACGCTTAGTGGAATTGCAAAGAGCAGCGCTTTCTTCAAGCCGTTTCCGTGGTTGCTCGTTATAATGAAGTCATTACCTGACGAATTCGTTGCTTGGCTTAACCCGGGTATGGGGTTGATGATTAAATTCCAAAATCGCTGCATGGAGCTTATAACATCTGTTATCGAGAGCCATAAGAACGGAGAAGAGGACAATGTCAAGTTCTCGCATCCGACATTTTTTCACGATGTATTGAATAGCAGTTTGCCCCCAGAAGAGAAGAGTGCAGAGCGATTGGCACAAGAGATCCAGGTGGTGATTGGTGCTGGAGGCGAAACAGTCGCCAAAGCTTTGAGTTGGATTACTTATTACCTATTGGAGAACCCACAGATTCTGGAGAAACTCAAGAGTGAGCTCAACGAAAAGGATCCAGATCAGAAAGCATCCTTGGCGGAGTTGGAGAAATTGCCTTATCTGGTAAGTTTTGTGGGAATGCAATACAGGGATCATATTTGCTAACAGTGATTCCCAGACCTCGGTTATGCTGGAGGGACTTAGGTATGTGTAGCAACCCTATAAATAAGCTATTATTCATACTAATCTTCTCACAAGATTGTCATACGGTGTCAGCACCCGACTGGCCAGAATCTCCCCGGATCGCACTTTGCAGTTCAAAGACTGGACTATTCCAGCAGGGGTAAGTATATCATTAACAAATCACACCTCAATCAAAGTTGTCTATATTAACATCCCCGTCTAAGACCCCTGTTAGCATGACCAGCGTGTTTATGCATCACAACGAAACCATCTTCCCAGATTCGCATGAGTTCATTCCAGAGCGGTGGATGGACTTGGAACAGCGCAAACACCTTGAGAAATATATGGTCGCTTTTACTAAGGGATCACGGCAGTGCATCGGAATGAAGTTTGTTACCCCCACATATTACATTTCGCTTCCAAAGATTGGAAGTTTACTGACATCAACCAGTCTTGCTCGGTCCGAGATGCTGGTAGCCTTATCAAAAGTATTCCGTCGACTGAACTTCCAGTTGTACGAAACGGATAGAGAAGATGTCACCATCGCCCACGAGCTTTTCCTACCGTTTCCTAATCGTTCGAGCAAGGGAATAAGGGTACTGGTAACATAGTGACCTACGAAATTTTTCTATACACATTCAGTTCCCAAGTTTTGATTTTGGATGATTATGAGTACATCGTATACCTTTATATCCATGGTCCGGTGTTTTGAATCGCGCTTGAGATTAAGTCATTAGCGTTATTATTATCTTAGTGAGCCTGACCTTTTTTCTGTGTTCCCTATTATTGTACACGGCGCTCATGTTAACAGACAGCAATATAATATAATGAACAATTTCGATGACTACATGTACCGAGACACTGAGTATTATGTTTAAAGCTACATTCTGATATCTACTTGGTAACCTTTGAGCGACTCCTGTATTCTATCTGCAAACGAGTCCATATACTTCTGTTTCAGCGTCGCAGTTACGTCAGATCTCTACCTCCATTGAGGTATTTATAAAGGTAAATTTCCTCATGTCTTTCGCACTAGTATATATAAACATCCAGAACAGTTTTTGGCTCGCCGTAAATGTGTTACTACGATCCTGATATTTTCCACCAAGTTCGGATGACGTTGCAATATCCCGAGCTTGTTGTCCACATCCACCGGGAAGTTGCCGTGTATGAATTCCAATACTGTGAGGACTTATGACACGCACTTGCTGGAAATATTGTCTATAAGATTAATGGATATCCAGGTAGTTGTCCAATGTACCGTCCAACGTTCTTATACAGCATGCCTTGGATTACACGTGACTACGTGTCCTAGGTGCATAAATGATGTCGGTGTCTATGCGCCTTTGGTATCATTACTTTGTACCACAAGGCTTCGAATTATCTCATAAGAACTGATGTTTACACCATGAATAGTTGCCACCATAATTATTACAACAAAGAGATGTTTAGAGAAGGATGATAGCACTTTTGACTAAGGACTATTCTTTCCGGCCAGGCAATAATTTAACATTTCCTCGAAAATGCAGCCAGTGAAGCGTTTCACAGCTTTAGCAAAATATGTCGGCACTTGTCATACATTGTATGGCACTCTGATCCAAGAAATCTATAGAAAATTGGGGATTGGGTCAAAGTAATCAGCCTCGCTGGTTCTTACGCGTAACTAGCAGACACTAAAAACCCGACGAGGCTGAGACCCTTAAGCGGGGTATTGCATAAGATTAACATCAGTTCCCCGAGATCATGGACTTCTCAGATGCGTTCACGGATTAGACATTTACATCAAGTTCTTCTCACGGGGTCCCTACGCACTGAAGTCCATCCTCATGAAAACCCACATCCCCTGAATAGGAATGTCAGTAGTGAGCAGCCCATTCCAAACAATATATTGCCTATAATCACAAAAATCGACCTTGAGGGCGTTTGAAAGGTTTGCCCTTGACAACATTATACGTGAATCCAGTCTTTTATTACATGTACCAGAAGGCTCTCCTTTTTATATTCTGGATTGGGTTTTTTGTCCCCTCAGAGGCCTCCTACGTTACGATATCTTATCTATCATCATAACTACCAAGGTATGTGAAAACAATTCCGATGCTAATATTATACATAGGTGCTAATTCCTTTGATATAAATCCCACAGGAGCTTTGAATTCTTTTGAGTATTCGAATTTGGTTGTTGCCAGGGTCTCAGAGGCCTCCTTCGATCCGATTAATTGAGACATAGTATCACCTATTGACGAAAGAATGGCCAATACCAAACATTCATCTTATGGAAACGAAGAGTATACGGTGGGATGGATCGCGGCGCTTCCACTCGAGATGGCTGCAGCAAAGTGTATGATGGACGAACAACATGGGCATCCACGAAGTCCACAATCCGAGGTTGATCACAACAGTTATTTTCTGGGATCGATTGGAAGCTTCAAAGTCGTTCTTGTTTGTCTACCCAAAGACCAAGTCGGCACCGCATCTGCAGCCATTGCAACTAGTCAGATGCTTAATACGTTTCCTAAAATCCGGGTCGCGCTACTCGTTGGCATCGGGGCTGGCATTCCTGACTATGAGAGCGAATGCGTTCATGACATCCGCTTGGGAGATGTTGTAATTGGCAGCAGCAAAGAAAATGGAGGCGTTGTCGTATACGATTATGGAAAACGACGTCCAGATGGGTCTTTTCACCACTTGTCGACGTTGAATCGCCCTCCGCGCTCGCTCCTTACGGCAGTTTCCTCCCTTGAAGCAGAACATCAGATTCGAGAGAACAAGATGACGGATTATGTAAATCAAATGCTCTCTAAAAATCCGTTCATGCGAAAAAAGGGCTATTCCTACCCCGGTTCCGCCGCGGACCGATTGTTCAACCTTGGCTATAAACACGTTCCAGGAAGAAGCTGTGCTAAATGTGATCCCACCCAGCAAGTGGATCGCAGCGCTTTTAGAAAAGAGGATGAGAACCCTGTCATACATTACGGAACAATTGCATCGGGAAATGCGGTGATCAAAGATGCGAGCACACGAGACGAGCTAAGGGCCAAGTTTGGCGCAATATGCCTGGAGACGGAGGCAGCCGGAATCATGAATTCTTTTCCGTGTATTGTTATTCGTGGTATATGTGATTACGCAGATTCCCACAAGAACGACGCGTGGCAATCGTATGCGGCAGGGTGCGCAGCTGCTTGTGCAAAAGAATTGCTTGAGCAGATGAATGCGGATGTTGTTAGTCAGGAGAAGACTGCGAAAGAGCTTCTCAATTTAGGTGTGCAATAACATCAATGCTGGTTTGAATTCCATGATTAATATAGCTTCGCAGTTCATGAAGACGTCACAAAAATAAAAAAGGTGACAATGTCACAAGATGCCCAACTAAAACTCGACTGGATAAGCCCCACTGATTATGCTTGTCATCAACATGACAATTTCAGTAAGCGCCAGGAGGAAACCGGAACTTGGTTTCTAGATTCAGAGGAGTTCCAAAAATGGAAATGCGAGCCCAAGAAAACATTATTCTGTCCAGGTATACCTGGTGCAGGCAAAACAGTGATATGTGCTCTTGTCAATGATTATCTGATGAGGAGCTTCCACCACGACCCTGGCGTGAAAGTCGCATACCTATTCTGCCGTTACACCGACCCAACACAAACAACCTCAACTCTGTTATCCAGTCTTCTTAGACAGATGTCCCACAGATTTCAAGGTCTTTCTGCTTCCACTGAGGAGTTCTACTCGTACCACACGGAGGAAAGTCCATCTCGCCCAAGTCTCCAAGAGATCGTAGCACAAATACTCAAAGTAGCGCGATCATTTAATCGTGTTTTTGTTTCGGTTGATGCTCTTGACGAACTTTACACGACAATCGATGGTAGATTTGACAGCCACGGTTGTGATGACTTGATAGCTGCACTCTTCGACCTCCAACGTCAAGCTCCAATCAGTATTTTTGCTACTTCCCGGCCGATAGCCGCGATCAAAACCCATTTTGATGGATGCTTATCAAAGGAAATTTTTGCCCAAAATCAGGATTTGATCAGGTTTATCGATCCATTATTGCCTGGGCTGGCACATGGTGCCATGTCAAAATATCCTATGGTCCAGGCTCAGGTGAGGGAAGGTGTTTTGAAGAGCGCAGATGGAATGTGAGGCTCCCTTGAGATACAACAGGTGAAGTAACTAAGTATTCCCAGGTTTCTTTTAGCGAAGTTACACATGGATTCTCTTCGAGACTTCCTACGCGTTAGCCAAATAATGCATGCTGTGCAAATCCTCCCGCAGGGACATGACAGACTTGAAAATGCCTACGCGCGCGCCATTGAGCGGATCAAAATGCAACCTCCGCAAAAGCAGACCATGGCAATCACTGCGCTATCGTGGATTACCTATAGTAAGAGGGATCTCAGAGCGGAGGAACTACAACATGCCCTAAGCACTGACGATGATCAGGGCGGAATCGGAGACATGGATTTGATTTCACAAAACTGCATCGACTCATTTTGTGCTGGATTGGTCACTTTCGATGCGCATGTTGGTGTTTTTCGTCTTGCACATCCCACGACCAAAGATTATTTACTGAAGAATGAGATCTTATCATGCGCGGAATTAAAGATCACAAGAACAAGTTTGACATATATGTCATTTAGAGCCTTTCGCCACGGACGGTGTTCAAACGGCATGGAGCTCGAGACCAGACTAACAAAATTCCCATTGCTTCAATATCTTGCAAAATTCTGGGGGTTTCATGCTCGTGAGGCATTGAATTGCTCTTCGGAAGTTTTGCCCCTTCTCACACAGTTCCTCGGAATGCAAGGCAATGTGGAAGCCATTGGCCAGATCATGTGGACGTCTTATGATCTCACTGCAAAAAATACCCGAGAAATCCATTTCTCTTCCTTGAATGAGTATAGGTACTGCCGTGTCAAAGGTGTACACCTTGCTGCATTTTTCGGGCTGGTGGAGGTCGTTGCCAATTACATAAGTGATGGTTTCGATATTGACATCGAAGATGGATACGGAAGGACAGCGCTGGCATATGCTGCACTGAGATGTCAGTCTGAAGTTGTCAAACAGCTTAATGTTACTGGGGCATGCAACCCTAATTCTCGAGACTACAGTAAGACAACGCCGCTTCTCCATGCCCTAATCGCGGGATACGAGAAGAAAATCTCTTATATTCCTGTGGATGGCTGTTGTCTATCATTTGCGGGGGGTAATGTGGAAGAAACAACAAGATCTATGGTTCAGAATGGTGCCAACGTGGCTGTCGCGAATTACGAAGGTATCTCGCCGCTGTGCGCAGCATCTAGATCGGGTAACGCTCCAATGTTTGATTACCTGATCCAGAACGGCGCTCAAGTAGATTATTGTAATGGAGGATTCACTTCACATCCCCTGCCAATTGCCTACGAGCATCGAAATATGGAGGTGGTGAGGAGCCTTCAGGTTTGTGGTACTGAATCCGCATCAGTCACTGACTGTGCTCTGATGCTTGCATTAGCTTCAGAAAGGGGAGACACGACGATGGCAGACTATATTATTGAGAAAATCTTGTCCAAGCCACATCACTTTGTGAACTCATTTTATGATTTCTCAAACATCTACCCAATACCTACTGATACCATCTCAATCATTCGAGATATCGTGCGAGCCGAAATGGAATTCCATAAATCAGAATACTTAGCAAATTTTTCTGACCATGGCCGAGAAAATCAGCTTCTCTCAGTGTTTGAAGCTTTATTGACACAAAATTTGAACGAATCGAGCATCGCACCACGCTACAGGAACCCTTCATGTCGACCTGCCCAATTTAATGCCTTATTCGCAGCTGTCAAAAGTGAGAATCCTCGAGTACTTAAGCTTTTACTCAAAAGAGGATTCGACCTCAAGATCAGAGATGATGATGGAACAACACTTCTTCACGCAGGCTCTGTACAAGATAATGAAGAGATCATACCTATTCTTCTAAGCGCTGGATTAGAAGTGGACGTCGAGGACTCTAACGGCCAAAGTGGCCTGTTTATCGCAGCATCGACAGGCAAAGTTGAAAACGTCAGAGCATTGTTACATAACCAGGCGGATTTCGAGCACAGAAGACATGACGGTAGCACCCCTCTGTTTGCTGCAGTAAGAGGCGGACACACAGCCGTCATACAAATATTACTGGATGCAGGCGCAGATGTCAATGCGCGAAACTCTTTCATGGCAACACCCTTAGTGGTTGTTTCCTCCAGACTTTCTGAGACAACGGAAACATTTGGGTCACAGGAAGCTGTGCTACATCTGCTTCTGAGTCGAGGTGCAGAAATAGACCCCACGCACGACTTGAATAGGGATGTCATGAAAATTAATTGGCATATCTCGTTAAAGGCGTGGCAAGAAAGTAGAGAGTCACCTCTGCTTTGGATCACCGGCAATGCGGGATTTGAAGAGAATTTCGTGATGGGTTTGTTGGAGAAAACACCTCATTTGGGATTGAAAGACAATGTAGGGTGTAGTATGCTTCATCGTGCTGCTAGATCGGGATACGTCAACGTCGTCAAGTTCCTTCTAGCCAAGGGACTGGACTCACAAGCTGAGGATAACTATGGACTCACACCTCTTGCGTATGCAGCCCGCAAAAACTGTGTTCCACTTGTTGAGCTTTTCCTGGCCTATGATAATAGTAACAGCTCCTCTCAGTGTGAAGCTTTGCTCGAGGGAGCTCTTGCTGGGAGTGATGAAGTGGTCTCATTGCTGCTAGACAAATGTCTTGACTCTAGATATCGTGGAAAGTATGGCATTGCGCCCCTTCATTGCGCCGCGGTGGAAGGCCACATTTTAATACTAGAGCTTCTACTCGGAAAGGGCGCGAGTGTCAATGACAAGGACGACCACGGTAGAAGCGCCTTGTTTTGGGCAGTTATAGCGGGACATCTACCTGCCGTTGAAATATTGCTCAACGCTGGGGCCGACGCAAACGAGAAAGAAACGCATGGGTTTTCAATGAACCGCCCGCCAGAAATAACTGATCGGCGCATTTCCCGATGGAAGTTCGACGCGGTATTCAACTATGCCTCTGACCAATTTGGCGGGCAAACCCCTCTGTTCTATGCAGCAGGATGTGGACGCGACAGCATGATAGAGGAATTACTGAAGAATGGGGCAACTCCAAATTCCCTTAATCGCTCGGGAGAAACCGCCTTACATTGGGCTGCTGGCCTGGGACACAAAAGTGCTTTGAGTATGATGTTGGAAAATGATGCCTTGGGCCACATTCAAATGAGTAATAGAAAATCGCCTATGGACTGGGCCTTTTCTTATAAAACATTCCAAATGAACCATACAATCCTACGGAAGTTAATATTTAACACCGCAGGGCATGGCGATATTGATGGCGTACTAGAATATTTGCTCTCATACGATGCCATCCTTGATTTGGACAACATATCTGAGGAGCCAATCACCATCTATGCTATTAAGAGGGGCCTACCATTACTAGTCAATGGTATGATTCGAAGAGGATCTAATCCAAATAGTACGGATCCTGAAGGACGGTCTTTGCTACATTGGGCTGTAGTCGAAGGACACAGAAATTTGGTTCACATTCTTATCACCGCCAAGGCGGACGTCAATGCAAAAGACGTTTACGGTCGAACACCATTGATGATAGCAGCATCTCATCGAAAATCCTCGACTGCGCAGGCACTGGTGTGGTCTTTGCTCAAGGCTCCTAACATAAACATCAATGCCACAGATAATTTTGGCCGCTGTGCTATGTCAGAAGCCGAGAGTAGAGGGAGAAATGAGATCCAGAAGCTTTTTTCAGATCAAAGAGGATGTACTCTACCCAAGTCACAGTCTCCTAGCGTGCACGCGTCTTATTTCCTACAATTTGGTGGCATCACCTGCTCTGTTTGTCTTGGTTATCGTTGCGGTCATTGGTATTGCTCCATTTGCAATTACGGTTGCTTTTATGTATGCAATCAGTGTTTTGATTTCGGAGCTTCATGTATGGATGCAACACATCAGCTGAAGTCTCACCCGTCTCCCACGTTTGATAACAGGGATATGGTGAGTTCTGTGCTTAATGAGTCACTTTTCTCTTGAGAATATTTGTCAGGAAGCAGGTAGTGGTTCAACATATCTCTGATGAGCTAAAGAAGAATGTTTGCTCATTTATTCCTTGAAAAAGATAGCTATTATACATGGCTTGGACAGCAGGAAAACTGCAAGTCTATATCTAAACAAGAGTACAAGATGCCTCATCTATCGAATCTCTCAAATGTGTGTGCCAATCCCGAAGTGATCCCTTACGTTCTCATGACCACTCGCGTTGTGTCATCGCTATGCACCCGCCATACACGCCTTAGATGATGCGCATGCACGCTTGCACGCTTTCACATCCAAAAATGCTAAGAGTTAGCTGCAATTCCCTATTGGGGTTAAGAGCTCTTTTTGCCTTGAATGGTTTCGTTCTCATGGTCACCGTTTAGTTTCTGTCCAACCTGCAAGACAGCTCGCTCCACCTCAATAGCTATACCGGGAGTTTCCAGAACCTTGCCCAGTTCTTGACCATCTTCCATCGCCAGGAGTAGCTGTTCTTGGCCGGATTCTTGGTCTTTCTGTGTTACTGGCTCTTCCTTTGTTTCATGTACTTTTCCATTATTCTTCGCAGATTTCGCTTTTGCTATTCGGCTGGAGTAGAAAGTTTCGAGCTCGGGAAATGCGTGGAGGTTGATTAAGTTGAGATCGAGCAGATGGATCAAGTGTTTCGAGCCACTTAGGGCTAGTATGTCAATCTTCCAGTTAGTGGAATGAACATTTTCTCAAGGTGGTTTCTAAGCTCACCTCGCCAATGCGACCAGGCACGGTACATCAAGTAGAAAAAGGGAAGATTGGGTATTCTAATGGCGTAGAAAGCTTCCTGTTAGCATGACTACTCCTTTTGTCAAGTAGAAACCAGCAGAGCCTACAGTGGAATAACCGCAATAGGCGCAGTCAGAGGCGAAAGCCCTATACACCACCACATCTTGCTTCGATGTAATTCCTGGCGCTCGGTGCCCAACTTCCTTAAAACATCCAGCACATTCTCTGCCTTGATCGCGTTTCCCGGAAACATCACGTCGATTTTCTTTTGCTGTTGCGCCTCCTGAATTTCACGGCTCACGTTCAGCGGTGGAATGCTTTTTAAACCCCATTCCTCGTAAGGGATCCTTTGCAGAATGACGTGTCCGTATGAGACGAGGTGCTTCTTCCAGCCTTTCTCGGCACGTTCCCACTTGGCCCATGTCTCGGCGGCTTTGTTTGTGATGCGGTCGACATATCCGGCTTTCAATGCGGTAGGTGCTCGGCAGTATATGAAGGCTCGTTTGGTCGAGATAGGAACAAGAAAGAGACGCATAGCAGCGGTGGCTCGAGGGTCCCCTCGTTTCCCTGTAGTAAGCAATCAGAAAACGTCAATTGGAGAACTTCATGTTTTCGCTCTAGCACGCGGTGTTTGCTCCTCCTCTTCTCCGATTGGAATATAGGAAGACAGAATCTGGGCGCCTCGAGATGTAGTAAAAATTAATGCAGCGGAGAGCTCAGATTTGTTAGCCCGCACATGTGTTTCAGACGTCATACCACTGGCTCGCGGCTGGGAAGCCTCAGGCACCAACCAAAGCTGCCTTGGCTCCGTCGTCATTTCGCGCGGCTCCTCCGGCCTGGATTGGCTGCCAATTTGAACAAAGAAACTCGGCCAGTCTTGGACAATTCCATTCTGAACGGCCTTGCCCGTCCTAGGATTCAGTCCAGGAGATCGTCTTAGAAGCAGCTTCCAGTGTTTCTGGCCTGGATACACCTCCGCTTTTTCACTTTGCGGAGGTCCGCCATGGCCCAAGATGCGCGAGAGTCTTTTTTCGTTCCAACACTCGCTCCCACCTCGTCGTTAAGCCCAACTCAGGAGCTCGGTGCTCACACTCCAATTAGGGCGTATAATGATACGTCTGAAAAGTCTGCACGCCCGATCACGGCCGGGACGGACGGATCCGCATCTCAGTCCTGGCCGTTCCACGTCCGGACCCTGCCTCGTACGTTGAAACAATGCCGTTGACATCAACAAGCAAGAAAGAAGAATGATCACTCATATATTTCATGTCTAGCTTGGGTGAGATCCCACGACGTTCCGGAAGACGATCCCGACGCTTCTACAAGACTTTTACCTACGGAGATACACGATGCACTGGTAGCACAGCACAACCACTCTCCTTACGATACATCAAAACAGGAACGCAACAAACGAATACGACTTGAGACTGACGGAGTAGATTCGATAGCAACCGCATCGCGTGAATCACGCTGGAAACTATTTGCACAATCAGCAGCGTACCTCCATGCTGAGGCTGGGGCCGAGGAAAAACGAGTCACATTCGAGTGGCTGAATAATAATCTGGGAGACTATTCTCAACCCTGGAATGCCAGTAATAATATATCTGATGCCGAACTTGGTCGGGCGACATGGACTCCACGAACTCGGAGCTGGATCGAGCGTTTACAAATGAGATTATTACGCAGCCCGATAGTGCCGCTGATCCTGCGGCTCACAGTCTGGATGTTCTCTTTATGTGCCCTCGCGCTTGGCAGCTCCATTTACCACTATTCCCATCGGCTAGGTCGACTTCAGGATCCGTCGACATATATGGCTATTATTGTCGATGCAGTGGCTTTAGTTTATCTGGTTTATATCACATATGACGAGTATGCCAGCAAGCCTTTGGGTCTTCGCTCTCCGAGGGCTAAAGTGAGGCTGATTTTGCTGGATTTATTCTTTATTGTGTTTGATGCGGCCAATCTGAGTCTTGCATTTGAGTCTCTGAATGACGCGCAGGGCTCTTGCACTAATGCGGTGATCAATGACGAACCGATTGACAAGAATGATATATTGTGTGACCGTCAAAAGGCTCTCGCGTCGGTCTTACTGGTGGCATTGATCGCATGGCTGCTGACCTTTTCTGTCAGCGTTTTTCGACTGGTAGAACGAGTGTCGAAATGAGATGCACTCTGCATCGTCGGCTTTCGTTGAGATTTTCACTTTGCTTTGCATTCTTGTTAAGCGTGGCGTTGAAGCATTCGGGAAGGATATGAGGTTGTATACGACACAGAGCTGGTAATGGGCATTCCTTTTGCTTTTTTTTTTCTCAGTTGATATTTCAAGAAGAATTCTTGCATACATTACTTCGAGACCCTTCTTTTTTCACACTGATATACAATCGACTTCTTTTTCTTTTGTTATGCTTGCCGGCTACACCTGGGTAGACGGCCCTTCAGACCCATATATCGGATCTGCATCGAACCAGCCCAGCTGTGAGATACTTTCTCTCACCTCGTCTTCGTTCTCATCTCCGGCGCCATAGCACATATCCCAGTCCTTGCCCTTGGGATACGCACCAACCATCTCGAATCCAGCGCCAGGAGTATCACTTTGATCCTCTAACAAGCGATGCGCTACACCTGTCGGCACGATCATCACATCTCCAGCTTCGACCACGGGCTCAACACGGCTGGGATTGTCTTCGCCGCCGAAGCATAGCCGTGCACGCCCCGAAACGACACTGAGAACCTCGTGAGCGGTCGAATGGAAGTGACTCTGTCTGTACATGGTATACTGCCACTGAGGAACGACAACATCGGTGTGTTTCAGGTGGGCAGAAATTTCAGATGCAGAGACGCCTGGTTTGAAGACAGAGCGGTAGATGAGCAAGGGCTTGTTTTGGATGGATGTGTTTGGTGTGGAGCGCCAGGCCGGGATGTGGTGGTGCGACACCTGGACGACGGATGCTGGATTGACGAACATGGCGGGATTCTTTTTATTTGTACATTATTCGAGTCGTATGTAGATTTTTATAAGGTAGACGAAATACTGCAATAGCATTTGCTTTGGCAAACCATCGAAACAACAGATCGAAGATAAGAGAGGCAAGCACGTCATGTCACGTGCAACAAGAGATGTTCCCGGCGCTAGTCCTATCACGACCTAGCGTATGGCCCCACATACTCGGCGCCAAACCTCCCAGCTACAGCCAATCAGCAGCCAGATCGTCGTCGGCGGCTAGAGGCGATTTCCGCTTGTGGTTTAGCGCGGCAATCTGGCTGGCGACTGGCAACTGCCCATGCTGTTCCGCCGCCAGAACGGGCAGGCTGGCATCCTCAACTCATATCGTCTTCGCAACTCTCCATCTTTGCCCCCAACGCCCTCGTTGCAAGTGCTGTTCTGCTGTCACAGTTCGATTTTTGACGCTGTTCTTTGTTCTGCCTTGCTTTTGCTCTCTTCCATCTCTCTGCTCTTCCCCTCCGTTTCTTAGGCGATAATCATAGATCTTTTCCGCTCGCATCCATCACTGTTTTGCAGGCGATTTATCAGCAGCAACAGCACGGTCCCTGACGTTTGGTAAGTCGGAAACTTTTTGAAAACACACTCTGCCCCTCAAGTGTTGCTGGATTCTGGAACTTCATGTCACTGTCTATCTGTTCGCGTGTTGTTTGTCGCAACCTCCCTTGATGAGTATAACTTTAGCATCACGCCTCCATGGTTCCTGGTCCTCGTTCCAGACAAACCATTCCACGGTCTCGCATCACACACATACAAACTTTGAATGTACCAGATAGCTTGCTAGCGTCATATCTAGCTTACTATTATCGCTTCATCTCATCTGCTTCCATCCTGCTGCCTACTGCTGCCGGAGTCCCCCGCACACCTCACGAACGTCATGCAACGCTTTTCCTGTCCAGCCTAGCTGCCCATATTGCTTCGTTCAGCGCATTACATTGTCCCCAACTTTCCTTACATTCCGACGTTATCTCATAATATTAAACTTCATGGTGCTAACCACCGCCTCAGCAGCTCCTGCTGCTCCTCTCCGTCGATCGGAACGTTTGACGACAAAGTTCAGGACCCGTACGGTCAAGACGCGAACTCGCACGATGGCAGCTCCTCAGAAGGACGATATCCAGGACACGTACGTATCGCTTCCCACGATGACGGCGGCGGGCCTCGATTAACACTTTCGCAGATGGTCGTTCTTGGAAAATGGAATTAATAGTGTGATGTTGAAGCTGGAGGAAGGTGTTGATATGAAGACAGTGTGTAGCCCCAGATGGAGTGGCTTTTTGCAATAACTAACTTTACCTTGCTATGCAGTACATGGCCCTTTACACGTACGATACCGCTTCCAACCAGTTTACCATCTAAACTAATGTTATCTAGGGCGGTTCATAATTTCTGTACATCACAAAAGGCTGTGGGTAGCAGCGGAGGTCTTCAAGCTCTCAGGGGCGGTACGTCAGATGAAGCTGCATTTGTGTTCTCTTGCTAATACTTTCTTACAGCTCATCTCCTCGGCGAGGAATTGTACAATCTTCTCGGGCAATACCTGTCGAAACATTTAGAGAACGTGTATCAAGCCTCCGAAACCCATAGCGAAGAAGCATTGCTGGGATTTTATATTCGAGAATGGGATCGATATACAACTGCTGCGAAATACGTGAATCATTTGTTCCGCTATTTGAACAGGCATTGGGTCAAACGGGAAATCGACGAAGGCAAGAAGAATATCTACGACGTTTACACGCTACATCTCGTCAAATGGAGGGAAGATTTCTTCAAACGAGTCCAAGAAAAGGTGATGGCTGCAGTCCTCAACCTGGTGGAGAAACAACGAAATGGCGAGACCATCGAACAGTCGCAGATCAAGAGCATTGTAGATTCATTCGTTTCGCTGGGCTTGGATGAGAACGACAGTACCAAATCAACCCTGGAGGTTTACAGGCAATACTTTGAGCGCCCGTTCATTGATGCCACTCGTGTCTACTATGAGAACGAGTCTCGCCAGTTCGTTTCGGAGAACAGCGTTGTGGAGTACATGAAGAAGGCAGAATCTCGGTTGGATGAAGAGAAGGCTCGTGTCGGCCTGTACCTCCATCCAGATATTACTAAGCGATTGACGGAGACATGTCTGGACGTGCTAGTCACGGCTCACTCTAGTCTTCTGCGTGACGAGTTCCAGGTTTTGCTAGACAACGACCGACAAGATGATTTGGCTCGCATGTACCGGTTACTATCGAGAATCAAGGACGGCTTGGATCCGCTGCGCGCCAAATTTGAGAAACATGTTCGCAATGCAGGCACTGCTGCAGTCGAGAAAGTTGCCTCTGACGGGGACAATTTCGAGCCGAAGATGTATGTTGACGCTTTATTGCAAGTCCACTCTCGATATCAGATATTGGTCAATGCAGCCTTCGCCGGCGAATCAGAATTCGTAAGGTCTTTGGATAATGCTTGCCGTGAATTTGTGAACCGAAACTCTATTTGCAAGACTAGCTCATCGAAGTCACCAGAGTTGTTGGCACGCTACACGGATTCTCTCCTCAAAAAGGGCTCCAGGGCTACTGAGGAGTCTGAGTTGGAGGAGATGCTAACTCAGATTATGACAGTGTTCAAATATATTGAAGATAAGGATGTCTTCCAAAAGTTCTATTCAAAAATGCTCGCCAAGCGTCTCGTCCATGTCAGCTCCGTGTCTGATGATGCCGAGACGAGTATGATTAGCAAGTTGAAGGAAGCTTGTGGTTTTGAGTACACCAACAAGTTGCAACGCATGTTCCAAGACATCCAAATATCCAAGGATCTCAACGCCAGTTACCGTGACTGGCAAGAGAAAGTGCATGATGAAGAAGATCGAAAGAAAATGGTGGACCCCCATTTCCAAATCTTGGGTACAGGGTTCTGGCCTCTCAATGCGCAATCGACCGAGTTCATACCACCACCGGAGATTGTTAAGACGGCCGACCGGTTCGAACATTTTTACTGTGACAAGCATAGCGGTCGCAAGCTGACATGGCTGTGGCAGCTGTGCAAAGGTGAGATGAAGACCAACTACATCAAAAATACCAAAGTCCCGTATACCTTCCAGGTGTCGACCTATCAGATGGGAATCCTGCTTCTGTACAACGAGCACGACTCTCTCGACTACGAGGAGATCCACAAAGCTACTAATCTCGCCAACGAAGTCCTCGAGCCGAATATCAGTCTCCTCTTACGAGCGAAGGTCCTTTTGGCTAACCCCGAGGGAGCCAAACCGGCGCCGGGAGTGTCATTTACGCTAAACCACAATTTCAAGTCCAAAAAGGTCAAGGTCAATCTCAACCTGCAAATCAAGTCTGAACAAAAGACCGAGGCGGACGATACACACAAAACGATTGAAGAGGACCGTAAATTACTGCTTCAGGTAAGATTCCCCCTCTTTTCTTCCCTGAGCCCTGTGGGTTTTGAGTCAACTAACAATACCAGTCCGCAATCGTCCGAATTATGAAATCGCGCAAGAAAATGAAACACGTCCAACTCGTGCAGGAAGTAATCCAACAAGTCAAAGCACGCTTCCCGCCGAAAATCCCAGATATCAAGAAGAACATTGAAGCACTCATGGAGAAGGATTATATTGAACGATTGGACAATGATGAATTGGCATACATTGCATAAACGAATGACGAAGCGACGATCTATTAGCAAACAAAAAGGCTAGATAGGTTACTAACTAAACAAATTGCGACTTTTTTTGCCTTTTTCTCAATCAAAGCGATTAATCTTTTCCATTAGTCATTTGCATTTTTTGTAATGTTGCTTTAATTCTGTTCGTTTCTTTTTCTTATGTCTCTTTTCAATTTTGATCATTGGGTAGGAAGGATAGGCAGGCTGGCAGGTATGGTTATTTATTATAAATGAATGCAATTATATCAAACAATGATTCAGAACTAGCATTTCTCTTCTGGTTGTAAAGGTTGGACTATAGTTGATTGCAGTGTCTGTCAACTACCTAGACTAGCCTACCTCGAACGACTAACTGAATGAATGCTAATAACACACAGACTTGCAAACTACGTACTACTCATCATCGACGACAAGCGGCTCCACGTTCCAGATACTCTCAGCATACTCATTGATGACGCGATCCGACGTGAAAAAGCCCATGCGCGCCACACTCGTAATCGACTTTGCGATCCACTCGTCCTGGTTCTTAAAGTCTTCGTCGACAATGGCCTGCGTCTTGATGTACGAGTTGAAGTCGTCTGAGACAAGGTAATAGTCTCCGTGATCGGCGATTGAGGCAATTAAGCTGTCGAACGCTCTCGGGTCGCCGAATGTCCCGCTTCGGATCGCCTCGAAGACTCGCGCTAAATCTTCGTCCAGTGTGAAGCCTTGGTAGCGGTGTCTGGCGCGGATTTCCTCGACATCTTCGGCTAGGTTGCCGAACAGGAAGATGTTGGATTCGGTGATCTCGCGGGTGATTTCGATCTGATTTCCTTGACGTTAGCGGGGAAAGGGGTCGGGAAGAATAAGAGGTGGGATTTAAAACTTACATTCGCACCATCGCAGGTTCCAATGATTAACCCTCCGTTAAGCACGAATTTCATATTGCTGGTTCCGCTGGCTTCTGTGCCGGCTGTTGAGATGTGCTCGCTGATATCGGAGGCTGGGATAATGATCTCGGCTTTGCTGACGTTGTAGTCTTCGACGAAGATCACTTTGAGCAGGTCGCCGACGTCTTGGTCATTGTTAACGACCTGGCCGACTTTGTTGATCAGATGGATAATGGTCTTGGCCATCCAGTATCCTGGTGCCGCTTTGCCTCCAAAGATTGACACCCGAGGAACCAGTTTCTTGCGCTCTTCTGGCGTCATGGACTTGATTTTCAAATACCGGTGAATGACGCCAAAGATGTTGAGTTGCTGTCTCTTGTACTCGTGGATTCGCTTTACTTGGACATCAAACAGTGACGTTGGGTTGATCGTATACCCGGTGGTGTCTTTGACATGTTTGGCAAGCCGCATTTTGTTCGCTGTCTTGATCTCCGCCCACTCTTTGCGGAAATCCTTGTCATCAACAAATCTCTCAATGCCGTCCAAGAGTGTCAGGTCTCTCAAAAAGTCGTACCCACCCAGTTTTGATGCAATCAAGCTGGATAGTCGGGGATTTGCCTGGTGCAGCCATCGCCTAGGCGTGATACCATTGGTCATGTTCGTGAACTTGTCCGGGCCATAGATCTTGACAAAGTCTTTGAAGATAGTAGTCTTGATCAGGTCCGAGTGCAGTTCCGCCACTCCGTTGACTTTATGGGATCCGATAATTGCTAAATACGCCATGCGGACCATCTTCGGCTGGGATTCTTCAATGATAGAGACGCGGGCCAGAAGATCCCTGTCACCTGGGAAATTCTTCTCCACAAACTGCAGAAAGTACAAGTTGATGTCGTAGATGATTTGCAAATGTCGCGGCAACAGATGCTGCATGAGAGGAACGGACCATTTTTCCAGGGCTTCTGGCAGGACAGTGTGGTTGGTATATCCAAAGGTATCAACGACGATACGCCATGCCTCGTCCCATTCAAGACCCTCGATATCAACCAAGATCCTCTGCAACTCCACAATTGCAAGGGTAGGGTGAGTGTCGTTTAGTTGAATGGCAACTTGGTCGGGAAATTCAAGCCAGGCACGCTTCGTCTTTTTGAATCTACGAACAATGTCGTAGAGAGAAGCTGCACACCAAAAATATTGCTGTTTCAAACGAAGCTCCTTTCCGCGATCGAGATTGTCGTTGGGATAAAGCACCGCAGAGATTGTCTCTGCCCGCTGCTGGTCAGAAACGGCACTTTCGTACTCACCAGCATTGAATCTCTGAAAATCAAACTCGCCACTGCTTGCCTTGCTCGACCATAGGCGCAGATTATTCGTGGTTTTGGTGCCGTATCCCGGAATCGGCACGTCGTATGCGACAGCCTGGACAATCTCGCCGCCGTGCCAGTTATGTGTCACTCTACCATTGTTATCCTCCTCCCGATCAGACTGGCCGTAGAACTGAATATCGACTGTAATGTCATGACGCGGAAATTCCCACGGATTGAAATCCAGCCAATAGTCTGGGATCTCAACCTGGTAGCCGTCGACTATTTCTTGCTTGAAAATACCGTAGCGGTAGCGCAATCCGTATCCCCACGCAGGGTAGTTGAGTGTCGCCAAACTATCCAGCAAGCAAGCAGCCAGACGTCCTAGACCTCCATTTCCCAGGGCAGCGTCATGCTCCTGCTCGATAACGTCTTCGATTCTGAAACCGAGGTCTGATAGTCCGTCTATCCAACACGAATATTTCGTTAGACTTGATCTCCTAATCGCAGAACTCCAGCTCACCTTTGGCGGCATCCTTCTGGCCGACATTGAGCATAGCATTGTCGAGAGCACGGCCCATCAAGAACTCAAGCGATAGATCTAGACGCGACTGTCAGACCAAGAAATCAACTTATCGCCAAGGAGTTAATTACAGTAAACGCGCTTTTGATCGGCGGAGGTCTGGCGCTGTTGCGTCTTATTCCATTCGATGATCAATCGATCACGAAAAGCCAGGGCGGTACCGGAATACGCCGCTCTTAAGATAAAATATAAGCATGAAATCCAGTCAATGTCATGTATCTGACAACCTACAAATCATCGCAATTGTACAGCGAACGAGCAAGAGTCGTTTCAATGTGTCGGACGAGTTCTCGCTAAATAAATTAGTCGACTTGAACCGTTTGCCTGAAGTGTAAGAGATAAATACCTCAAACTCATCTTTGTTTTTGAAGCTTCTGGCAGACTACATGAAGATGTTAATAATAACGGCGCCAATGTTGAGAATCCGAGGCGTCGAACATACGTGCTTCTTCCATCTGCATGAAATATGAGCATACCATCACGATTTTAGAAATGAATAAATAGAGTATGAACGACTAAATTATGGACAGCGACAGAGGCAAAAAAAAGGGAACACTCACGCCTCTCTCAACGGCTCCGGAATACTAGCCTCCACAGCCTTGATCTCAGCAGGCCCAAACCCCGTGAACGTTCTCTTGTGCTTGGGACGACTGAAGCCAGGGCCCACGGCGTGCAATTCTGCGACTGGCACGCCAATAGACGGTCTTCGATCGCGGGCAAGCGGCTTGTTCGACATGTTGAGCTGTATGTAGGGAAGTCGTAACACAGTCGTAGTAACGGGGATCGGTCAATTAGACAATTCTCGGTATGGGCGCGAAAATTCGAAATGAAAGAAATCAGTTTGATGGTAGCTTGGAGAGCTACTAATAAAGCCAGTTATCGAACGTGTAGGGGACAATGCCTTGACGGCACCCGGCGGACAAAGAAGCAAGATCGGTAGGAAGCTGCCGGATGAAGGAGGGGACAGCTGGACTGCGGGTGGGACGTATATATATATAGAAATATATATATGTGTGTATATGACTACAATACGAGATAGTGCATGATAATATAACACGCTATCAGCACAGTGCGTGCGTCTACGAATCAAAGACACAGGAAGGAGCGCACCTTCCCTGTAGTGCGCAAACCTTGGGGGGGAGCAAACAGGGAAGGAGCGACGACCGCTTTCGAATGTCTCGAGATCATACAACTCGCGCCTGCCCTCGTACGATACTTTCCTGGACGGAAGGTGGGGCGCGCGGTCTAGATCGGCACAGCTTAGTCCCCACCCCCGCAGCGCACACGCTGGCTGCTGCTGCTGCTGGCCTCACAAGTGAGGCACCAACATACATATTCACCAGCTGAATACCGCGCAGAATGGCGTCTCCGAACACAATTGCTTCGTGCACAGGACAGATGGGCATGTACAAGGCAACAACTAGCGCGTCCATGCTACATGTATGCTCCATGCATGCTTCAGCCATGTGACCCCGGAATATACGTATACACGTCCTTCGATCCGAACCAAATGTCGCACACTAGCCGGATATGTAGGCGCATTGCCCGAGGGCCCGTAAGTCTCAAGCAATATAAGAAACACGAAGCCGACGATGTCATCACCATCGCCGTTAGTCAGCCACAATATATGGCATGTATAACCACACCCAATCAGTGTGCCGATAACGCCATGTGGGAAATGATCAGTGGGGGTAATAGACTTGATATATTGCTTAATTAATTTCTCCTGATAAGTTGGCAGGAGCGTACATCAGGTTGTTGGTCCTTCCAGGGCAATTTACGGACGACGTATCGAGGTCTCTAGATAGTTGGCTGTATATCAATAGTAGGAAGTACGACGACAGGTTATAGAAAAATCCTGCGCATTCTAATGTGCGTGCACGTCGAACATTTGCCATCACTTGATTAATACACCATGTCCGCCAAATACCAGATTCCTTCATAGCTAGGATCAAACATGAGCGACTGACCCAGAAGAAATCTCAAAAACATACACGAAATCAATCGGAAGAATTGGAACATCATGCTTGAACAACTCGACGGGTTCGTTTAGAACGACGAGAAAAGTAAATGAAAGCAACATTGACATATATCGAGTATAAATTTCTCAGAATATATAGAAGATATATATAAAGCAAGAGAAAGGGCAAGAAACGGCCAAGGATCATAACGGCCATGTCACACAGTAGCGCCAAAAGGTAGGATAATGATAAAAAAAAAGCGAGAAGAAAAACCATACTGAGAAGGATTTTGCTCCTCCAAGAACGCCATTCCATAGTTCAAGAAAATGATCATCAAAGATCGTGGGATATCAAATGGTAACAAAGATTATCCTGCTCGCAAACGAAAGAGCAGGGGGTAAGATAGATAAAATCGTCGTGATCAGGTGCAGCGACATACGAAAGTAAATAAAAACATAAACAACAACGCTGCCTGACGTGAATGGTTTGCATGCAAAAAGTAGACGCAGAATGAAAAATATAAATGGGATGTCGTAAATCATAGAATGCCGGAATCTTTCAGCGCGTTTTGAAGGATGGTTTCTTTAACCGCGGCGAAGACAAGACGAATATTGGTCGTGTCCGTGGCTTGCGTTAGGCTAAGAACAAGTCAGCATCGGTTGATTGGCAAAGAGCAAAGAAATAAAGACGTACTGAGGATATAAATTCAGATGCGCCCGGTTGACCTGGTTGAACCTCCACAAAAGGTATTTCGCCGCCCTATTAACATCGTTTCCGCCAGAGTAGTCGGGGAAGTAATTGCTCAGAGGCGACCGACCGAGCTTCTGTCGGAAAAGATCGACCTTGTTCAAGAACAGAATGATGCTCGTGCGCATGAACCACCGCGAATTGACCACCGAGTCGAAAAGAACCAAACTCTCCATCATTCGATTCTGCAGCAACATTAGCTCCGTCTCTACTTTTGTTATGGTCTGAGCTCCTACCTGATTGCTCTCTTCCAACAGGACTTGATCGTATTCACTCAGTGCGACGCAGAAGATAATAGACGTGACGTTTTCAAAACAATGGATCCATTTCTTCCGTTCGCTCCGTTGGCCGCCAACATCAAACATGCTATTTAAGGTCAGACTGACACGGTTATCAAGACAATATCGGCATCAGACATACTGTATACTAAGTTGGCCCATGGTAAATCTCGTCTCGTATATTCCTGTCGTTTTTGTTCGAGCGCGAAGCACGTCGGCTTCATTGGGAATGTAATCCGAGGCAGCTATTCGCCTCGCATGTTCAAAGAAGCTATGCACGTCAGCTACTTTTCTTCCAGGCGTAGACAGGGAAACACACTAAGGCGCAGAATCCATCAAATAGAACTCGCTTTGGTGTTCCATCACAGAGGCGGTACAGGGATCGTTCCAAATATACGTCACTGCATCGCCGACCTTCGGGTCTAACGGTATGGTGGGATCGGGATCTATGTTGTAGTCCGTAATAAACGTGACAAAGTCTCGCACTCTCTGACTGGCTGGTTCCACATCGAAATGTTCAAACGCTTGAATGAGATACTTGGCGCAATCAAGGAGATTCTTATACACAGTCAGACGATAAAGCGTCAGCTCCTCGACGCTGTATCCATTTTGGTGGATAATCTTCATTTGTTTGACGATGGTCGACTTTCCACTTTCGCCAGAGCCTTTGAAATCAGTAGAATAAGTGTAAGCGGCATGCTCAGCTCGTACCACACCCTCGTGCGTGGTGGAAAGGCAATGGACCTACCCAGTAAGAGGATCTTGCACTCTCGCCGTAATCGTCGCGAGTCTTCCTCTAGTTTCCTATCGATCATCTGGCTCCGCTTCTTCTGCTCAACGTCCACGTTGGACTCTGAACTCACACAACCGCCCATAGTGCCGAGCTCTCTGCAATTGTGTACAATCCAGGCCTGCGACCCCCCAGTCCCACGCACGTACCAAGGAAAAGCGAATAAAACGGATCGCAGCTAGCTCCGGTGTGGATGGAGAACGATGAGTCGGACCCCTACTTTTCGTCGAGAGGGAGAGCGCGGATGGACGACGACTCGGGAACCCGAGGCTGAACGATGTTTGACACAGTTAGTGTCGGCCTCCTTGCGTTTCCGTCCTTAATCGGGAGAAAGGGAGAAAGAAATTGTCGAAAGGGATTCCGATTTATTCTGCGTCGTTATCCGATGTTATTAGACGAAACACAGCCTGGTAGAGTCGGTGGTACGCAGGCAGATGGGACGGCTGCGCTTTGACGGAGAAGGCAGCCGGTGGGCGATGCCGGTAGGTGCGTTTCTTGTTTGTGATGTCGACTTTTTCGGAGGTAAGCGACGAGGTTGATGGTGCCAGCTGAAAACAGCACTCAAGCTGAAGGGAATTACGAGGGAAAAAGTGGTATATGGTGGTGATGGTGAGCTTGGGCAGAGGGAGGTGGGAAGCAAAGCCA
The DNA here is from genome assembly GCA_023625935.1 of Eurotiales sp. R13A2. Lineage (NCBI taxonomy): Eukaryota > Fungi > Ascomycota > Eurotiomycetes > Eurotiales > Eurotiales sp. R13A2. Next base: position 2,014,165 of record JAMAFV010000003.1, read on the forward strand.
GAGCTGAGGTTGAGACTGAGATGCCGAGCGGGTTAGGCTACGTTAGGTTACTCTCCAGGCAAGCAAGGTGGCTATGGCTCTGGGCTGACAGTCCGCTCGGTTAGCCTAGCACTAATAGTACGTTCCGGGGAGGGGGAGGCGCTTGCAGGTGGCCGCATCGGACAAAATCACACGAAACAATAAAAGAACATTCATTGCGTGGAGCCGACCGAAAGGGGGAAAAGAGAGAAAAGACAAAGAATAAAGAGGATAAAAAGACCAGATGATTAATGAATAGCGAAATGCCGTTCAAGAGCGCTTGACTGATCGTGACCACGGACTTCACCCATCTCAGACACTGACTAGCACCTGCAGATCGTCGCAGGAGGCATTGATGCCGTGCATAGTTATTGCAAATTGCAATGCTACTAAGTGCTTACTACTACTCGTGTCGGCGACCTAAATTCAGCACGTCCCCGTGGTGAGCAGCACTGGACACTGTCTGGCTGGTGATAATACGCTAGTCCGCCTAGCACAGACTCGTCACTCCAGAGTACATGATAGTTATGGCTAGATCACTGTTTCATGGTCACTTATAGATGACCCAACCAGCCCCAAAAGATGGCCTGACTGTTTCCTCGTGGTCAGAATACCCAACATCATGCTATCTTGAGCTTCTCACGATGATGACTGACGAGCGGATTTAATGAAATCCGTGGAGGAAGCTCCATCCAATAAGGACCACTTCAGATGGGCGCTGCCGCTGCGGGCGCTTCGGAGGTTTTTGGTGATCCATTCGACTGTGTTGGTCGATTTACTGCTCTTTGGGGTAGACATTATAGTTACTAGTCACTAATCGCCATAATTAACCGTCTGACAGGTCCTTGACGACACGAATAGTCAAATGAAACAAATCAACGAAAAAGAATACACGGAGTACTCTGTACTCTGCCGTACTCTGGACAGTACGTACGGTACCATACGACTGTAGACCTCACGTGGGCCGCGGGGGAGAGCACGGAGCCAATGCACCCGTATTTCTGACGTATGGCAAGGTATTACCGCCCGCACGTTACGATAGTCCCCCCTCGTCGATGTTGTCCGTCGTTCACGTGCGGCCTCTCTAGGCGTTCGCTGGGCATTGTCTCTTTTCTTATTTTAGCCTTATCTCGGAGGGACAAATCACATAATTAGCCCTTTTATTGGTACGTATTGCCTTGTATTATTGTTTGATTATTACTTGGTGCTCAGTATTCCGTACATACTTGCTACCCGCTTTCGAGACTGGAACCTCCGCATCAGATGAACCGGTCTCGAGTTTGCCCATGTCCGTACTGATGATAGTCACACAGTTAAATCCAGTCTGAAACACGACGGCGGCCGCCAGGATCTGCGTGCGGCGCCGTGCTTATGTGCGACATCCCCAAAACCGCCGTATAGTGCGCTGATTTAAGCGCACGCCAACGGCGGCGTGTCTATTTTTGTCCTTGTTCGCGGTTTCATCTTCTTGTTTAGGGAATTGCGAGGTTATTGCGCACTGCATAATTGATATACACCCGTATCCCCACTGGATATATATAGCACCGGTTAGCGTTTGGGCTTGGGCCATGACGCATTGGCTGCTGTTTTCCCGGAAAGAGTCGGTGATGATGTAAGTCGCTAGTTAACCAGTCCGCTCAGTCGCTGACTCTGAAAGGAATTGAGTTTGCCCAATTACAGGTCTCTCTATAAGTATAAGTAATAGCCGCAGTCATGCTGACCACCGCTGGGACAAGAAAACAACAATGTTCGTTCTCGGGCAGACCCGATGGTTTAACAGCTCGTGAATCTGTCCAGGTCGCGACAAGGCACAGGCGCTGCCGAATTAAAGCGTGCCACCTCAGCCGCCTTAGTTCGGAATTCCAAGATTTGGACGCCTCTCCTTTGGAACAAACTCGTCAACACACTGGGCCGTGGTGGACACGCACGCGCACGCACAACATATACACTGCCAGCCAGGGCACTCTAGGAAGTCCAGACGAATGCATCTATCATCAGATGGATGTCTCTATTCTCATCGCAGTATTGACATCTCCTTTCGATGACCAGAGTCTACTATCAGTCTATCAGCTCGGCCCGAACAACCGGGTCTGGCGAGATCTCGGAAGCAGCTTCCAGCTCGATCGTATACGTAGGCGTACCTATGTAGCACTAACGTATCGTGTCTAGTGTCTAGTGTCTAGTAGTACTACATAGTATATATATGATGGAGCAGTCTTTGAGCCTTTAGGTCGATGGTGAGGCAGAGGCAAGTCTCGACCGCGAGCAGCAGCCAATCAGCGGCGACAGTCCCACTCTGGGTCGACTTTTCCGGGGTCTAAACCGCATTGGGGACGCGCAACGACGTCATACTTGTAAGAACATGGCAGAGGGCTTGCCTAAGGCTGCGAAAGCAAGACTGCTGTGCCAATTGGATTGGCAGAATGCCGTTGCTGGTTAGCGCCGCACCGCACCGCACCTTCCCCTCCTGCCTGCTGTGTGCTCTTTCCTGTCTCCCCACCACCGCTTCTTTTCCACGATTTGTCTTCATCGACTGCTCGTCTGTCTGTCTGTCTTGACAGCCCGCTCCGGCTTCGACTTGATTTCGACCTCGACGTTGTCTTCACAACTCCTCCATTCCATTTCATCCCATTCCTCACCCCATCCTATTTATACAATCTTATTGCATTGGATATCTCGCGCGTGCGACGTCTCCGCGCAAAGACGAGAAAAAGTTCCCAACATAACAATTCACATTCGCGCAGCTAGAAGGACCATTGCAGTTAAGGAGACAGTCACAGCCTCTCGCCGCCCACCTACCCCGCGACTACTGCAATCTATTTGATCGGTCAACGCGCTCATCATGGCGGAGTTCGTGCGTGCCCAGATTTTTGGCACCACCTTTGAGATCACCAGCCGGTGCGCATCTCGTCAATGCAAACCCCCCGTCTGAGCAGAATGCTGACCGCTTGCTAGGTACACCGATCTCCAACCTGTCGGCATGGGTGCTTTTGGCCTGGTCTGGTATGTAATGTGTACTCGGCGAACTTCCCAAACCCCTTTTTTCAGCGGCCGCGAGACTGACGGACGTACTGCAGCTCTGCGAGAGACCAATTGACTGGTCAGCCGGTCGCCGTGAAGAAGATTATGAAGCCATTCAGTACTCCCGTGCTCTCAAAACGCACCTATCGAGAACTCAAGCTGCTCAAGCACCTACGGCATGAAAATGTAAGCAACGTCTTTCCTCCCACTTCCCGCAAATGACATGAACCTGACTTCCCTTAGGTCATCAGCCTGAGTGATATCTTCATCTCTCCGTTGGAAGATATGTATGTGAATTTTCGCCTCCGGTATTGGCCATGTCGCGACTAACTGATTCCCGACTAGCTACTTTGTTACCGAACTCTTGGGCACTGATTTGCATCGCCTCCTAACCTCGCGGCCCCTCGAGAAACAATTTATCCAATACTTCCTCTATCAGATTCTAGTACGTGGCTGCGCTCCGTCTGTGGTAAAATTTGACTGACAAACTCCAGCGCGGCTTGAAATATGTCCACTCCGCTGGTGTCGTCCACCGTGATCTCAAACCCAGCAATATTCTGATTAACGAAAATTGCGATCTAAAGATATGCGACTTTGGCCTAGCTCGAATTCAAGATCCACAAATGACCGGCTATGTGTCGACGAGATACTACCGCGCGCCCGAGATCATGCTCACATGGCAGAAATACGACGTTGAAGTGGATATCTGGAGTGCCGGATGTATATTCGCGGAAATGCTCGATGGAAAGCCTCTTTTCCCCGGAAAGGACCATGTGAACCAATTCTCTATCATCACCGAACTCCTAGGCACGCCTCCGGACGATGTCATCAAGACCATCTGCAGCGAAAACGTGCGTACATACCTTACTCCAAGGAGGAAAAAGCAGCCCAATACTGACACATTCTAGACCCTCCGATTTGTACAGTCCCTACCAAAACGAGAACGACAACCCCTTTCTAGTAAATTCAAGAACGCTGATTCAGCTGGTATGTCTATTTTCCCTCAAGAGTTCTTATTCTAGTGCTGACAAACTTAGCTATCGATTTGCTCGAGAAAATGCTTGTCTTTGATCCAAAGAAGCGCATCACGGCTGGAGATGCGCTTGCCCATGAATACCTAGCCCCCTATCACGATCCGACCGATGAACCAGTCGCTCAAGAGAAGTTTGACTGGTCATTCAACGACGCCGACTTGCCCGTGGATACTTGGAAAATCATGATGTATGAAGAAGTTTCAGACATCTTTTCCAATGTGTGACTGACTGCTCTCCTGCAGGTACTCGGAAATCCTGGATTACCACAACATTGACCAATCTGCCGATCCTTCGCAAGCTGCCTTGCAATAGATCGCCTCTACCAGTCCCAGCCCGATTTCCTTTGGATACGTCAACTTGTGGAACTTCCACAACGTATTCGTATAAGAAGGCCGCTGCACGGTGTTCAGGTTTATTCCGGCCTTTTGTTATTCTACATTTGAGGGGAGGGGGCAAGCATTTGGCGCTGATGATATGTTTGGTTTACTTCCTTTTTCCTTTTTAATACACAAGGCATGTGTTCAGCAACACACCATGCCTACAACAAAGCGTTGTCGTTCTCGACTTTCTGGATCAAGCCATTCATGAACGCTTCATGAACAACTCGTCTCGGGGGGGGCAAACGCGGACTGACCATAGAAACACTCAGGATATGTAAATTCACTGTTTGTTTAGATGAAGGCCTCGATTTTTCTTCTTGTGGTGACCTACCTGCGTGTTGGGGCCATCTGTTGTCTTGATAGTTTCATTTAATCGAGGAAAGAGTATTTCTTTTCTTGCAGCCTTCATATAGAGTTAATTTATGTCCGTCTTGGTATAAAAATAAAATAATCTCAAGAATGATGGAATAAATCAACACCCCGCAGTTAGCACACCGCTTTCTGCAATGACCCAATCATCGGCGCGAGCGTCCACCCTCCGCTTCCCCATCTTGACATCAGCTAGAGTAAATAGTCAGAAAATACACACTTTGAGCGCGCCAAACACGAATACGACGATATTTCACGCGTGACGGATCTTTCCCCTTATTGCGCAGGACGGGGCTTTGAATGAGTTCGTCGTTTTGACGGGCGTGGAGGGAAGGATAAACAATTATATTCATCTTATCGTCGTCTCTTGCCCTCCGACACCTCAACTCCGACAGACGGTACAGCGGACACACATTCGAGCATGACCCCGTCTGTCGAGCGCCAGGATCCGATTGTCCTGGTCATAGACTTTCACCATGCAAGGTGAGTCATTTAATATCTATTGATTGACCCTTTATTTCGCCTCATCTCTTCAGACGGCAGATATCTGCTACCCGTGCCAGACGCAGCTAACGAAGTTCTTTCTATCTTATTTTTTCTTATTGCGAATAGAGGCCCCGAGATAGAATTATGCTTTGCCGATGAAGGATCAAATCCGGCCGTGGAAAATGACTGGTCATTATTGCCGTTCATGGCATTGTCAGATGGAGCGCATGCGTGAGTCTTAACATTCCGATCGACATTATCTTGGCATGCTTCTCTTTCATACTATGTGGAAGTCGAACATATCCCCCGTTTTTGCAAGAAGCCTGATGAGTTCCAATTTGCTAATTGAATAAATTTCACAGCTCCACGGAAGATTTCTCATACTTCACACTCCGACGCGAAGCCACTTCGACGCAGAATGCGACGTCTCTGTTCGGAATATCGTGTACTAGGCAGATCGCTGCAAGCACGCTGATCAATCGTTCGGCGGAAGTCACACGCTCAACTGTCCAGAAGGCAGTAGTCGTGGTGACGGATGGACCGCAGCATTTTGGCACATTGAGAGAAAAATTGTCCATGGTGACGTCGGCATGGTTTGCGCAACGGTACGGAATACACTGTTATCATCCTAGGAAGTTTATGATGACTGCGGAATTGGTTTGCTGAGAACGTGGTGCTATAGTGATTTTGCGGATGTGGATATTTTGAAGGTCCGTTGCTTCCAATCGCGCGCATGATCTCGTATACTCATTACTTTATCAGAAATTCCGGGAAAGCTTGATTGTGAGCCTGAAGAACGAAGAGTCGCATAAAGACAACTACCTCGGTACGACCGTTTCCAGGACATCGTAATAGAGAATTATAGCTGATCATATGCAAGGCTTGTCGTTGCGAGAGATGATCCACCAATTCAAATCGCAGACGCTTGTTTTGTTCAAGTGTCTACTTTTACAGCCAAAGGTGCGTTATTTGTACAATTCTACGCGCGTTTGTTGACGAGTCTCAACCAATAGATGTTATTCTTTGGCTCTCGATGCGAGCGCCTATGCATGATACAATTCTCTTTATTATCTTTAATACCAGGATTGCTTAGCAATCTACAAGACTGCGCTGATCCGGCGTTTGATTCTTATGCCGAAACTACTGAAAAGGCCACTTCGCTCAAGACAAGTGAGCGAAGCTCATGTATGATTTTTCAAATCGGCAGACCTTAAAAAGCGTGAGATTTGCTGACTCTGGACATAAAAGTACTGGCCTATATGGGGCTGCCATTACAGCTTTTCGGCAAGGTGTGTGCGTGTTGCAAACATGTCGACTTCGTTTATTGACATATTTACCAACTAGGGAAGCATCTTCGGACCTTACACGCCATTGCAGCAGTTGGATATGCTAGCCGATCATGGAACAAAGTCATATGTCGTCGGGTCGACGAATTCTTTGCTGCTCCAACAGAAAGATCGCTATAGCGACATCCTGATAAATGTAGGGTGTATAATTTCCGACTCCCTTCACCATTAGACTGACTTATGTCTGTACAGCTAGACGAAGGGATTATCAGTATACACTCACCTTCACTACGGACCGCTCTTGCCTTGACGGCAGCAGATCGACGATGGATCGATTTTCTCACGCAAACTGTGAACGAGACATGGGACCCTTCGCATCCCTCTCAGCCCAAAACACACGGCTATGTCGGCTCAGAAGAGTTCATTCGACTCCAATTCGAAGAGTACCTCCTCGCTTTATTGGCTTGCACAAACCATCGACAACACGTGCAGCCTTCGTCGCCAGTGACAAAGACAAACGAATCAAAACCAAAGGGCCAATCGACCGATGCAGAAAGCGACCCAACGCTGGAATTCAACCCAGATTTCATCGCATCATGGCAAACTACGCGAAACTACGCCTTGTTCCAACGACTCACATCCGATGCAATGCTATTCTCTATCGTCGAGCCTCGTCACCCGTGTGCTGGCGGGCTGACGATAGATGACATTCAGCGACGACTGGCGCAGCAAGTCTCCGAACTCCATCTCGACGAGCGAATGCGCGAAGGCCGCGAAGCGCTCAACAAAACACTAGCCACAGGCCAGAAGAAAGTAAGCAGTGCATTCAACAGTTTCTGGGCGGATATCGAAGCCCTGCGAGAAGCGCAACGCAAGCGGAACGAAGAGAGAACAGCAGAGCGAGCATCCATAGAGGAGAAGAATCTGAGCGGCGAATCTCTCCAGGCCATGCGCAACAACTCCACTGCTTCCCCTGGCTCGGGCTCTGCGGAGACGTCATCTGCCTCATTTTCATGGTTCGCAAACCGCCGCTCGCCATCCATCGACCTCACCCAAGCGCAAGCATCAGTGAACACGGCTGGACAAAAGGCAGGCGCTTATATAAGTTCCTGGGGATCATGGGCTAGCGAACGACGCAAGGAATGGCAAGATCGGAGAAGTGGCACGTCGATAACGACGACTTCCTCATCGTCCTCAGTAGCAGACCCTACCACACCGGCCAACACGCAAGCCGTTCTTCCGAGCGTCAGCGAGCAATCCGAACTAGGCGATCGCCATAATAATAGCCGAGGCCTATCTGACGGTGATTTAGCGGCATCGCCCTCGACGTCACGTCGCGGCAGCGAGGACTTGGCCTCTACAACAACGAACTTGGGACGGAGTTTGAGCCGCCGAACGAAACGGTGGAGTAACGTGTTGCGCATGAAGGAACATCGAAATAATAACAGCAACAATAACGAATCAGCCTCAGAGTCGTCGAGTCGGAAAGGCTCTGTAGATAGTGTTGTGCCGCCTGGTGCTGCAGCTGCTACTGCTGCAGAGGCCCCGAAATCACCCCTTGGCCGAATACAGCACCAGGAAGACGAGAAAGCAGAAACCAGCCGAGAAAGGTACAGACAATGATGGCGTGGACGCTAGCATTGATGCTAATGCTAATGGCACTATTGAGAACAAGACAGAGACTCAAGAAGGCACGAAATCTGACAACGACGATGACGACGATGTCTTTGAAGATGTGAGGATATCAGCCGACTAACATCCCTGATCGGATGTTGAGAAGTGGTGATTGGCTTTTGTATATGATCATGATATGGCATACTTGCATAATATAAATTAGTGTATAGTGATACCACGATGTTACCCGGACAGATCAGGTTCTGGGGTGACTGTTATCAATTGTATATATTTATAGACACTTTAGTACAAGCGACATTGGATTCAAACGACTCAGAACTATCTTTTCTGTACTTGGCGTACGTTTGTGGCTCGGTATGAAGTGTATTTTACGATAGTGAAACGTTCTCGAGTAAGCAAGAGAAAGGGAAACTGATTAACCAGGGCTGTTGCCGTGCCCGCGCCAGGTCCGATGATAACGTATTGATTGATTGGCTTTGGTGATTTTGTTGCAGGATCACCACAGGCAAAAGAGAACAAAGATCATACACGATTCAGGAGCCGATAGCGTCAAATCCTCACAGTTGCACACAAAACAGGTTGTGTCGCCTTGGTTCAGGCTCAGTGGAATATGTCGAGATTCTTTTGTCCTCTCCTGTTCTCGAATAGATCGCTTTCACTCTCGTGCAGAAGGCCACATAATCTCAATGGGAGCTGATGAGAAACGAAAGAGTCAACCAATTGCACAGTGTGCCAAGGTTGGGTTAATAAAATCAGAGTCTCAAGAGGCTTAGGGTGATAGCAATCGGGTTTTACCTATTTAGCATCCGTGTATGCATAGAAATATAGCACAATTGTGACAAACAACCTCTGAAGTGCTTTTTTGAACAACACATGGATTGAATGTAGGCTGCCTGAGTGGTTTGTTGTACCTGTCAGGAGAGGTTCACAGTGCAATTATGATAGTATGCTATATATGCAGACGGGTCTAGCATATTCCACGAACCAATGTTGGCTCCCAAGGTATCGCCGATTAGCCAGAAACCTCCTGGATATCACCTTCTCGTTTGTCGACCAGAGAAAGTCAATCTTGTATTATTGGATAGCCTTGTTAATGTTAATAGCTTCATTCTTGAAAGAGACGGAGTATGATCCGGGTAAAGAAAGAAGGCTGCATGCAGCCTCGTAGGTCTTCTGATCCCAGTTTCCCAGTTATAAAGTCACTTTTCACTGCCCCGTTTTGTAATATTATACTTTTTGATATAGCAATTTCGTGTATGGCTTACTTGACCTTTATAAAGTGCGCACGAAGCCATGTCTACAAGCTTGGATACCTTTTGAGAACTCCATTCTACTTGTTCCTATATACAGTTGAGCAGTACTCCACCGGCGAAGCCAAGAAGTTACGCTCAACGAATATTTTTGCAGCCTGAAACGAATGCGACAGACCTTCCAGTGGTCAAAGCCTGTGGCTACAAACACCAGAAATTCTCAGCCAGCCACTTTTTAATTCCACTACCGGTAGGAGCAACTACGTATGAAAAATTGCGAGCGACATGGGGTTGGAGATACATAGTCTTGACTGGTCCGTCCTTTGCACTCCGGAACGCCCATTTATGCAGCCACTTCGGCCGAGTTGTAAGGAAGGCGAACCGTGATTTTCGAATATTTCAACGTATAATTGGGCCAACAAACCAAATCTAGGCAGACTTCCAGAGAAGGATGCTCGCACATAGTCAACCATATGGCGAGGCTTAGGGGCGGCTTATATGTCAGCCACTCGCTGAACTTGTTGAAGTGACTGTGGGTGAATTATTTGTCTCCACTCATACACGAGGCTCTTTTGTAGAAATTTGACAGGAAATCCAAAACCCTGGTATAGAGTGGCACTCGTGTTCGGCCATTTTGTCAATCCCTGTCACTGATTAACATCGCAAGAGCGGTTCTTGTTGGACCGGGTCCTTTGCCGGGGTTCAGGTTATCTCTGAATTCGGCACAACAGCCTATAGATCCTTTATAGAATATACAACAAGCAGCGTAAATTACACAATACTACGCTTGTGAATTATTTGTTTTTTGCTCACACAGCATCACTTATCAATAAAATACTGTGCTAGTGTTCAACGGGACTCTGATCCGATTTACTACCCATGTTCATAAAGCAGCGTAAGCTATAATTATAGTACCAGGCTTATAGATTATTCGTCAGTGGACTGTTGTTTTTCCTTCCCACAGCTATCACTTATTAATAAATTACTATGCCAGTGTTGAAGAAAACTCTGATCCACTTTGCTATCCAGGTTCTCATATAAGACAAGTCCACATCTCTGCTGGGTAGCCTCGTGATGTAGCAATAGAAACGCTCTAATTCTAAGGCTATCTATCAGACAGATACTGCCATATTCCTAAGCATTCTGCCGAAAATTTCGAATAAGTCTCAAACTTTCGAAAACAATTGGAGAAGGATATTTGAGAATGGCGGAAAAGACTACTCACACAGAGACTTTGGAATCTTCCCAGGAGGAAAATGTTGACGCAGGGCAGCGGGAATCGCAGTCAAAGAGCCGCGCGAACCAGCGCAGACAACCATGGAACATTGTTATGTTTATTCTCATGCCCCTCCTGCATCTTGCTTGTTGCATCTTGCTTGTTTTGTGTATGGTGTATCTGCTTCAAGGGTACTTGGCAGTTTCACCTGGTTCACCTCGTTTGATTAATGGGCATCTCAAACTTCGCGTTAGTGACATTACTACACTTATATCGGCTGCGTTGACGGTGATCAAAATATTAGTTGGTGCGTGGACCGGCACTATTCTGTGGAACTGCATCTTTATTTTGCTTGAGACAACAGGCCTGAAATTGAGTCAGGTCAATCACATTCTCTCGTTCTACACACCACCCTTCCGAAACGATGCGAATATACTTTTTGTTGCCCTGTTGCTTTGTCTGACAATCCCACAACAGTTTATAAGTCCTTTGCTTTCTGGTGCAGTGGACTGGGGATATGGGTACGAATTCAGTCCGGATTTAGCACGCGTAGAGGCTGGCTACTCTGCGGCCAGTTCTCTTATGTGGTATTGGTACGAGTATTCTGCAGCTAATCGACAGACATATGTCCGCCGTGCAGCAGGATACGCCGCGATAGCCTGGGATAATTCAACAACGGACATAGGTCACTGTCGCCATATAATGAATGATGATGGTATGGCCGTCAACTCAACTGCGCTCGATGTCGTTGTACCCTGTATTCAAATTCAGTCCATCGCATTTCCTACAACTCCCCCATCGACAACTCTGTGGAGTCTTCTTGAAGACGATCTTAATAACAATGGCGATTCCTTAAGTCGATCTGGTGACGCTCCCCTTGCCTATTATATCGATGGTAACTCGATCTTATTTGATACAAATGATCTTCCTGTGGACGGCGCCTACCCACCATCCTCTAATACTTCCTACTCAAGGGCTGTCCCGTCCAATTACCTACACACTGGTTCAATGATTGCGGTGGTTATGGTTAACGGAACTGTCCCTCTAGATGGCAAGAACTGCACCAACGTAAACCAAAACATTTTTGGTTTGTCTACGTTCAACAACATTTTCAGCCCTGTCCAAAGTGGGAATTACTACCGCTGTCTATCATACGCGGTGGTTAATTTCACAGCAGGTGTTGTTGTGAGTCCCTCGAGCACTTACATTACCTCTCGCGTTATTGAGACGAATCAATCTGCGGATGAAATGGATATCGTCGCAGCTCCGTGGGTCCACGAAGCATTATACCTTATGCCTGATGTTATGAGCACCTTTAGCATGATGAATACGACGCCCCTTGCGACTTGGGAGAATCTGGAAAACTACACTACTCAGCTCGTCCGGTACTCCTACCAGGCTGGCTGGAGTATGCTGTCTCGGTCTTTCGAGCTCAACACGACAAGTGTCGATGTCAAAGTCTATGAGCAACGACAGCAAGCAATCGTTTCACATAACCGTGTTTACTCATGGCTGGGTATCAGTCTGCTTTTTACTATTTCATGCCCGATATTATTTTTATCAAGGCCACGAGTGTTGACCAAGCGACCAGTAAAGGATGGGCCTATAGCAGCCCTGATTATGGACTCCTCTGCCGTTCTCGACAAGAAAGGCCGTGACTTGACGAGCTTGGAAATGCTGGACTCTGAGGTCGATAAGAGAGTTGGTACAGTGGTTTTACGACATAATCACATAAGTGATTATTTTTTAGTACCCGCAGAGACTGAGCTTTAGCAACAGGGTGGCATTGACTACGAACTAGAAGAGGTGACCGGCAAACATAATATGCAGTCCCACAAAACTTAGTCCACAAGTCCGGAATTCCGTTTAGCAAATCTCATTATAAAATTATTCGAACAAAAATGGATCATCTGGTCCCCTCAGAGCATACACACCATTATATTATAATTCCTTAATCACGAGTAAATTTAACAGGATAATGGTAACACTCTGTTATTTTACTAATCTCAACATGAAATGGTGAAGCTATGTTTTGCTGATGTAATGTTCTGTGTTCCTCTATTCTTCTTTATGCCAAGCTACAGGCTAGAATAGCTATCGTCCGCTTAATTGCCCAGGCCCAGGGCGTACAATATTTGGCATGAACGGATGAGTATGGGATGCTCCAAAATTGAGCGGTACCGCCTGCGTACACCTGCGCCATTTTTAAAATGACTGAAAAATACCGGAAAAGCTCTAGACAACCACACCAAAAAGAGCCTCTTATGATAGGCGTGAAGCGAGTAATTAATGCTTTTTCCATGCTGTCACTTATTTACCCATCAACAATTCCCGGCAGCCAGCACCATCTACCGCTTGAGCTTGCATCTATGTAAGCCAGTGAGGGGAACCATCTCTATTTGCTGGCATGACGCTTCACTTATCATATTGGAAGCATACTGTAATCTGCGGTTTGATCCAGACGAAGAACGGACCCAGGAAAGTGTCAAGGCAGTAAACTATGGTAAACGTGCCATTATGAAGATCCACTCGTATTTCTTGCAAGGACAGACTGTAGTGCCTGAGGCAAGCAACTGCCTGTTTGTTGTGTTTGCTTGTTCCCGCTTCCTAACATAATCCGGGGTAGTTAATGTGTTGGTTACAGAACATGTATGCAGGTATTAAGCCTTGATCCAATACATACTGCATATGTATGTATGTATGTATGTATGTATGTAATTATGTTCAAGTGGAGATATTTTTTCCCCTAATACCAACAGACCATGTATTCTGGAAATCTCTCTGTTCAATCTGCGTATCTGGGTAGAATGACATGTGCGCATTTGTTACAGAACGGTACTGGCGCGTAATCCTCCCTCGGCAGCGGCGTTCACATGTTAAATCGTCATTCCCGAACATCCTCCAACTTCCAGCGCTTGCACATTCACAGCATCTGGCAATGCCTGGCTGATCTACGTAAGCAGCAGACAGTCAATCGACCGCTCTGGTTAATTGAGAATGCCATACGCTCGTGTTGTATTCCACGCTTTTTGTTTCGGCACTTGAGATACCCCGAACTGACCGCCTACCACCTACCTACCTACCTGCCTACATACCTACTACGCTCTATCTATCGGTATATCTTCATGTGAAACCATCCTCTTGGCGTCTCTCCGCATTAGCCCAAAGATGGCAGCGCAATCTAAGATATCTCTTCCGGAGCGCTCGATCGGGCATATCCTCTCGCAGTTGACCGGCCTGTACGTGAAGCACCGGACGCGCATCTCACGCGCCGTCTATCTCGCTCTCTTCCTCGCCCTCGCGAAGCGCATCCACAATGCTATCGGAGAACAAAAAGCAGCTTCCCGGCGTCAAGCCGAGATGCGCGAGCGACCGGGAACAAACAGTCTGAATCAAGGGGACGAAACTGGCGATGGGACAACAAACAGGAAAAAAAGGGTAGAATTAAATATGGAGTTCCTCAAAAGCCTGATGCGCTTACTGCGGATCGTGATACCGGGATGGCGAAGTAAAGAGTTCCGCTTGCTTCTAAGTCATAGTGTGTTCCTGGTTTTGCGAACTATCCTTAGCATATACGTCGCCGAGTTGGATGGAAGATTAGTGAGCTATTTAGTGCGCGGCAAAGGCAAAGAATTTCTGTCTAGTCTTGTGTGGTGGATGACAGTGGCTATACCGGCAACATTCACGAATTCCATGGTAAGATGCATAGATGTATGTCCAAAAGCAAGAGTGCTTGGCTAACCCTTTGAAGCTCTCTTATCATCAATGCCGCTTAGCGCTACAGTATCGGAAGCGTCTTACTGATCATGTCCACGACAAGTATCTGTCTAATATGACATTCTATGCTTTGTCAGCATTGGATGACCGAATCAAGAATCCGGATCAGATGGTTACGGTAGACATATCCAGATTTTCAGACAGCTTAGCAGAGCTGTACTCGAATTTGGCAAAGCCCGTTTTGGACATGGTTCTCTACAATTACCAGCTGTCCAAGAATGTGGGCATGGAAGGTTTGTTTATTATGAGTCTCCTGGTTCAACTGTCTGCGAATATGATGCGCGCATTGACTCCGCCATTCGGCAAGTATGTCGCCGACGAAGCTCGGCTGGAAGGGGAGTTCAGATTTCAGCATACGAGATTAATAGACTACAGCGAGGAAGTAGCCCTCTACAACGGCCATGAAGCTGAGAAGGATAACCTCGACAAGGGCTACTTCACGCTCATCAAACACGTCAACCGTATTCTTCGACGACGACTGTATCACGGATTCATGGAAGATTTCGTAATCAAGTATTTCTGGGGTGCACTGGGACTCATGCTTTGCAGTGTTCCAGTGTTCTTCAAAATTCCCGGCCAGATAGCCAAAACCATGGGGGACCGAACAGAAAGTAAGTCCTTTGTGAAAAGCCTCGGAAATCTGCCAAATCAAGACAATAGCTAATACAAATCAGGTTTTGTCACTAATAGGCGGCTGCTGCTTTCGTCATCTGACGCATTCGGCCGCGTGATGTTCTCGTACAAAGAAGTGTCGGAACTAGCAGGACATACAGCACGCGTCTCATCCTTACTAGATGTCATGAAAGACGTAGCAGCTGGCAGGTTCGAGAAAAAGCTTGTATCATCGGCGTCAATCGACGAGAACGCAGCCGTCCTCGCCGGTCGAGGAACGGTCACCGAAAGCTCCTCTATCGAATTTACAGACGTGCCCATCGTATCACCAAACGGAGATGTGCTCGTTCGGAAACTGACATTCACTGTCCATCCAGGCGAGCACCTGTTAATTGTTGGGCCAAACGGATGTGGCAAGTCGTCTCTATTCCGTATTCTTGGTGGCCTCTGGCCAGTTTACGGCGGAACCGTGAAAAAGCCCTCTTTTGACGACATCTTCTATATTCCGCAACGACCGTATCTTTCTCGTGGCACACTGCGCCAACAGGTGATTTATCCAGATGGCGTGAAAGAAATGCGCGCGCGGGGCGTTACCGACGCGGATCTACACGATGTCTTATCAATTCTCGAAATTGCGAACATTGTCGAGCGCGAAGGCGGCTGGGATGCAGAGGAAGAATGGCGCGATGTTCTGTCTGGCGGCCTCCAGCAACGAATTGCCATGGCACGCTTGTTCTACCATAAACCGAAGTATGCGATTCTGGATGAGTGTACGTCTTCAGTAACGCTAGAGATTGAAAAGGTCATGTATGAAACGGCGAAGAAATTGGGCATCACTTTGATGACGGTGTCACATCGGCGAAGTTTGTGGCAATACCACAAAAAGATTCTGCAATTTGATGGTCAAGGTGGGTATATATTTACGGGCTTGGACTGGGAGAAGAGATTGAAACTGGAAGAGTATGTTTCCCCTTCTAAAAGAACAGTAAAGAGTTTTTACTGATGCACTATAATTCCACAGTGAAAAAGAAGATCTCGATCTTCAGCTGCGTGCCGTACCGGATATTGAGAAACGCATCGCTGAGCTTTCAGCGACTTGATTGATGTAGAGATATTGGACAAGATGAATATTTAAGTCAAGCCGTTACATCCTTTCATCTACTCGATGTGTTGTGTATTTTACTATTATACTGGTATTCCATACTCACAATGCACACTGTACAGTCAAATAGGTGGACTATAGGCGGCAGTATAGAAAGATATTTGCTGATTTAAGAGATCTTGATGTCCTATAAACGTGCCAGGCCCTTGATAATTAAATACTGGGACTGAAAGGGATAGGTTGGTAGTGTAAAGTCTTGGGTATCTATCTAGGTACAGCTAGCTGCATGTTCTTTGCAGACTTCTATGGGATTACAGCCTGTTCTCTTCATCTCTTGGGTCTCTTGTTTCCCTGTGCTGTTCGTTTGGGACGTTTCTTCCTTTTGCGATCCCTACAAGCCGATTTAAAAACCACGTGTATCTTTGCAATTAATGTGGCTCTTAAGTAAGAATAGGGGCGGTTATCAAGTATTTCGAATAATGTCTGGCCGCGCAGCGTGTCGACAGACATGTCTACCATACATCGAGCATTGGGATCAGCGCCGTGTTGAAGGAAGATCGTGACTTGCCTAAGCAATATGTTGACCTCATCCGGCTCACAAGCCAGGTGGCTCAAAAACCGTTCCCAAACTGTATATCCACCGTAAATCTGATTAGGATCTAATCCATTATTGAGTAGGAATTCAACCATCACAGTAGCTTCGCCGTCTTCCCAACACCAAGATGAATAAGTATCCAAAGAGCTGATGCCACTGGCAAGTAGTAGAAGAGGCCAGCCAGTAAGGCGACGTAGGTCAGTCTGACTTCGGCGTAACCTTGAAATGACATATGGCACAAGATTCCACCGCTCATTCTCTGGTCTAGATGTGAAAAGCGCAAGATAATAATCTCCAGAATCAGGTATGCTATGTTGATACCCAAAATCGAGCGAGTAAGCGACCACCCTATCCAGTTCATTAAGTAACGCTGCTGATATCGGAACCGCTCTCGCCTGAAGCATGTTGAGATATTCAAAGCATTGATCAATAACTGTACCGAGGCTCAGACCACGGAACTTGAAGTTGTCATCCCATGGCCAGACCTTGATCTTGATCAGGCTTAAGCGGAAGAGACAGAGCAAAGGGTCCGCTGATGATTCTTTATAGCGCAATATAGTGTTCCAGATATCAGGCTCCGCGAGAAAGTCCTTGACTGACTTGTGCAAGTATTCAACGCGGGAGCCAAGAAGTTCGAGACATATTCGTCTTTCTTCAAACTTGTTCGAAGCATTGCAACTCTCGAACAAGTTCTCCACCTGTCGTCCACCCTGAATTTCCAGAAGACCCTTGGATCTGCTCTTGAGTTGTTTGTCCATTCGTTTATATCGCGCATAGATTTCTTTGGTCTCTAGACGGTTTAAGTCGTGTCGAAGAACGTATTCGTCATCAGCTTCGGCGTATGATAGCTCAATGGGAGAAAGAGGCTCCTCAGAGTTGAAAACAATGTCGAAAAGCTTCACTGTTTGTTGGAGGTAGAAATGATCGACACTCAAAAACATATGCTGGTAAAGCTCTTTCAAGTCGGTTGGCAGAAGTTTAAGTCGTCTTTGGAGATCAGAAATGCCATCACCATTTCCAAGACCACTAAGCAGTGATGCCACAACCAGTTTCACCCAAAGGAAGACACCCGACGCCTTTTGTACAATTTCCTCGACCAAAACAGGCGCCTTTTCAGGCTCTTCGTATTTCAGAAGAATGAATTTGGGGTCCTGCGCAAATTTGGTTTCCACGTAAAGCTTGATATCGTGATATGTCAAATCTTGCAGCATCAAGCTAGGACATTTCTCAAATGCGTTTTCAAAAGGCACTAGCGGCCGACTTGAGACACAAACTTTCACTGAAGGGAACACGGCCCAGGAATTTATTGTTTTGGAGATCTCTTCATGATCTCCACGGAACTCGTCTAAACCATCGATGAGAAAGCAATACTTGGCCGGAAACCGTTCTTGCACAAAAATGCGGTTGAGAGCTTGAATCAAGTCTGCTGAAGTCCAGTTGTTTATTCTTATACTGAAGTTAGTGAGGTCGAATTTCCGGTTCAAGTTTTGAAATTGATCCGGAAAAGTTATTGATATAAGCTCTGAGCATTGCGTCAAGATTTCACAAAGCAGAGAGCGAAGGACCCCTGTGAGGCTTTTTTGTAGCTCGGTCCCGGAACCCCAGAAGAAGAAGCCGGCCACAACAAGGCGCTTCGTTCCGCTCCAGCAGAGTAACAAATTGTTTGTCCTCAAATCGTTATAAAGGTATTTCATCAGGGTAGACTTTCCAGACCCTGCCTTCCCAGTGATCCAATATAAACCGTCGTCTCCCCGTAGCCAGCGAGCAAAGTTACTCCAAACTCTCGTGCAGTCGGGTGATTCTCGGTATATCCATTCAAAGGTATTTTTATGTGCTTCAGCAACCTCTTCATATCGTTCAGGCATCATATCAAAGCGAAGACTTTCAAGGATCAGCTTTTCTATGGCTCTTTTCTGTCGAAAGGCGCTTAGCTCATCTTGATTCAGGGCTTCTAGGATTTCCCGTCTAGTTTGTCGAGTCTCGTCCACAATGGTAGAGAGTGTTTCGCGCTGTAAACTAGCCAAACTTCTCGTATGATATTGTAGGTCTCTGGAAAGGTCTTTAGAAGTTCCAGAAACCAGATTCAAGACAGTCTTAGATGCCTGGCTGACTGCGTCTGCGCAAGGACTTTGTTGCTCTGAAAGAGAATCAATATTTTCTCTGAGATGCCCGACGTCTAGGGTTAGCAATATGAAAGCCCTAAAATAACAAGTAAACAGCTCACCTTAAATGAACCAAGATACGAGTGTTTATCTCTTCGCGCAGCCCTTTCAGTGTCCACGACAAACTATCCACTGCCTCCTTGCTCCAAACACTCTTCAGTGCCTGCCGAAGGCTTTTCCATCTTTTTCGGGGGCTTGATGCCTTGAGATCTTCTAATTTCTCCAGCAACGTGGCCGCTACCTCGAGGCACTTTTCGTTCAGATCTGCCAGCGCCTTTTCGTCTTGCGTGAACTGATTGCTGGCTAACTTCGCTTCAAGGGATTCGCGCAGGGTGTTTTGTATCTGGTTTAAATCCGTCGTTGTCTCCTCCAGATGTTTATTTTCGATCAGTGCGCCATCAGCCGACTTGTAGATCTCGAGACTCTTAGAAACGAGCTTGATACCAAAATCGATGAACTGGATTATGTTTCCGGCGAGCCCAACCGCGGTTAGTGCGTCAAGAACCATTCTTCTTCCTCGTGAACGGGCATCAACCGTTGGCGTCTACGGTCGAGACCGTAATTTGGAAAGTCGATTGAGTTGTAAGCGTCTAATAAGTTGACATGTTCTTGTATTTTCTTTTCCTGCTCCAAACAATATCTATCAGTGTTAGTGTGGCTATGTTATGCGATGTCTCCAAGCTCAGCCTTGTCGAAGCGGCGAATCAGCCTCGTGACACCGCTGTTTCATTTCAGGCCGAAAGATACAACACTAGGCGTGGGGAAAGAATCCAGATACTGCGTATGCACTAGTAAACTGAAGGCTAAATAATATGATGCTATGTACATTCAACATACAAATGATTTTTTGTATCGAGGGCTAAGTCATCTCGTGAAATAGTCATCTCGTGAAATTTACCAGAATGTTGGATGGACAAATATTTAGGTGCCTTGCCGCATTTTAACGCCTTGATAACCCGTTGAAGGAAACCTTGCACGTGTAAAGCGATGTGATAGCGACAAAAGTAAACTAGCATAAATTAAGCCTCACTCGAGACTCGTCTTTGGCGCACTCCCCATCATCTTCTTCAATTTTTGCAGGAATGGGCTTATTGGCAAGCGGTGTAAGACGAAAACCATGTCTTCTGTCGCCCACTGGATAGTCAAGAGTTTGCGAATGATTTGTAACACGCTGGTCCCAAACGAGGACCGTGCCGGCCTCGTATCGAATGCGGCAAGAAAAGTCCTGGCGTTTCGCAATATGGTCGAATAGGAAGCGCAAAATGCAATCTGATTCCTCCTGATCAAATCCAACAATTTTCTTCGTGTATACGGGGTTTACATCTGATTTGTTCCGCATTAGTGGTCAAGACAAAGAATAAAGGTTTATGATCCACATACAAAGAGCCTTTTCCTTGGTTACCGGATGAACCAAGACAATTGGATGCTCTGCTTGAAGAACACCACGGCGCATAACGGCTTTTTCACCGTGCTTCAATTCGGCTGATACACCGTCGTTGTTGCTGTGGATTGCGGTGAGACCCTCCAGCCGTTTACGGAAGCGCGGTGAAAGACTGCTATATGCACGAACACTGGAGCTGATTAACGTGTCGCCTCCAGCGGTGCTGGGAGATTCCAGCATGGCAATGAATGTGGTTCCTGGTGGTTGTTTCTCGGGACTTTGGTCTGTATGCCATTGAACGGGGCTACGGCCAGCCCAGGATTGGCGGACACGAAGGTCGCTATTGACATTAAATTATGTCCTCTTATATATAAAAGTGGGGTATTGCGTACTCTTTGTGATCATAGATAATCATGTGTTCTTCAGAACCAGCTGCGGGATGCGGCGCCCAGCCATGAATGTGTAATGGACCGAAATGTCGTACTATTTTTTTCTGCTCTTCGAACCCGATATTACAGAAGTCTTGGTCTCGAAAGACAAGTGCTCCCCTACGGGCAGCAAGCAGAGCTAGTTCATCAAGTCCTGCGTTATCGAGTTGCGACAGCTGCACACCATGTATCTCAGTGCCCACGTGCGGTGAAAGATCGAATATCTTGGTGGCGTCTTTTAGCAGATTTGGTAGCTTGGGGTCCGCTCGGTGACCTGGATCGAAATGTTCAAATTCGCCAATGTCGTCTACTTTTTCAAGAGGGTCGTAATGTGCTGGTAGAAGAGAAGATGTCAGTCGCAATAAATGGTTACGTAGGGTTGGTGATGTATACGCATAAATTCTGGGTATAGTGGACTGCCATCTTCCTTCTTGGGCCTGGAGATGAGTTTGGGGTTGTCGACCGTGGAAGGCATGATGGAACGAATTGTTTTACTGCAATTTTGAATTCAGAATGGTCGGAAGTTTGCAGATGAGCATGTCCTTGGACTTTATATCCAGTAATTTCGGCTTCCACTTCGCGTCCAAATACGCATTACCCTAATGTATTGGGTCATGAATTGAGAATTTCAGAGTCCTACCAACTGCATGGCCGGAAAATAATAAGAAAGAAGGGGACAAAAGGAACATGGTCTCTCATTTTTGTCCCCATGCTGCCTTGCCCGTGATAACAACCCGGGGCAAGGATTGCAATGTCGATAAACCCTAGATAACGTCAAAGCGGGGGAAGGGTCTACCGCGGCCAACTCTTGGCCACTGATTGCGCTCCGATTATGAAGCTCATCCACTATCTAGATGTAAATATAAGATTCGATATCAAGTTATTACGGAGTGAAGCTGTCTTATCTGCTGAGAAGGTTCATATCTTGGTATCTATCCGTCGCCGATGGAAACACGATCGTTCTATCAGAGCGTTATTAAGTTATTTCTTGATAGCAGTTGCCCACGGCAGAAAAAAAATGATAGAAATAACATAACGCGGCCCTTGAATTTGTGGCATAACTTACAACTTTAACATCTACCGCCAAAAATATGAGTTCTGCGTCTTTTTCGGGACCCCCGTCCCCGGGCAACGGGGATACCAAAGATGAAAAGATCATCGGCATTACCGAGGACACCTACTCGGGCAGCGAGTATGAACGCTTTCTTACCTTGGATGCTGCCTTTGAGGGCACTGCCAAGAAGAAATTGCTTCGGAAGCGCATGTCTTCCTAATACATTGAACTTTCTGATTGCGTTCTCGCTGACTGTTGTTTGTAGTTGATCTTCGTCTACTTCCTACCCTCAGTTTCTTGTACCTGATGTGTTCTCTGGACAAAGCAAATGCAGGAAATGCAAAGGTATACATTCAATCTGTTCTACCTGAAACATTGAGTTAATTTTTTGAACAGCTATTTGGTTTCCTCGAGGATGTCGGAATGTCCGGGACGCAGTTCAACCTCGCGTTGATGTATTTCTTCTTCACCTATGGGCTCTGGGAGCCAGTCTCCAACATTCTTCTTCGCCGTCTGGGTCCGAAAATCTGGTTTCCCGTTATAGTTACTTCATGGGGGCTTGTGACGACTTTAACCTCTCAAGTTAGTAATTACGGTGGTTTCATTGCCATTCGCCTCGTTCTGGGAATCACTGAAGCCGGCTTGTACCCCGGATCATACTTTATACTCTCCATGTGGTATACCCCTAAAGAACTTGCTACTCGTATGGCAATATTTTACGGCGCAAATACTGCTGCTGGTGCCTTTGGTGGGGTTATTGCTTATGGAGTAGGCAACCTTGATGGTGCTATGGGATGGAGAGCTTGGAGATGGCTTTTCCTTATTGAGGGAGTAATCACTATTTTTGCTGGAATCTGCTGCTTGTTCCTTTTACCGTGAGCCACTGCATTTTTCTATTCCCCGTTGCATAAAGAAATTTCTGACACACTTCATAGAGCATTTCCACATCAGTATACTGGAACTGTCAGCCGCTGGCTGAAAGCTGAAGAACTTGACTATGCTTGTCTGCGAGTCAAATATGCCAACGGACCTGATTCACCAACGTATGAGTTCCGTTGGAGCGACGCTATTGCTGCAGTCAAGGATAAAAAGACTTATTTCATGTTTGTCTTCCTTCCTTTCCCAGAGACAGGTTCTAGTTACTCATTACTTTTAGGATGATGCTCTTCTGGTGGGGAGGCTCCGTGCCTACTTACTCTCTCTCCTATACTCTGCCTACCATGGTCGCAAATCTTGGATATAGCGCAGTCAAGGCACAGGCGTTGACGACCCCGCCGTATATCTTTGCGACCTGTGTCTGTGTTACTGTTGGGTGGTTGAGTGACAAGTATCAACGCCGCTTTTTCTCTATAATGGGGGCTTATACACTTGGGCTAATGCAAGTTTCTTCCTTTTTTCCACTCTAATAATGATGGCAGTCTAACATTGAAAAACCTCTTAAAGCGGAATTACCATTCTCTGGGTTACCACGCACTACCCTCATTTATCCGGTGTCAGCTATTTTGCAATCTTTCTTGCTGCAGCTGGCTTTTCCGCGCAGGCCCCTATTGTAAGATCTAACCCGACACAATTCAATTATGTCGCTAATAAGATTAATCAAGGTCGGCGCATGGACCAGTGTCAATGTGGCTAACCCTTCCAAACGAGCTGCAGCAATTGGCCTTCTCATGCTCCTAGGTAGTGTCGGAGGAGGTAGCATCGGATCCAACATTTACTTGACAGATGAGGCACCAACGTATCCACTCGGTTTTGGGTTCTCAGTGGGCGCAACTGTGCTTGGTGCAATGATTCCAGCAAGTATTCACTGGTTCCTTCTTCGTCGAGAAAATAAGCGCCGTGATGGGCTTGATTTGGCCACCATCGAGACGCAGTATTCCAACGAACAATTGGGTGAAATGGGAGAGGATTCGCCTTTCTTTCGGTTTACATTGTAAACTTTCCTACTCGTGTGACTCTGGCAGTATATATCAGTTCATGGACTTGACACTTAGTATAGCTTTCCCAATTGATGCGTGTATGTTATTTTAGAATGCCTTGTGCTGAACGTGTAACTTTCTTCATTCGAAGTGAATATTCTGGCATGTCAACTATAAACATTGAGTCCCGAGAGTGTTTATTTTGAGTATTTTATGAGGAATACAACACATTTTCCGCGCTTTCATTGGCCGGCTGCAAACATGTGATTGTGATAGTCAATTTTTGAGATTAAGTTGGCCGCGGTGGAGACGGGCGTTGTTACCTCTAGATAAATGGAGTATACGTAGAAAACACTAAATCAAATTTGATTACATTTACGACGGCGCTCTAAATGCCTTAAATTCGAAATTTATTTTTAATTGCGTTATTCTGAAAAATTGTTCTTTTTACCTCCAAGTTCTTCAATTCGGACACATCAACGCAACAATGCGCCTCCTACCTACAGGAATTTACACGCCTCTACCGTGTTTTTTCAATGACAATGAGGGTTTAGGTAAGCTTCAATGGATGTAATTGAGACGATTTTATACATTTATGATATGCTTATCTGTTGTCTGATCAGATCTGGAGTCATTCAAGAAACATGTCAAATGTGAGATCCATTTAGACAGTTTCAATGATAACTTTAATTCATTGGACATATAGTCACCGCAGGAGCAGGGACTGTACCCGTTGTCTCTGGAACTATGGGAGAGGCCGTTCATCTCGTATGTAAATTCTACCCCTTTGCTCGAAAACTTGCTCTAATGCAGTCTACGTATAGAGCCATATTGAACGATCGCAACTTATAACCGCAGCCCGCTCAGCTTTAGACGATATTCAGCTCACCGACATGCCCGTTGTTGCTGGAGTGGGAGCTGCTAGCACTCGGGAATCTATCGAATTGTCCAGAGAGGCAGCTGCAGCAGGTGCCGATTTTGTAATGGTGATTCCGCCGGGATATTATGCCGGTGCATTGCTTTCGGATCCTAGTTCAATTAAGAATTTTTTTATCGATATTGCAGAGGCGTCCCCAGTCCCAGTGTGAGTTCAATCTCATCTTCGATCTCGACAACAGCTGATGTACAAAGAATGCTATACAACTTTCCAGCCGTATCGAACGGCATTGATCTAGATAGTGATCTCATTGTGGATGTCATAAAAAAGGCACCAAATGTGTGCGGAGTGAAATTAACGCAAGTATCATGATTGATTATGCGTGGTAAAATCAATGCTAACTTTTGAGCAATTTCAACAGATGCGCTAATGTCGGCAAGCTCACTCGCATCATGGCTCAGGTGAATAGCCCCGATTTCCAAGCAGCTTATCCTCGGAAAACCCCTGAAATCCCGTTTCGTGCTATCGATGGGTTTATTGATTTCCTTCTCCCGTCGGTCGCTGTTGGATCGTCAGGGGCGATCAGTGGTTTGCCAAATATTGCTCCTGTGAGTGACTTGCGTTATCTCCTTGTGTTATTTGTTTTCTGAATTGTGGTATAGAAAGCGTGCGTCAAGCTATGGGAACTATGCCAGTCCCTGCATGAGCCCAAGGCCTACCAAGAGGCACAGAAAATACAAAATATCATCTCGCTGGCTGATGGTATTGCATTGAAAATTGGGGTATGTGATGCATATAACGACCCATCGTGCAAAGAAAACATGGCTAACAAATTTTTTGCTGTAGATCGCTGGGATGAAGAAGCTCTTGAATATCCGGTTTGGGTACGGAGACAAACCCCGACGTCCACTCAAGCCGATGACAGAAGTCACAGCACAGTCGATTTTTGACGATGTATTTTTCAAAGCTCTTCTAGAATTCGAAGCTTCAATATAGTTTTTTTTCCTTCTTTTTAATCCAAAGTTCCGTAAAAGTGGGAGGGAAAGCCCGGCGTTATCTCCGAGATAAGCGTAGTAAAGGTTGCGCTTAGGGCTTATCTGCCAAGTGGGCAAATCGCCCGCCTGCTCTTATCTCATCGTTTTCCTTTCTTCTTCTTAGTCAACTTACACTTAAATGCGAGAATGCATATGGAGTCCATGTCTGGCAAATCAGCTCCAAAAGGCAGGATTTACAAATCCCGGAAATCGCGGCCATGCGATGCGTGTCGTCGACGGAAGGTGACTTGCGACATGCCTACGGGCCCTCCATGTCACAGGTGCGTACATATGGACAACCCTTGTACATTCGAGCAAGGGCCCAGTCAGAGAAAGCGGCCAGTCCAACAACAATCCAGCGCCAATTCTGGACTTGAGTGTGGCCTTGATACCGCCTTTTTCATCTGCCCATACGCCGATAAAGAATACGAGACGTCCCATTATTTAACGGCTTCGGAGATGCATCACTACCGCATGCAGGCAACAACTGAGAGCACAACAGATCGAATAGATGCCGCGCACCTGGTCAACGCTCAGGACCGCTCGAGTAGTAGTCACTCACCTCCTGAGCAGCGTGTGTCTCTCCTTCAGCTCCCTAAGGATGCCACCGGGCCCATAAGCGACCCTGCAGCTCGAAGCAACACCAACCAAACATCACTCGAATTCATCCCAGATGCATTCAGCTTCTATATCGGACCGACCGGCGTTTCGGATATACACTTACTTAGTCAACAACAATATGATGAACGAAAGATATCACGGCCGAATGTGAGAGGGCTAAAATACCGAGTGATAGACTCGGAAAGTCGCGGGGAGAACGATAATTTTGTCCCGCCCACCATATTCGGCATCACAGATCGCGCCCTCTTAGACAAGGCAGAGCCTAAAGTTGACTACCAAACAAATGAGTCGGCATGGTCAGAACTGTGGCAGATTCTGGATCCTGTGGGTGCGTGGCATTTGATCGGTCTATATAGCCGCTTTGTCGATCCTTATTTTCCAATTGTCTCTCAACACCAGATTCCTGATAGTGTTGATTCCCTGAGTAATATGCCATTGGGCCTATTAACAGCTATGTGCGCGACCGCTCTTCCGTTCATCATGTATGATGAGGCTTTATATACACTTCTTCTGCGTCCTCCTTCGAGCCAAGATCTCTATCGTCTTGCATGGCTAGGTGTGACGGCTGAGTTGCACGCCCCGTCGTTGACGACTCTTCAGGCATGTCTAATTCTCCAACAACGATTGCCCACAAACCTTTATCTCTCCGACACCGCATTCACTTGGACTCTGATGTCAACAGCCGTTTCAGTGGCCCAGACAGTAGGATTACACAGAGACCCATCTACATGGCTTAGTGTGCCGACGTGGGAACGACAGCTCCGTCGACGACTATGGTGGGCGCTGTGGGTGATGGAAAAATGGATTGCCCTCTCACGCGGCATGCCCAGCCATCTGCACGATGATGATTCAGATGTCACTCCAATATCAATCTCTGACATTCAAAACACGCTTTCCCCATACGGGGACAATCACGCCCACCTTTGTCATCTAGTGAGTTTGACAAGAATATTATCCGACATCCAACACGCATATTACACAGTCCGTGCCGTCAATCGCACGTCGTCGGATCTACACTACTCTCTCGATGCAGCAAGACCACTACGAGCACGTCTCAAAGAGTGGCGTGACAGCGTTCCGGATTCACTACGCTTTCGAGCCAGAAGCTACGTTGGAAACGGCGTTCAGTCGCCATATGAAGAAACGCTGGATGGGAACGGCGGGTTGCATCTCTCATATATAGTTGCTCATATGACACTTTTCCGAGCGCTTCTTCGACCCTTGAATAACTGGCCCGCTATTATGGTTCAGTCACCGGCAGATCAAGCAAATGCGATTAAAGAAGGCGCAAAGGCTGTTGTCAGGGGGGCGCTTCTCTGCGTTAAGGAGTTTGTGGAGTTTATTGAAACTTTGACAGAGACTCAGTGGAATGCGTTCTGGCATAGCTGTATGTTATAACCTTTTCGGCCCTTTAGGCTCCGTCTTTTCTTATGTTTGTGGAGGTCGCTAATGTATGTTTGGTTAAACAGGGAGTCGACCAAATTTTGCTATCGCCGGATCGTTTATGGTCCACGTTCTTCACACTATTGCGCCACTAGAAGCTGTACGGCAAGAAGAATTGGAAGCTTCCACAATATCTTCAAGCTGGATAAACTTCGAAGACGACTACAGAGACCTCCAAGTTTGGATTCGCAGATGGAGATGGGCGAATCGCGTCTCTGCCAATGGCGCCGCTGGCGTCAAAGGTCTGACAAACCTCGGTTTAATGAAGGTAGAAACACTGATGGAAAATACGAAACTTCATGGCGATACACGGAACATATTAGTCAATAATCAATAATTTTCTCTTCACTGAAATCCATTAACAGAGTCCAAGGATCGCCCTCCCTTCATCCTTTGCGCATTCCCCATCATCCTCTTCAACCAAAGCCGGAATAGGCACATTCGCCAAGGGTGTCAATCTAAACGCATGCCTCCGTGCACCAGGTTGATAATCCAATGTCTGAGAATGCTGCGTCACTCTTTGATCCCACACAACCACTGTTCCCGGCTCATACCGAACCCGACAACAGAAATCCTGTCCCCGATTAACATGATCAAACAAAAACTTGAGCATGTAATCTGACTCCTCATCATCCCATCCGACAATTCGCTGTGTATATGAGGAATTAACGAAGAGAGCTTTCTTTTTGGTCACAGGATGCACGGTGACTACTGGGTGTGTAGCTTTGGTAATGGGTCGTCGTAGAACCGCAAGATCGCCGTTATCTCTTAATTCACGGGCAATTGGATTTGCAGTTGTGTGTATAGCGTTCAGGCCCTCGAGTCTCTTGCGAAACGAGGGGGATAGGCGTTCGAACGCACGACACATCTTTGAATCGTTAGCGCAGCTGATAGAAGTGTGATGGAGGGCAAGTTTACATTTGAAATGATAGTATCTCCTCCCGCACCAGGTGGTGATTCTAGCATACAGAAGAATGTGAGACCCGGCGGTTGTAGTTCAGGCGACTTTTGGTTTATTGAGTCAGTTATCAATATCCAGATTGGGATTAGATAATAGCATACCTGGTCAACGTGGAATTGAATTGGGCTTTTTCTAGACCAAGACTTGCGAACTCGAAGATCACTGTCATAATTAGTTTTTAAGCCGAATAATTCATCCACAATTTGAAGACGCGAGACATACTCTTTGGAATCATAAACAATGACGAACTCCTCGGTTTCTGTAGAATTTACGGCAGACTTGGGGTGAGGCATCCAGCCATGTTTATGCAACGGGCCTTCAGAATTGTTAGTCAAATTTATCGGATAAAATATAGCAAGAGACGGATAGGGTTACCAAAATGCTCAGCAATCTCTTTCTGGCGAGCAAATCCCGCATCTGTATACGTCTGATCACGAAATACCAAACAACCCCGTTCCGCGCACATTAGGGCAAGCTCATCCAGTCCTTCAGAGGAAAGGTCGCACTATGCACATTTCAGTCAGCTCGGTGTCGTATGCTTGCCGTGAAACTTATAGGTGAAAGACTAACAATTTGGACACCTTGAATTTCAGTCCCGCAATGTGGACTCAGTTCGAACACGTTTGTCGCATCTTTCAGAAGGTTCGGCAGCTTAGGGTCTGCGCGATGACCAGGGTCGACATGCTCAAAGGGCCCGACTGGCTGTATCTTTTCCAAGGGGTCATAATGGGCTTTGAATATAGGTGTTAGACTATTTACTCGAACATATCCAAAACTTCCAATATCAACTTACGAAGGTAGTCTGGGTAAAGAGGACCATGATCTGGGGACTCATTTTTGGCGATCATCTTGACCGATCTTCTTTTCAAGTTGTTTCGGATATCTTGTGAGACCTTTTTCACATACTAAAACATAGAACTCGTAGGTATAGAATAAAGGCCTTTTTAAAAATGGTCACCCTTTCCAATGATACTAAACACAACTTCTCAAAGATCTGCCTATTACTCCGGCCAACTGTGAATGTTCCCCATGCTGTGGTCCTAACTTGCCCGGGATGTGAACTAAATCGAAGCGTTGGCCGCTGTGGGCCGCGGGCAACTTTAACATAACTTTAAAATAGCTGTTGGCCGCGCACTAAACGATAGAGTGGATTATGACTTTTGATAAGCTAACAAGATGATCCATATCAATTATTTAATATGGGTCTTTTGGCACAACCAATGGGCACAGTATCTACTATCTACTATCTGCCTGTATGTGATTGGATCATGCTCAACTTGAACGTTGAATCAACCCGCATTATATATATAACAATGAGATTGCGCTTTCTCATCATACGTCAGGCCTAACAATAGCTCAAGTTCCTTATTAATATCAGTCTTGATACTTCCAAACGGGACCTAACAATGGCAATCGACGAAATAAAGGGCACTGCGATAGATGAGCTCCAGGGCGTGCAAGTCACAGCCGAAGCAGCTGTCAAAGCAGTCAAAGCCGGCGACAAGGACGTTGACATCGCAGCACAAATAATAGCAGAATATGGCGAGGAAATGAGCGGACAGACATGGTCTGCTGAAGAAGAAAAGAAACTCATCCGCAAGGTCGACTGGCGGCTAATTCCGATTGTAATTCTTCTGCTCTGGTTACTTCGTACCTTTTGAGACAACCGCTAAGACTGTGGCTAGTTATTTGTTTGCGCTACATTGTCTGGTCTGGACAAGACAGCCATTTCGGCCGCTGCGATCTATAACATCAAAACGGACCTGAATCTTACTGGCTCGCAGTATTCGTGGATTGGATCGGCGCCTTTCTTTGGTGGTCTTGTGTTTATGGGGCCATCGGCGTACTGTCTACAAAGGTATGATCACTGGCTAGGTCATGAAGTATCAACTGCTCACACTATCCTAGGGTCCCTGCAGTAAAGTATTTTGCCCTCAATGTTTTCTTCTGGGGTGTCCTTGAGATGTGCATGGCTGCAACGACCAATTTCGCTGGTCTCTTCGTTTGCCGCTTCTTCCTCGGCGGATGCGAAGCATTGCTCATTCCAGCTGTAACTCTCGTGGTCTCGATGTGGTATCGCCCCAACGAGCAGCCGAAGCGAAATAGTATTATTCTCAACGTCATCGCTCCTATACTCAACGGCTTTGTTGCCTGGGTGGTTGGATACTACCCGGGCTCATTCCCAGTGTGGAAGATTATTTTTCTTCTGCTAGGGGGTATTACGACAATATGGGCCGGTGTTGTGTACTCTTTCCTGTGAGTATTTTCATTCTCATGATAATCGCCTATAAGAAATACTAAAAGCCAAAGACCAAACAACCCTCTCGAAGCGAAATTCCTCAGCTCTCGCGAAAAATTCATTATTATACAACGCAAGGCCGCCGACAACACAGGCATCGAATCCAAGACTATCAAAAAGGAGCAAATCTGGGAAGCAATCATGGACGCTAAAACTTGGTTGATCTGGTTCGCCATCGTGGCATTGCAAGTACCCAATGGTGGACTCACTACTTTCAATACCCTTATTATTTCCGGTCTCGGATTTGATTCGATACAGACTTCATTGCTCGCAATGCCGCCCGGTGCAATGAGTACACTTTCCGGTATTGGATTAAGCTATTTGGCGGCTACGACTAGACGTTATAGGACCGTGATTGTTGCCGTGAGTGTTCTGTTACCCTTGCTGGGTGCAGTTCTGTGTTATGCTTTGCCGAAATCAAATCTTGCTGGCCAGCTGGTTGGCTTGTATATTCTTTAGTGAGCACCATCTCTTCTTCTCCTCGATCTCAAAATTCTAACATCAATAGCACTTACTGGGCCCCTTATGTGACGCTCGTGTCCGTCTACCAAGCCAATATCGCTGGTCACACCAAAAAGTATGTCATTCCCTGCTTCATGATTGATCCGGCATCTAACATGAGTTTTCATCACCAGAATTGCTCTTTATGCTTGGTTCTATATTGCTTGGACCACCGGCAACATTATTGGTCCCCAAACATTCCGCGCTGACCAAGCACCAACGTACACCGGGGGGACTGTTGCCATGATTGTATGCTATGTTGTCGCGATTATTGCTGTCCTCTTGTATGGTGTCTTATGTCACCGTGACAATAAGCAACGAGCGGCCGATATCCAGAATGGAGTGATCACCGCTGCGGATCAGGATTGGTTGGATTTGACGGATAAAGAGAATAGGACATTCAAGTATACCACTTGAAGTGTCTTTTTGTATTAGGGTTAATTAGTAATAGAATGGTTTATAAACTACTGAGGCACTCCCGGTACGAATCGAAAATCTACTACTTTGCAATGCTAAGTACAGGTTACCTATTCAGAATTCTGTGGATTTGACTCTACCATGGCAACTGGTGCTTGTCAACAAGAATATTCATCATAAGAGAGCAATAGCCTGTGTGGGTTCCTCTTGAGCTTGCGGCTGTGGCATGTCCTCTCGGTTCTGCTGTGGTTGGCCGGTGTTTAAAAATGGAAAGAAGACAGCAGTTTCCCTAAGCTGTTACTATGCATCAAGGACGCGGCCAATTTTGTACCATACAGGTATGATAGTCTCTATCCTCTTGCCTGCCGCTACCGCTCTTTCTCCATGGTCTCTGTGTAAGTTCCGCTCTGGTTGGAAAAGGTGGGTGGAAGTAGTAGTGTCGCATTTCCGCCTGGTCCTCGAGGAAGATAGTCCATATATGTAGTCCCTGGATAATAGTATAAGGACCCTCCTCTGAAGATTATATTTTGATTAATAAGTATTATAAAACTGATCCCAGAAAGTCTTTACATACACATAGTTATCATAGTTTAGATATCATCATATTCGCGGAGGCTTTTCGAAAAGTATGACAAAAATTTTCTGACCTGCCCTTGCCAATATTGAGACATGGAAAGATAACAATATTAATTTATTAGGGAGCATCACGGACACGATCTAATAGCTTCATGGCAGCTAAAACCAGATTGTACATCGCCTGCGTTTGTGCATGTAGGACTATCATGAACACATTGTAGAGGCTAAATCGTTTCGTAGAAAATAAGGAGCAAAAAAAAATGTCACTCATCACCTGGGAACAGGTTCGTCCACAAGGGTTGGCCAACTTGGAGAGTTCCCCTTTTTCAAAACCTGCAGAGGCACTTCTTCCTCTACTAAAACCTTCACACCATCAGATGCATATAAGAAGGGAGCAGGGACCGGGTCCAGGCTGAATAGCGTCTGGCGACCTCCCAAATTCCGGAAAACAGCTATCTTAAAACGCCCGTAGCCCTTGACTTTGTCTTTCACGTTCTTGCAGTCACACTTTGATGTTTTAACCTTCTTGGTCCCTATTTTGAGTTCTGAGAAACTCGAACCGGCTTCCGCAAAAAACTGTCCGAGCCATCTTTTGGGGTGCTTATGGGGACAAGTAAATGCTGTCTTGATTTTCAAAGGTGTCTGTGAGGAGCTACCTTTAAACTTTAGGACTTTTGTAGCGTTGTCTAATTTTTGAAGCGCTGCAAAGCTTTTTGCGCCTTGGAAGTGATAATAAGTCCAGGTACACAAAGTTTAAAGCTCTCAGACCACGAGAATTTGGTTGAGATTTTGATCTCGTAAAGAGGATGATCGATGAAAGCCGGACAGTCGTGCCTGAAATAGTGGTTGTGGCCGATGCGGCCTGGATAGTATAAATACTTATCACAGAAGTCCTGCCGACTTGTAGGAGCCGTCTTTGCTTTGCGATATTTCAACGTTCGTATCAAGTAAAGCTTCTGGGCATATGTGATAGATAGGCAAGGACAAAGGTATGTTATAGCCATAGCTGTGAAACAAGGACTGGTTTTCCAAATGATAAGCAATAAAAGACAATGAGGCGAGGGAGATTGGAAATCGAAGAGAGGAAGTACATGGTGTTATTTAGGAAGACACAGCAGACATCATGGTTCAACTCCAGGCTGCAGGGCATACGGATCATTATTACGTAAAAGTACCAGATCAATATTCATGCTTTGAATCTGGTTGAGACAGTATGCTAGAAAGAGATTGTTTTTGTCTGATTCGGCTGTATATAAAAAAAACTGGCAGCACTAGATCAAACCAAGGTGTCCAAAAAGAAGAACCAATGGCAGGCACTTTCATGTTTTGCCTCACTAGCTTTGTCAATGAATGATAAACAATCATAACCTTAGTTAAAGAAAGAATCGTAAATTTTAAAGGATGCGGAATGGATTTGTGTGTCATGAATTCTCAGCGAAGATAGTGGTCTCAATCAAGACTCTTAGATGCATTAGTAATTGGTGTACAAAAATTACCCAGTCATATAACACATAAGCCACACAAAAAATCAGAGGTATAAAGGTTATAACGAAGCTTGATTGAAAATATCAACTTTCCTTTCAAAGCGAGTGGATGGACGGGATACCATCGGTATATAAAGTATAACGTCTCAACATAAACATACATCATAGTACACTGTCATCTCTTCATCAGATAGTAGCACATGTAAACAAGGACAAACGACTATGGTATGAAATGACGCTAAATTCGATATCAGACATAAGACTGGAAAAAATTAAGTAGACAGGAAAATTGGTTGGTTTTTTTTTCTTTATTAACATTGCCATGGCTATGACTCAGTCGCTAGAATGAGTTGAGCCTTCACCTCCCTCAGGCGCCGGCTGAGACGGGCGCGGTCGCAGGCCAGCATTGATCTGAGCAGCAATCTGGCTTTGTTTCCACTTCTCAAATGCATCCTGGTCTTGTTGTTGAATGATCCAGAGTTCCTCCATAGTCGAACCTAGCTCGTGGAAGGCCTTGTCTGCGCCTATGCTCTCCACATGAGTTTGCATTTCGTCTCCTTTCAAATTTTCAAGTTTCTCGCGGAGCGCGTTGATATGCGAGTCATCTCCAGATACGGCGGGCTTGTCGCCGTCTTCAGAGGAAACAAAGTCTGGGTTGAGGAAGTCTCTTCGCAGATTCTGGCTGATGCGGTGTAGGCGGCCTTCTTCTGAGGTCATTGCGCGAGAGTGGAGGGAGGTGTTTGAGCCTCGGCGTGACAGCCGGATGGCGAATGGATCTGCCTCCTCGTCATCTGCTGCGTCCTCTGCGGTAGAGAGGTCAGGAGCATAGGTTGATCCGTTGTCGACTGCCTCGGTCTGTTCGTGACTGTTCTGGCTGGACAGAGGTATGGATAGCTCGTCTATCTGTTTCTCTGCAGATACGCGGCATTCGGGGAACTCTTCCTCGAAGCGCGTGATTATTTTGTCTAAAGTTTGATTGAGGAATTGCAGTCGACCTGAATGGAACGCATATTAGAATCGAGATTAAGACGAGAAAAGTAAGCGGGTTGGAGAACACTTACGATAGTTGGTATCATTACCAGCCCTGTCCTCCCGAACGAGCGATACCTGGATTCTCGCTTGAATGTTTCGCGCAGATCCAAGTAAATTCTTTGACATATCTCTGGCCTTTTTGGTCCTAGTGACGGAGTTGGAAATATGGGAAACAGGAGTCGAGCGACCACTGCTGGGCCTTGAGCCTCCGAGTTCAGGTTGGTGGCGATCAAGGTTGCCGAGGCAGACACCGAGCGCCTTAACAACACCTGTTCCTCCAATCACATAGTCTTCGTTGGGTGCGGGCTCATCTTCAGTGGATCCTCCGCCTACAATGTGCTGCAGTACATCAGGAACTGGAACTTCTGAGCG
The DNA here is from genome assembly GCA_023625935.1 of Eurotiales sp. R13A2. Classification (NCBI taxonomy): domain Eukaryota; kingdom Fungi; phylum Ascomycota; class Eurotiomycetes; order Eurotiales; species Eurotiales sp. R13A2. The sequence goes on from JAMAFV010000003.1 coordinate 2,049,504, forward strand.
TTGAACATGGCTTGCATCACTAAGCTCCTCAAGAGCGCCCATATTCCTAAGCGAGTAGGCGACGATTTGCGAGGCTAACGCCTTGACTACCTCATTACTTTCGGCGCCAGGAACCTCAATGTCGACAGCAATCAATGTATGCGAAACACGAACGGCAGCCATCAAAGAAGCATAGACAGCGCATGCCTCCTCTTGATCGGCTGGGTCACTAGAGGAGCCGAGGTTCGCGATCCGAGGATTTTCGAGAATATTGAGATGAGCAAGACTGGGGCATTCGGGCAATACTTCTGCAAGAGCGATTGCATGATCTGGAGAAAGATCGACGTCCGCCAGGTGTATGCGTCTCAACGCAGTCATCTTTGGAAGGAACCGCCTGAGCATGGCCAACGAGTCTGGCTGGGAGGTGAATAATGCTGGATTGTGTGAAAGATCGACGAACAGCAAGTTGGGAAGAACTGGAAGTGCTTGAAGCAGAGGGAAAATTGCAGCCGGCGTCAATGAACAATCTGCCAGGCTCACTGCTATCAAAGCGCTTTCGGGGTTAAAAGCATCTGCTAAAAGGCTCAAATGTTCATGTAAATCGTTTCCGCCAAGATCAATTCCCTGACAATTACCGCGCCGAAGATAGCGAACGACATGCTCCAACCCTTCCCGAGTCAGATTGTTGTTAGCCAGCCCAAGTCGTCTCAATTTGATAAAGTCTGCTGCATAGCATATTTTTTCGACGTCTTCCGTAGACGGCTGGCATTCGCTGAGGAGTAGCTCTTCAAGGTGTTCGCCGCCAAATCGTGTTTTCAATGACGTTGCTAGCGTCGTCCCAAGTTCGTTTGGTTTCAAACAGCTTTTCGAGCCATCAGCAGTAACGACTTTTCTCGGGAAAGGGATACCGGAGAGGTCGATTGCTTTGAGAGATTTTGAAAGATGAAGAAATAGGCAAATATGACGCCAGCCTTCAGGTCCAATCTTTGCATTATTTTTCAACGAGACCTTTTCTACAATCCCAAAAGGCTGTAATTCAATCGAAGCGGATGCCTTCGCGGATCGACGCCTATTCCGAGCTTGCTGCATAGTCTTTGTGGACAAGAGACCGGCTAATATGGTCCGCACTCCTTCATCTGTCAGGCTGCAGTTCTCCATTATGAGTTTGCGGACTGGAACTATAGCAAGCCAATCGCTAAAGGTAACAATATCTTGCAGCGTCATAGCGAAATCGGTGAGATCCAACACCGCCACGGTACCAGGGGCTTCAGCGAGTGTCGATGACTGTGATGTCATTTGCTCTACAAGCTTTTTCAAAACTGGCGTTTCACGGAGCTGGCAACAACGACGATATATGCGGACGGGATCCGTTGTCGGGTGACTCTGTGTCTTGGGGCGTGGACTATCGGAAGCTGATGATACCGCTGAGTGCTCATCTTCTCCGTGTTTGAATTGCATGGGTATGGTCCCGTTCTCTTCAGCTTGCCTCCTTTTGCGCTCTTTGCGCTCCTTTCTCTCTTCCTCTGAACGCTTCTTCTTCTCTTGTTTCCGAGTAGGTTCCTTTTTTGGCTCTTCGGTCGTTTCACCATTTGCGGCTGGAGATGCGGCTGGCGGCTGGTCCACTGCATCTGGTTTCGACTCCAGCTCTTTTTCTTTAACGGCAGTGTCCGGGGTTTTCAACGCAGCTCCCTCAGCTTTCTCCTTAGCCTTTGCCTTGGATACTTGCGAAACAGGTGGGTTACCGGGCTCGCGACGGGTTTGTTCATCATCCTCTCGCTGAGAGAAGCCCGCAATCTCGACATCGACACAAAAGGCGACACGCTTTAATTTGCCTTGGTTTAGTTCTGGAACCTTGCACCGATCTCGATTTGGATCAACATTCATTATCCGGCGCTCGCATAACCCATTATTGCTTGTAGTCTTTCCAGCGCCTGAAGACAGCTTTCGGAACGCACTTTGTAGAAAGGATGGGTTCTTGGGTGAGGTAGATGTAGCAGACATTGCAGCCTCAGCGGCAATGCGCTCGTCTTTGTCCTTGGGAGAAAACGACGCGCCAAAGGGGTTGATATCCGGTTTGAGAACTGGTGGGCTGGCTTTCGGCGCGACATGAACGCCCTCTCTAGTATTGACTACGCCCGGCGGAGTCGTGCCAGTAGAGAACTTGGAACTCAGAGAGGAAATCCATGAGTTTCGTCTTCCTGGAACTGCCTTTGGTGTGCTTCCTCTGACGGGGGTGCTGGGGGTATTCGCGAGTTTTTTCTCGGGTGGTATGTCTGGGGCATTGCGCGAGGTAGTCGATGCTGGAGCCGGGCTTCCATTCGCTTCTTTCGATATATTGATAGCAGACTGGGAGGCATTGTCAGCGGAAGGCGGCGGCGATGATTTCTTTGGGGCGCTTCGCTCGGCTTTCGAGTCCACCTGTCCGTTGGGTTTCTCATGGACAATGGAAGCGGCGGCTTTCGTTCGTAAGATCTGATCTGTTTGAATTTATTAATAAAACAGCAATCCTAACAAGCATGTATCCACGGTTCGCGCAGAGGCACCAAAACAAGGCAGCATGGAGGGTTAGACGGAGTCCTATATACCTCGATGCGAGTGATGGAGCCAGCTCACATCCACCGTGTTAACCCCCTCCATCGTGCATGCAGCTCACAAATTGATAACACGACAAGATAAAGGGAACAAAGGAGTCCAGCCAGCAAGCAGTGTCGTTTCTCTCCAAAAGAGCGAGAGTGTTGGTGGTACTTGTTGGTCCTTGTCCCCCGGGAATTCGCAGATCAGGTGGGATGATGTCACGTTATCTCTCAGAGAGACGCCATACTAGCTACGGCCATGGGGAATGGGCGATGAGTGCCAGGATGCCAAAAATCAGAGGGTGCTCGCAAGACGCAGATCCTCCAGATCGGTTACCGAGTCGAACGAGGGAACAAAAGGGAAGACCAGGGAATCTCAGCTCGGGGCACGAGACTGGGGATTTTGAGGCGAAACTCTCGTTCTGGGCATAGTGTATGGCGATTCCGACTGCCCGCGAAGAGCAGCGGCCGTTGGTGGGGACGGCCCTTTGCCCATTGGCTGGGAGCGCTTAGTCATGCTCCTAGCTGAAATGTGCGGCCGCCATCGGAGACTTTGTGTATTGCAGATTTTTGAACATTACCGATTTTCTATATGATACCCGAGGAAATCAACAAGTTGCGGCTATAAAGCAGACAGCTCTTCCACCACATTCTATCAATCTGCTTGTACGGCAGCCACGTTGTTGTGCACCGCTATGAAATCTGATCCAGATCAAGCAACGGCCATCTTGCATGACGATTGGATCGTCGTCAGGTGACCGCTGAATCAGCGTGCTTGACTAAGCCTCTTCAGGTTGCATACAATACGGTTACGTTACTAGGGTGGGACGTAAAAAAAGTAAAAAAAAGCGCGACAAGAAAATCCACTTAAACAAAATCTTTACAGACCGTCTACTCTTACGAACAGTGAATGGCAAACCAGGCCGGAAGATTTAGAAAAGATCGTGCCTTGTAACCGCCCTATTTGCTCCAGGTATAAGAAGTCGCAAAAAAACACACACATGATATCATCCAGGGGCCGTAAAAAAGAATACGAGTGAAAAAAAAAAGGAAAGAGAATGGAAGACGATCCTGAAGTCATAGAAGACATTGAAAAAAAAATTGCTTTTTTGTTTTGTTGAAGTGCTGCCTCACAGGTATTACAGGAACCGTCTTTTGGAAAGTAGTCATAAGAACATGCTTCACGAGTCGTCCATTTATGCGGCCAACTCGCGGATCTTCTCCTGCACACGCTGTTGCTTCTCGGCGTAAGAAAGCTTGGTGGCGCGGTACTTCTTGCTCTCGGCCTTCCATTCTTCCTTTGTCTTCTTGGAGCCCTCGTTCTCATCCTTCTTGAATGGGTCCTCACGGATGGCCTTGTGGGCCTCAAGGTAGAGGTCCTCGAGGTCACCGGCGTCGATCTCGTCTTCGATGTACTGGGAGAACTGGGACTTGAAGCGCTCCTCGTCGTCGTCGGCAAGACCCTCCATGTACTCAGCGACGTGACCGCCGGTGATGTACTTGCGGAGGGTCTCGGCGTCGAGCTCCTCGGACTCAATGTCGTAACCGGGGAAGCGGTTCTCGGAGTGAGGGACGAAGAGACCACCGTCGGAAGCACCCTTCAAGGCACCGAAGACACGAGCACCAGTGGAGGTGCGGACGAGACCGACATCCAAGAAAACCTTGAAGGGACGGCGGGTCTCACCATCCTCGGTCTCAGCAGCCTCGGTCAAGGTGTATTCACCGTCGGCTTCCTCAACACCCTCGAAGGTCTCGTCGAGCTCAAGCTTCTTGAGGAGACGGCGAGCGAGGAGCAGACCGGTGGCGTAGGCGGCGGCCCAGTTGGTCAGACCGTGCTCAATTCCATAGCGCTTGAGTTCGTGGGAGTAGGCGGCAGCGATGACCTTGTCACCGGTGATTTCAGAGTAGACAATCTGGGTGATGATGTCGCGGTTGGTGAAACGTACCTGATACAGTCAGTCCAAGTCCGCATATAAAGTGCACATATAATATATAAAAGCTTACCACAAGGCGGTGCTTCCTGGCCGAGTACTTGTTCTTGGCCTGGGTGATCAGGCGCTTGCGGGCATAGTAGTCGGTCTTTCCCTCACGACGACGCTTGTACTTAGTCTGGTAGCGACTGCACGGAGAACCAAGTCAGTAAAAGACAGCACGCAATAATCTACCAACTGAGAAAGAAAACTGACCTGTAGTACGCGCTGTTCTTGACGAGCTTGGTGAAAGGCTACAATACAACAAGCGAGTCAGCAATTTGCGCTTCAGAAATCCTCCTCTCCGAAGCATCTTGCAAGACCCTGGCCATAGTCGGGAGGATTGTGTTTCGTAGAGACATTGCAGATGGCATTTTCTCAGCCATTCTGCAGAACAAAAGAACTCACCATCTTGACGAGTGTTGCTGGGCTGTCGTCGAGTTGTCGAGTGTTCCTGGCTGAGCGAACAAAAAAAGTTGTGGTGGGAGAAGTGCGGGATAGGCTTTTGTGTGGGCGCTTCGCTTAGCGCCAAACCAAGCTTCTGCGGGTAGGAGGGTCGGCCACGAAGAGCCTTAACCGCCCGCAATCGAGGTGGGCGACGAGGAGATCTCATTTCTTTTGTTTGCTGCTTTTTGTTTCGATTTGTCACAAGACTCCAGATCCCGGGAAAAGTGTATTTATCTATATATGAATTGCCACTCTAGAAGCAACTGAATTGCTACGGCACATACCACATACTTCTAACTGTCTCAGTCCTTCTAAATCAGATCTCAAAGCTTCGCCCTGTCAGCGTCATCTATCAATTGAAGACCGGTGATTTTCTCCAATTCTTTAACTGCATCCTGAGTCCGGCCAAGAACAACTTTTAGCGTCCCGAAGCCGGCCTTTCGAGCTGCCTTCAAGTTCTCACCGATATCATCGAGGAAGATGACATCCGACGCCTTGACTCTAGGCCCGCCTTTTCTAGCCGATAATTCATTTATTTTCTCCAGTGCATGTGCGTATATCTTTGGGTCCGGCTTGCGCAGGCCGGTATGTGCTGAAGAAATGAAGAAATCGAATTGGTCCCGGAGCCCTATGGTATCCTTGCTGAAGGGATGAGTAGGCGGGAATATGACCGTATTAGACAGCGCCCCAAGTAGATATTGCCCTGATGCCCTCAACCGCTTCAAAGCAGGAAACATAACCGGATCTGGAGCGCGCGAGACCCGCATCATTTCCCAAAACAGATATTCCGCGTCAATTTCGGGGAGTGGTGGAAGGAAGTCTGTTACAGTAGCAGCAGATTCTTCTGTCTTCGTTCGTAGTCTATGCTGGAACTCTTTCCATAACGCAGGTTGTTGCAAATCCTTCTTAAACGCTCTGAAGAAGTCCGCGTCTAGTGATCTCTCACCGCGCTCCAGCTGGTGCCAACTACCATTGGGCGATGTTCGTGAGATGCTGAAATTTACCCAGCCAGGAGGGATTCCATTGGCTAACTCATAATCCAAAATTGCTTGGAATGGAGAAACGACCTATAGATCACGGTCAGGACAGAGCTCATGCTGAGACAGGTAAAGTCGGGATTGGATGGGACCTTACACAAACTCCGCCGATATCAAATAGAAGCACAAGAGGTCTCGCAGCTTCAGCCATTATTTAAAAAAGACAACAAGCGTATCAGGACAACATGAGAATTTAACCCCGAAGATAAACTGTTAAGTAACAGAAATCGCAAGGTGTTTCACTTTTCAGTCGCTGCTCGGTTGAAGCGAGGGCACTTGCCGAGGCAATGTCATACAAGCCAACCGCGGAGCTTATTAGTTAGTGTACCTTCACGAACAGTGAGCCTATAGAATCATACGACTGTCCAATATATTCATAATCCAATAACTATAGTTAACCTTCGTTCTCGCCGGGCCGCGACCACAATGACCAATGCACAAACAAGGCGTAGTGCACCGGCCTTATCGTTTATCATTGAATGCGGGGAATATCTTCGCGTCGTCTCAACACGTGATTTCACATCAACAAACAGCCAAGCATACCTGTGTGTCCTGACCAGACAGCAGAGTACCACGCAAATCTGGCCATGGAAAGTTCGCGAACTATATTGGAGCTGAAGACCTCTTTCATCAGAAATCAAGTGCGAATTCTTTCGACGGCCATTGCGCCCCAAGAAGGATGGCGAGACTTTGCGCCGGAGACAGAGAATGATCTGAGCGAGAAAGTCGTGGAGGAAGTCTTGCAAAAGTGTTTGTTTCATACGTCAAAAAAAAATAGAGCTGGGATAAGAGCTGATGGGTATCTTTTCTCCTAGTGAACGCGACATTGAAACAGCATAATCGCGTTGTCTATTCGACCCAGGCGATCCAGCACATAGTCCGGCAGATCGAGAGCTTGTACTGGAACTCGGTCAAAAGCGAGATACTCAACCCTAGCCAAGGATCGAGCGGGGTAGAAATTGGCTCGGATTTGTCAAATCATTTGTACGCATACGGGTTCTGCTATATGTTGAGTGTCTTGAACTGATATCTTCCAGGGTCATCAAGAAACTGCCCCCTCAATACCGCGGAGAAGATGCGTCGCCAGAGGACAAAGAAAGGTATATCTATACCCGCCACCTGGTCCTATAGATTATTTACCAAGTGCGAACGCTTTTAGATACAAGGCCCTGCGCGACCGACTAGTCGCACTAGACAACAGGCGACAAGAGCAACAAAAGCGATTAGCTCAGTATAAGCAGCTAGAACACCTTCTTGAGCCATTCAAGGATCCGCAAGAGAACATCCAGCCCAATCTGATCACGAGAGACGGGGAGCTCGTTGGAGAAATCGATAAAATGCGTATGTTGGTCGCAAGAGTTGCGGGAAGACTTCACAATACTCGTGTAATTCAGGCACAGGGCGAGCCAGTTACAATACCTTCTACAGACCCTGAGCAGAGGCTTGCGACTTTGCTCGACGCAACTTGAAAAAATGGTAAAGAAATAGCCGCTATCAACGAGATGCGACTTTTTGGGTTGGCTGCTAAATAGCCTTACGATAGTGCGACCCGGTCAATATCGCAGGCAGGAATTCAGTTTTCAGATCAAGCTCGAACAGCGTACTCCTGCTCTTGACTAGAATCTATGTTGATGACGTCGTTTGCTGGGGAGCTTGTGAAACGTGATTTTCACTTAAAAATTTACTCTAAGGAGTGACTTTACACATCAAAATAGCAGGTGTCAGAGGGTCTATTGGACTTCCGTTTCGGAGATTGACCGTTGCCTTACTTTGAATTAGACATACAACACCTAAAAACCTTTTAATTAAACCAATCTCAATCTTAGTTGCCATCTCGATAACATTTTTACTTATATCAGACTCACCAGTTGATGCTTGAACTTGATTGGATGAGCACATATTGTCCTTTTTAGGCAGGCGGTGGGCTTAGGTACGAGATTCTAGATCGAACGGATAAGCTGCCATATCGCAACTCAGCATCCAATAAACACACATATCGACACTCCAGCTGGAGAGTCGCACACCAAGCGTGTATTGCACAAAGCAGACACTTCAACTGCGTGCTTTCGAGCAAATACGACGTGTCGAAATTCTCAATTATACCACATTCGACGAAAGCGAAGTGGAAGCAAGGCGCTTCTTGCTTTCTCCGTCAACGACGTCGCTCTCGAGAGCATGACTACAAACGGAGGTGCGATGGGAAGCTTTATCGACAACTCGCCTAATATGGTCAACATGGCAAATATGTCACGTCAATCTCCGTCTCCGTCTCCGCCTCCGCAACATGGAACTCCTCAAGTTAACGGCGGTGGCGGTGGGCCTGTCGGTAACAATATGATGATGAATGGCCTCCCGATGAACGCGGGACATCAGATGGATCTTAATAACCTATACGACATGGTTGTGGAGTTTAGCGATATATTGAAGCATAACCGTGAAATGACCCGTGGGATTGTTGCTAGTGCAGAGGAGATAATGGTATTTACAATCTGGTCGCGCGTTCCGCTCTAGCTTCTAACGTGCTGTAGCGTCGATCCAATAATGAAGGCAGCAGCCCAGATATCCAACAAGTCAGCGAAGAATTTTCAGGTGCGCATAGTTTGCAGCATACCATGGAGGAGAGATTGGCTGACCCATTAGCAGCCGCCAGGATAGCAGAGCTCGAGCGAGCGCTTGCCCGAGAACGTCGCACCGTTGAAGCACTCAAGCGCGAACAGATTGAGAATACGAGTCTCATTGGCGAATTCGAGACGGCCATGGGGATCATCGTCGAGCAGATCCGGAATTATTGCCAGAATAACAACATGCATTTCCTTGCGCAGAAGAAAGACTATAATGCGCTTTTGCAAGCCGAGCGTGATGCTCATCTCGCCAGCCGCCTAGACCGCGATCGCTGGCACGCACAAACGATGCATCTCGCAGAGATGATCCGGATGGCGTACCGCCTGCGGTGTGAAGAAGACCAAGCGCCAACACGGATCATTCAAGCCCTGCAATCGGAAGTACGCGCTTTGCGATCAGCGATTGGCCTAGAGCGCGAAAAGCCTGAGGAAGAGACCGGGTGGGAGTTTCTGAAAGACATTCCTCCGACTATGGAATGAATTCGACTGTACTCCCTTCCCGCGCGAGCAGAGCATCATGAAGCAATGACAATTTTGACTTGATTCGCGCTACTTCAATTGTTCGAGAGACAAACTCTTCTTGTGTCATAATTTTCCGTCATTCTTACTCAACATTTGTGGTTTTTCACTGCAAGGCGTTCTATGGGTTTGGAAATCGGCGTCGTGTTCTCCCTCAAGCCTGGGTTAATAAATTTGAATGAATGTATGGGAAAAATGATACCCATCATGCATGTAGTGATAAAGTATATAGGATAAGCATTGGTCACATTCCATCTTCATCTAAGCTGGTGCGTCGAATTATATTTAGTGCATCCATCAACTGCGGTGCGTTTTGAAACTGATAGAAACAAAGCAATACTTAAATGTTACACGATTTGTCCTTCAACCCCAATCCCAATGTTGACGAAAAGTTAAAAAGTTCCCAGATAGCCTCAGTACTTATATACAAGTTCCCAACAAGCAACCAGTCAAGTTAAGTTTTGGAGACGCGAGTCCCAGGAGCATTTTCCGTCTAATCCTTCATAATACCGTCATTCACGATACTCAGATTCCTTTAGACATAAATTAGAAGATTTTCCTTGCCTTGTCTTCAAATAACTAGACAGTTTCTTCAGTGGCAGCATGTGTCTCCAAAAATCGCCCCGGATACTCTCGCCGGGGCAATGAGCCCAGATTCTGAGCTAACACAAACCCCTTCGTACTAAAATTAGTAAGTACAGTTCGACACCACATGTACTTCCGCGGAGATCGCGAGACAAAGTACTCCTGGGCAGCCCACAGAGGAACCAATGCGATCTGAAATCCATAGCCCTGGAGACTGTTCCGTCCGCAGCCAGCCATGGCTTGACATATCTTGGAGGCAAAGTACTCGCCAGTTGTTTCGGTGTTGGTCATGGTCTCATCATCAATCAATTGCTGTGCCATGCCTGGCAAATCTGGGTTATTCTGGATCTGTCTCCATATGTGTTGGTGGACTCGGGACATGACGCTGTGAACTACCACTTCTCCGTACCAATACAACATCAATATTTGGGCGATATATGGCGATTGAAACGTGACACTATCTGGGAAAAGGTCGCTGAGATCGGACTCGGGATCGAGGTAAGGATGCTGCTCTTCTGGCTCTAGATAGAAGAGAGGTCCTGTCTCAGTAGACTGGAAGGACGCATACCAGGTAACCAATTCGTCCCGCAGTGCACAACATTGTAACAAGAGCTTTTGTGCAACTGCTGTGTTATTGACACCATCTGTGGTCGTCGACGATTCCATCTTTTCTGCCTTCGCTTCGAGTGAAGGAAGGCGAAGTAGGATGTCAAGGAGCTGGTCATATGGGGCATCCGATAGACCGCGCCATTCAGGTTGGCCTAGAAACGTGGGCTTGCCACTTCCATATGAATCCCAAAGCTGCAAAGAATAAATTAGCTATCCATCTATACATGGCAAGTTGGATACTTACTGCAGCGGCTCGTATTCGACGGAAGAGGTTCATATCAAGCGGCGAGCTTTCCGAAGGTGGTCCCCTCATCTCCAGCAGCCTACACGCCCCTTTGACATGAAACATCCAGCCTTGTGTTCCGCCATACGTTGTGTGAAAAAGCTTAAAGAGTCAGCTCTGAGCCAGCTGCAATTAGAAATCAACACACCTCATATATTGACATGCACATGCAGGTAGCAAGTACCCCTTCATCGATTTTGTTGCGGTGCAATCGTGCTCTCATATGCATTAGAGCCTCGTCATAGAAACGCTCCCCCTGTCGAATAATCGATTGATCCTGTTGGAAGTCTCCAATATATGCCAGAGACAGTGCCAAAAGAGCTCTGTCCAAGAATTCATATTTGCCAAGACTTTGTGGTAAGCCCCGAATCCAAGTCAAAGCCGTCTTATCTTCCCTATGCTGCAAGGACCGTGCCGGAAGATACCGCTCCAGAAAGTATGCTAGCACCTGCACACGGTTGACATCCGCCGAGTTAATTATGGTGGAAAGTTGCGGGCGAGGCTGGTATTGCTCGCGCTGGTGAGACAGCTGCTGTCCCAAGGGCAATTGTCGAGACGATCTGAATGTGACTTTCTTCCTCCTCTGGGTTTCAGCGCTGGAGGCAGCGGGTCGGGTTGGAATGACATAGACGAAATGGCGTTCCTCGCCATAGCCCTCGCACTGATATCCGGTTTGAGCGCATCTGTTGCACTTGGGCTTGACTTTGTCGCACTAAATTCATTTGGAGACAATCAGCTAAAGGCATAACATCAAAACACAAATCGGACGTCCTAAATGCACTACTCACACTAATCTTGCGCCGGCGGCAGGTTAGACACGGCCGAAATATACGCGATCTCGGATTCACATTTTTGCTGCCGTTGTCATTTTCTTTTGCCGTGGTGAGGACAGCTTTTTCTGATGACATGATTTCATTCTGCGAGACTGGATGAATGAATGGAGATGCGTCGCCAGCATTCTCATTTTCTGGCGCTGGGCGATCACAGTCCAGAGGGTTCAATTTGTTGAAAATCAGGAAATTTTTCCCGGTATAATCTACCGGAGAGAGGGAGTGAATTATTGTCTGCCATCCATAGATGGATGCTTAGATATCGCGTCTGGATGAACTTGAGTCGTGCTGCTGCGTCGTCCGCCGAGGTGTCTTACGCGGGGCAGCCAGCCAATCACTGAGCGCTTCCCCACGCAAAACACGTGCGGAGTGGAGAAAGAGCGTGCCTACCGATGGTGGCCTCAAACATCAGGCAACACTGACTTAATTTCTCCTCTTCAACACCCGGGAAACATAGCGGAGTGCCATAACAACAGCCAATTGACAATCTGTCGTAAACAATAGTATCATATTCTAATATTCATTACTTGTTATAGTTCAAACACTACAAATATACTATTCAAATGTCTTTGGCAACCGGCCGAGTCCATGATTGCAGAACCGCCACACCCAGGGTGATCACCCCCATGATCCAGATGGACCTTTCATAATCCGTCGAATTATACCGAAAAACTATATTAAAAATGATGCCACCAAGGTTTCCGAATGAGCCTACCACGCCAGACACGATTCCTATCAACCAGGTTAGCAATCTTATCGACAATCGAGGGGGAAATAACAACACAAGAATGGCATACCATTGGCGAAAGGGTAAACGTGCGGTACAAGAGCAAAGTTGGCTCCATTGGCTGCTTCCAGGAAGAAAGCCAGTCCAGCCACTAGTCCAAACATTGTCGACTCGCTCGTGGGGTTGGTAAGGCCAATGGCAAGCAGAAATGAGCCGGTCACAATGGTCAAGAATGTCAACAAAATCTTCTTGATCCAGACAGATGCGGTGCGGCGGTAAAGGATATCTGCAATATATCCACCGAGCGGCCGACAGACAACGTTCAAAAGACCAAACATGGCTGCCCACTGACCGGATTTAGTCTGGCCCATTGCGGGGAAGTTCCGAGAGTAGTAAGTCCCGAGAAAGCTGTCAAAGGACAACTCAGCTCCAAAGGTGCAAGCGTACATCACAGCGAGAGACAATGTCGGTAGACTAAAAATTACCTGCAAAGTCTCCCTCCACGTCGGAGTCACTACCAGTTCATCCAAGACGCCGCCCTTGGGACTATCCATTTGCGCCTCGGTGTCTACACCGAGTTGCTCCTTCTCATTCTTTGGGGTCGCTGCTCCCGAAGAGAGACCCTTTGGAGTTGTAGCTCCCGAAGAGAATTTTCTTGGGGTTGTATAACCCGACGAGAACTTTTCGCCGCCTTCCCGCTCAGGAACCGGTGTGGAAATAGCAGTATCGGTGCCCGCAAGATGACGCTGAGACCATTTGCCAGTTGGAGTGTCATCGCAAGTAAACAGCATGCCCATCGCAATAGCTGTGATAATGATAAATGGCACGATGTATGCCACCCTCCAGGCTTTATGATCAGTGAGACCTCGGGCGACTAGGGAGTTATAAATTGCCGGCATCGCAAAGCTGCCAGAAATAGATTAGGACTGGTCCGAGTCAAGTAAAGGAGGTGACGCTTACTATGTCACACCACCACCAGCGTTTCCCAGTCCTGCGGCCAAAGCATTTGCAGAACCAACAACGCTCTTGTCAAAAAAGCCAGTTGTCCACACTTGGCATGGCACAAAACTGGCCCCAAGAATGCCAACAAAGAACCGCAGCGCAATCAGGCCATTAGGTGTTGTGACCAGGCCTGCCATTGCGGTGGGAATAGCGCCAGATAGGAGCAGACAGATGAATACCAAACGAGGCCCGAATCGATCACAGAGTGGTCCTGATATAAATCGCACGAGGAGACTTTGTCCATTGTCAGTCTTCTGTTATAGGATGGTTTTGATGTAGGAGAATACATACGTGGCTAAAAGCGCGACAATGTTTGAATTGGACACCTCATTTGTTGTCATATGAAGGTCTTTTTTAATGGTTTCAGTCAACTGATTTCTCTACAGTCAGCTTTTGGAGTTCCAAATACCCTTGGACTCGAGAATTTTCTCTTACCAGAGGTGGAAAAGCAAACCATGACAGGAATGCCACGAAGAATCCTAGCCAGGAGAAGAAGAAGACTCTTCCATAGCTGTTGAATGGGTTCAATATAGGAACCGATAAGGCCTTATAGGTAAGTGGGTTGATTGACGGGGCCTTGTATAGGCTGGTGAATGCGTTCGAAGGCATTCTGCTGGTTATAGTGAAGATTTGATTGGGCCCAATCAGTATGTCTTCTCAATATGTTGAAGACAATTCTGTATTCAGTTATATATACAGACGGATGATGGTCACGGATGATTTTCTGACATCATCTAGTCTGTAAGAGTGGTGAGTGAGTCTGGAGTATTTCCGCGGCGAATGGACGCAAATCAAATAATTCAGTTAGCCCTAAGTGAACTCCAACCGCGACAGCCCAAAATAAAAAGCCACTAGAAATTATATATAGTCTGTCATGCTAATCGTGGTTGGGAGCTTCGAAATTAGGCTCAAAGCGGCCAAGAGCCCTTGAAACCCCCAGATAGATGATAAGTACCTTCCTTACTTTTTGTTATTCCTCTTTCTCTTTTGTTTTTTTAGGCTCAATGACTGACGCCCGTACTGATCGATGCATCAGTCATCAAAAAGACTAATACTGAATTACGGACCTTTCAGGACAGCCTTGAAAGGGAGTCAGTCAGGCTTCGAGAGAGATAACAATGCCACAGCCCATTGGACCGAAACGCTGACAGGGGATCTTATGTTAGTGGGAGGCTATTTCTGATCAAACTTTCTAGTATCTGTAATCGTATGTAATATGGTCTAGTTCCTAACCGCCAACACCCTAATCGCCCCTAAAAATTAGCCCTACCATATACCTAGGATGTTAAAAATGTGGTAATTGTAAGTTTACTATTACCAGCATACCTAGCAAAAGCTTGGCAGCGTTTGTATGTAAAAGATTTGCTGCTAAACTTGAAGGCGACCCGATGTAAACCCATTTTCGTGCCCATTGTTACATTATCTAGTGCAAAGGTTCGCAGCCACGTTCTCGAAGCAGGGAACCATGTCACGTACACAAAATGATAGAGACGCGATCTGAAGAAGCAACGAAACCCTCCGCGGAGGCCTTCTCCGGTTTTTCTACAGTCCGGGGGCATGTAATTGACGATGATAGGCGAATGAATGGCCTAGTTAGTCGCTTTCGAGGCTGCTTATCAGTGTCGAGGATCTGCCAGGACGAACTGTGGAGCTGGTCGAGGTCTGAGGCCCGCCGCGTTGATAAGAAAATCGATGCGCGCGCTGATTGGTTGTTGACGGTTGGCTTAGATGTGCTGCGAGCACGTGGTTTACGCAACCCTACTTTCTTCTTTACTATGTTGTAATCGTCTTGAATCACTCTTAGAATCCATTGAGACGTAACGTGATCGCACTTCAGGAATAACAGCAAATTCAGAACTGTCACGCATCTTCGGAGACTAGATCAGATGTGTTCCTGAAAAAGCCTTCTTAGCCAACTCTTCCGCATTCTTGGGTACATGCCAACACAAGTCAGGTACATGAAAATCTTTCTCTAATCTTCTGCGCAATTATTTCAGAATTGTGAGGTAGATGACATCATTTGGCTTTCAATATATTTGATTCAGCACTAGGATGAACTCCAACTGCAAGAGACTTTGCTGTACCTTCGCAAGCAGCAGCAGCAGCGGTGTCATTGGCGTTTTGTCAGACTCCCTTTGCCTCGACGATAACACTTGTGGTTTGTGTGGGTACTTAAATCTCATAAAACACATTTCCAGGAGGACTTCCTGGGTAGAGATACTTTGAGGGCGAATCGCAAAGTTTTTGGTCAACGTAGCCAAATGTTATAAGTTGATCGGTCATAGGCCATGAACTGTATCAACAGAGCTGTCAACCTGCTTAGTTATAGAATAACACTGATATGACTGAATAGTGGACTTGAGCATCGATGTCTGCTTTCAAATATAACAAAAATGCTGCCTTGACATGAAATACGAGGTAGTTTTCTAGTTTGAATGTTGAATACTATCTCGCAGAATTGTGGGGGCTTGCTATCCAGTAATCAGTAGATGTCATCATGCAATTCTTACTTTATTAGATATTAGGTTCTAATTGAAAAAGAAAAATATATTCTTTGGCAGGTATTACTTGTAAGGGTATAAACGAACAAACAGAAAATAAAAGTCTCTTCGTATCATATATATGCATCACCAATCAATCCCATTGGCACCACCCACGGTAATTTCCCGCGTCTGAACCTTGATATTATGCATTTTCTTTCCTCGGGCGCCTTTGTAAATCTTATCCACCTTTTCAAACGGATTCTCCGTTTCATTGTTCTTGATTTTCCATTTCTCCGTGCCAAGAACCGCGTCAAGCTCTTCAGAAGGTGGCAGTTTCAGGTATACCCATCCATCCTCACGCTCCTCAGCTGGAAATGTCGCGATATTCATTGCCTCATCGTTTGAGCATCGACCCGCTTGTTCACCATTCAAGTCAAAGTTTCGCTTGTGGTAAGGGCAGGATACCCAGTACTTGCCCGAATCGTCATCGCCAATGAGACCGTCTGACAACACAAATGCGCGCTTATGAGGGCACATTTGTTGTGTGGAGTAATACTTGCCTTTGATTTTGAATAAGGCTAACTGTGTATTGCCCCGCTTGATGTTAGCCGAGGATACCTGAGGCTTCGCGTCGGAGAAGTGGCTGGCTTGAATGACTGGTTGCCACACCATGCTAGACCACTGGTGACCCTTAAAGTCCTGGTTTGCAGAGTCCTTGGGCCAGTAGGCAGGTCGACTTTGATCGCGTTCTTTGATTACTTCCACAGTCTCGACGGTTTCCGGTGTATTGCCAAATTGCTCAAAATATTTGCGTCGCTCGGGGTTGTTGATGGTTTCGGTCCACTCGCAGAAATAACTGCCCACAAGATCTTGCATTTGTCGCTCCATCTCGGCGCATATCCCAAGCTTGTCTTCTAGAATGATTTCTTGGAGGTATTTGAGACCCCCTGGTAGGTTTTCAATCCATCGCGCCGTACGTTGAAGTCTATCGGCAGTGCGAATGTAGAATATGAGAAAACGATCGACGATAGGGATGACTTCTTCGGGCGGGACGTCTTTAGCTAGCAACTCTGCGTGTCGTGGTTTGGCACCTCCATTGCCTCCGACGAAGATATTGAAGCCCTTATCGGTAGCAATAAGGCCGAAGCTTTCAAGCATCGATTAGCAAACGAAAAGCACTATGGATTATATGGCAATATCTTACTCTTTGCTTTGGGCCTCAGCACATTCTCTAACGCATCCGGATACTCCACCCTTAAATTTATGAGGCCCTCGAATACTCTTGTAACGCTCTTCAAGGCGAATTGCCATGCCAACACTATCGCCAACCCCGAATCTGCACCAGGTTGTTCCAACGCAGCTCTACTATTTGTAAGTGATTGATCTTGTGATATATATGGTCTGACAAACCTTGACTGTTCTAAGTGATTTCGCGTACGCATGGCCACTTTCCATACCACCATTGACCAGCTCTGTCCATATAGCCAGAAGGTCTTGCTTCTTCGCACCGAACAAGTCGATTCTCTGGCCACCAGTAATTTTACAATACAGGTCGTACTTCTTCGCCACTTGTCCGATGGTAATGAGCTTATCGGGTGTGATCTCACCACCAGAAACACGTGGAACAACGGAAAACGTTCCGTTGCGCTGAATATTAGCTAAGAATCTGTCGTTGGTATCTTGAAGCTCGTGGACCGGCTTATCCATGAGATGGGGGTTGAATAGACTCGACAGAATCGAGGCAATGGCTGGCTTGCAAATTTCACAGCCTAGAGAATCAGGATCTTTGGCGCAGGCTTGCATCACCTCGACAAATGTCTTCAGTTGTCGGATGGCAATCACATTGTACAAGTCTGCCCGTGAATACGGAATATGTGCACACACTGAATATAGTCAATTTCTTGTCCAGCAATTTGTTAAACTGAAGGGGAAAAACTGACAATGATTAGAAACCTCTTGTCCCAATTCGAGCATAGTTTTGTTGAATATAGATTGAACTAGGGGCATGCAGCCTCCACATCCTGTTCCTGCTTTTGTGCATGATTTTATCTGTGCAATTGTTAAACACGTGCCATTTTTGACACTCTCCACTACATCGCCCTTGGTCACATTATGGCAAGAGCATATCTGAGTGTCATCGTCACTGAATGAAAATCAGCAAATTCCTGTAAAGGTCAGGGGTGCACCTGAATACATACAGATCGTCTGCATTCTCTTCGCCGCCATTTTGTGCGCCGAGAATGAATTGACTCGGAGGCACGTCTAGCTCCTTTTGGGACTTCACCATCTGATTCAATTTGATGTAGTCTTTGGTGTCTCCAATCATCATCCCACCAAGCAGATACTTTCCATCCATAGTGAATATATATTTCTTGTAAACTGCCCCAAATGGATCTTTATATGTCAGAGCCTTGACTTTGCTGGCATGCATCTGTTGTCCTGACGCCTCAAAAGGTCTCAGTTTCTCAATCGAAGCTCGACGGCCAGGAAGGAATTTCGGCCCATCTCGGTCTGCAAAAAAGTCGCCAAAGCTTGCCACGTCAACGCCGAGTAGTTTTAGCTTCGTGCTAAGATCTGGACGATGGAATCGTTTGCGTTCCTCGTCTGGGTGGGTGAGGTTAAAAGAGAGGACATCCGCCATCTCGATTCCAGGAGCAATAATGCCAAAAGTCTGGTTCTCCCAGCTGGCACACTCTCCTACGGCGTAGATATCAGGAATTGATGTTTCAAGACTGTCAAGGTCAGATTGAACATGCGGGTCAGTCGAAAAACTTGTTCTCTGCGTACCTTTCGTTAATGACAAATCCTCCACGAGGGGCACACTCAATACCTGCTTGAGCGCCGAGTTCATCGCGAGGCTTGACACCGATCTGCCGTTGTTGTGCATCAGCTCTTGCTCGATTTGGCTTTCCTTCCAGAAAAAAGTCTTACCGCAAAGCAGATGCAGCAACAGTCAATCTTCTTCCCGTCTTCAAAGGTAATGCCGGTCACATTATTGTGGCTGTCGGTCTCTATCCGCGAGACCCTTTTCTGATGCATAACATCCAAGCCAAGTTCCCGAATCTTCTCGGTGACAAGTGTTCCTGCGTCAGCATCCAACTGCCTTGCAAGAACATACTTATTCCTGTCAACCAGCTTAACGCTGCCAAAAACTTGTAAGTCAGTCATGGCTTTCGCTGCTTCGAGACCCAGCAAACCTCCTCCGACTGTGACTCCCGTTTCGCCTTTATGATGGGAAGCAAACTCGATCAGTCGTTCCAAGTCGGTGATGGTTCGATAGACGAATACACCTTTAGCGTCGTAACCAGGTGTGGTTTCAGGAAGCATCGCATCAGAGCCTGTTGCTAGGACAAGCAGGTCGTAGGGAACCCATTGTGCAGCTGAAGTATAGACTTGTTTCCGCGCTGGGTCGATCTCTGTCACGCGAGTGTTCAAATGATAATTGAACGATCCATCTGCAAATGACGAGTACTAGTGCAAGTCAGAATAGCATTTATTCTATTCTTCAACATTGCCTTTAGACATACCCATTCTTGAGAGTTCAGATATAGGTCCTCAACCCGTCGGTGTTCGAAGAATGTCGACAACCCAACCCGATTATACGCCAAATGCTGCTCTTCTCCAATCACCACGATCTCGTACTGTCGTCGTTCGGCGTCGTATTTCAATATTTTCTCGCTAAGCACGTCAGCATATGCTCTACACCTTTTCTCACGCATCGGCAGCCGCCACGTACATCAAAGAAATGGCCACCATTCCCAAGCCTACAATCACTATCTTCTTTTTTCTAGATGTTGTCTTGTCATTTGAATCACTATGGCTCTCGCCATTTGGCAGTGTGTTCTCCATTGAGGAGCCGACGTTCTCTGTTGACGCGGTTGTATCCATGGTGCTGCTGTGACTGCATGCGTTCCGGGCAGGAGGAAGGAGCCAGTATATACAGCGGTGGAGATGGGAACAATTACCCAAGCCCCTCGCACATGCTTTCGCTCAGAAGCAGAAGCTTTCCAATCACTGGCATGGTAATGGTCAGTGACAACCCTGTTGGCTGCCTCTGTTCTGAAGATGTGATTGGCTGGCTAGCGTTATCTCGTTGTTCTATCACAGTCTAGGCTAGCTATGTCGCGATTGTATATGCATTTACATAAGACAGATGGTTTTTAATTGAATCAGTGGCGGCCTCGTAGGTAAATCACTGAATAATAGCAATGTTTAACACGTAGTGATCAATCATCATGGAGAAGAGGAACAAAAATAGAGCCAGGAGAAAGACTCCGCGGGGACCAGCAGGACAGAGGCCGCTATTCTCCATTCGACTAGCCGCAGCGAGATAAGCAGATCGCGCTGATTGGCCGTCACGCACCCTGCCCTAAATCGCCCAATTCAGCAATATTTTCGACGTTGCGAAAAGATTTGAATCACCCGAAAAAGAGCACGAGAAAGAGCCCGGAGGCAACGCTCGTCAGGTCGGTTTGACCGAATGCAAGCTACAGCTCACTGCATCCGGGGTCAGTTGGGCATCATAATATGCTATCTCATCGGCAGCTTTTTATACTATGAGATACACTGCCTAGTTAATAATATGCTAAGGTAACCACATTTGCCATCAGTGTGCGCTACAACAGCAGCACATTGATAAGCATCCACCACATCTAGGAATAGTTGGAGATAACCTAGTTTTATGGCAATTGAAAGTCAATCCAGGAATGTCAAGAGCAAAACTGGGGTAATATTATCGACGTTTAGAAATAAATTTCTTAGAGCTAGGCAGGGTCAGGGATTGGTTCGACGTTCGGCCCAGAATAAGCAGCATCATCTTTCCTTCCGACCTATTCCACCACCGAGCGGCATGTAAAGAGCCTCCAACCAACGCAGAGAGTGTAAAAATGTAAAGTCTTGCCTGGGGTGACTTACATTGTTTTCCGGCCGACAGAGGATAGTTTGAATGCTCCCGCGGCGGGCTCAACGGCAATAATCATGGTGCGTCATAAATATTACACACACCTTTTCCAGTGGATTTCCGCGGGTGTTACCTAAATACCTTAACATTGCCATAGGACTATACTCAGCCCTATCAAACTGTATGGGTAGGCAATCTTTGTCCTTCCTTTCTGTTTCCCTACTGCTGCCCAAATCTCTTTTTTCTCGCCCATTGCGCTCACTCCCAAAACCTTGGGGATCTCCGGCTATTCTCTTCAGGTTGTGAGTGCAATAGGGCTAAGATATACCTACCTTTCGTTAACGGAGCATGGCTACAACGACGCAAATAATTCTGCAACAGCAGGATGTCTTAAAAGTTCCTCATCTGCTTCTATCCAAAGCGCAGAGTGATAGCGACAGCTTCTCTACTAATTCAGAGCCACTACTGCCCGACATACCTCTACCGCCGCCATCAAAAGCACTAACCGACGTCTTGAGCGTTGATAAGGACACGCCTGACTATCATGTACCCCGGGATCCACGACTAATTAGGCTCACTGGCGTACATCCGTTCAATGTTGAGCCGCCACTGACCACTCTCTTTAATGAAGGTATAATGAACATCGAATATCTGTGATTTCCAAGTATCGATCAAAAACTGATTGGCTGCGGGGATTACTGCAGGTTTCCTTACATCTCCAGAGTTATTTTATGTCAGAAACCACGGACCCGTTCCGCAAGTGCGTGACGAAGACATTCCAACATGGGAGATTAGCATTGAAGGGTGAGAACCGGATTGCCATTGCATTAATGAAAGTGATTACTAACAAACCTTATCAATATCAGACTCGTTGAGAATCCCATAGTGCTGAGTTTCAAGCAAATACTGCAGGAGTTTGATCAAATAACTGCACCCGTCACACTTGTATGTGCCGGCAATAGACGCAAGGAACAGAACCAAGTTCGCAAGTCCAAAGGATTCTCGTGGGGAGCAGCCGGTGTCTCAACTGCTCTGTTCACGGGCCCAATGATGCGAGATGTTATTAAACGAGCAAAGCCATTACGAAAAGCCAGATATCTTTGTATGGAGGGGGCAGATAAATTGGTTGGCCTCGTCATGCCCTTTTCTGGATACACTACATGTTAACATTTTGTAACAGCCGAATGGATATTATGGGACATCCGTAAAACTCAACTGGGTCATGGACCCCAACCGTGGAATTATGCTGGCTCACAAGATGAACGGCGAAGATCTTCGTCCAGACCATGGACGACCACTACGGGCTGTCGTTCCAGGGCAGATTGGCGGTCGAAGCGTGAAATGGATCAAAAGACTAATCGTAACCGCTGAACCGAGCGACAATTGGTATCATATCTATGATAATCGAGTTCTCCCGTGAGTCTTCTGTTCATTTCCATTAATTTGGCTTTGCTAATTCGAGACTATTTAGGACAACGGTCACCCCTGAACAGTCTGCCAAGGAAGACGAATGGTGGCACGACGAGCGGTACGCTATATATGATCTCAACGTCAACTCCGCCACTGCGTACCCCCAACACAACGAAGAGTTGAATCTGTCAACTGCCGGTCCAACCTACACAACCAGAGGATACGCTTATGGCGGGGGTGGAAGGCGAATCAACCGAGTCGAAATTTCACTTGACAAAGGGACATGTGAGTGCATTAGCCTTGCATCTCATCAACAACCGACTAACATTATGACTGCATAAAGCCTGGCGATTAGCAAACATCGAATACCCCGAAGACAAGTACCGTGACTTTGAGTCCGATCTTTTCGGCGGCAAGGTTGATATGTGGTGGCGCGAGACTTGTTTCTGCTGGTGCTTTTGGAATCTCGCCATTCCCGTTGCAGATCTGAAGGAAAGCGATGCAATTCTCGTCCGAGCTATGGATGAAGGTCTCAACATCCAGCCTCGCGACATGTACTGGTCTGTGCTTGGGATGATGAATAACCCTTGGTTCAGGGTTGCGATTCTCAAAGATGGCGATATTCTAAAGTTCGAACATCCGAATCAACCTGCCCTTTTGCCTGGTGGTTGGATGGAGCGTGTTAAAAAGGCTGGCGGAGATCTAACGAATGGTAGATGGGGCGAAGCATCTAGCAATGATGATTCGGCGTCCGGCAAGGACAAGGCGGTTGTTGAGGAGATTTCTATGAAAAAGGAGGGCTTGGACCATGTGATTAATCTCACGGAACTCAAAGCCCATGTGTCTTCCGGTGAGCCCTGGTTTGTAGTCAACGGCGAGGTTTACGACGGCACGAAGTTTTTGGAAGGTCACCCTGGCGGTGCCCAGAGTATTGTGTCTGCAGGTGGCATGGATATATCTGAAGAGTTCCTTGCGATTCGTGAGTCTCTCTCACTTCAATCATTTTCGTTTTATAATTCTAACATCTCATTAGATAGCGAAACCGCAAAAGCAATGATGCCAGACTACCACCTTGGTGCTCTGGACAAGGAGTCTCTAGAACTTTTACAAAAAGAATCCGAAAGTCAATCCTCCTCAGACACCCCGGACGAAGTATACTTGCAACCCAAGGTCTGGAAAAAGGCAATACTCTGCGCGAAACGCTCCATATCATGGGACACTCGCATCTTCACGTTTAAGCTCGAGTACGACACCCAATTACTTGGCTTACCCACCGGCCAACACCTCATGCTCAAACTGAAAGACGCCTCTACCTCGGAGTCCATCATTCGGGCCTACACACCTATATCGGAGGGCAATGCGAAGGGTACCCTAGACCTTCTGGTCAAGATCTACTTTCCCTCGGAAACATCCACCACCGGCGGCAAAATGACTGTGGCGCTGGACAAGATCGAGATTGGCGACTCGGTCGACATCAAAGGACCGATAGGCAAGCTGATATATCGCGGCAACGGCCGAGTCCTTTTGAACGATAAGGAGCGGTCCGTAAAATCTTTCAAGATGATCTGCGGCGGAAGTGGAATTACGCCCATTTATCAAGTCCTGAGAGGAGTTTTGAGTGATTCCGAAGATTCGACAGAGTGTACGGTGCTTGATGGCAATAGATTGGAAGAAGACATTCTATGTCGCGACGAACTGGATTCCTTCGCGTTAATGGGCGATAAACGGTGCACGATTCTACACACGCTCACTAAACCATCCAGTGATTGGAAGGGGCTTTCAGGTAGAATAGGCGAGGATTTGTTGAAGAAGTATGCCGCTCCTGCTCCAATGAAAGATAGTTTGGCTTTGATTTGTGGGCCGGAAGGGATGGAAAGTGCTGTGAAGAAAACCCTGTTGAAGCTGGGGTGGAATGAGTGTGATCTGGTTTTCTTCTAGGCTGATATGAAGGATGAAACTATACGAGACGCATATTTGGTGGCGTTTTGATTTGGATTTGTGTATGTATAGATTGTGGTATTGGCTCGTATGGTCGATGAACTGGTGAATAGACTGCATAGAATGATAATGACAACACATGATGATCCCACTGCTTTCTTGCTAATAGTACTGTTTCATGTCCAGCCGCAAAAGCAGATACTCAAATATACTCGACGTGCCCCTCGCCGACATATTCCCGTGGGCGATTCTTGATTTCGACAGCGCTCTTTTGCCATCCAAGTCCCGTAGAAAGCGAACAAAACTACCTACTTGCTTCCGGAAGGTGACATGAAGTCGATACACAGTCTTTTCATTCTGGTTTCGAACGCCACTGGCTCCATCAAGTCTAGACAGTGGCATAAAGGCCAAAATGGTCCCGAAGATGTCTTCTAATAGCCTATTGACCTGCCCCAGGCCTCGTCTCTGTCGCTTTCGTTGCTGATCTTCTAGAAAAAGAGAAAACATTATCTGATCGAGAACGTCTTCATGGTACCTTCGTAGCCGGTGCAACGACCCTGCAGTCTCAATGGTCCCGTCAATATCGCCATTGTCAATACATGTCTCAATTTCAGTTAATGTGTCCTCAAAGCGCTGCCAATTTGAGCCAATGGCTACTTGAAAAACGTAGTCGTTCAGAGACGTGATAAAATGGTGAGACTCAATGCGGAATTTCTGGAAGATGTTATGTGTGTCCCCCGACAGGGACCCGCGAGCAGTAGCATCGCGTACCAAGCTGTTGACGACGGAAACCATGCGCAGCATGCGCAACAAATATTTGAAGAGCATGTCATACTTATGAAGCGAGTGCGGCGTAATTACACTTTCGATGATGGTTGAAGGTTTATACTGCAAACGGAGAAAATCCAGCGCATGTATGGAATTAGGGTCCTTGCATTTGATCAAGTCATTTCCGGTCAGATCGCGAATTGCAAAGCTCAGAATTCCAGAGGACTCCTTCGCTTTTGACTCTGGCTGCGTTGACAGGGCAGGTTCGCTTTCAATAGTATCATAGCATTCGCTTAGTAGTCCCATAAGAACTAGGCGCAGTTCGGAGCTTGCTGGAGGCCATGTATCTCGGTCTCCGAGGCGTAATCCTGTATGAAACCCACCTCGGACTACACCCGACTTTCTCTCACCGCTTGTCATTTCTGGGTCAAACAAAGAATGCGACAACCGCGAAGCGAAATTTCCATCACTCAGAAGCTGGAACCGCCATTGTAAAGTAAGGTGGTATCGCAGTTTGTGCTTTTTGAGGAGCAAATGAAGGCAGGAAAAGTCGACCAGTTTTGCTTGCACTGCTAGTGTTGGAGCCAGCGAAAGGTACAAAATCGACCCTAGAGGGGGACCGAAGGCTGTGTCGTGGTGGATCAGAGACTGGGCGCTAAAAAACTCACTCCCTTCGGCGTCTTGATAGAGTTTATCAGATTCCATGTATGCGTTATCTGCTAAGAGCCCCGTTACATTTTGTCTGCTGTCGAGATCAATAAGCTCGAAATTCTCTGCAACATCATTTCCATATAGGTCTCTTTTGTTGTCTTCCTCTGCGCCGTGTTGTGTTCCAGGACGAGACCTTGAAGTATCACCGCCATTGTACCTGGCAATCTCCCGTCGAAGCCGATTTTCATACTCTATAGCTCGTCTTTGTAACTGCTCGATGTGTGCCCACGAGAATGCACATGTAAGGCTAGGAGCTTGCGACGCCTCGACAACATCGAGTCTAGAAATTGGGTGATCGGGCTGGTTACGTTTAAGCAAACGAAGTGCCTTGCCTGTTTCGAACAATAGGCGTGCTTGCTCAGAAGGCAGAGAGGAAGGTACAAATTCTGAGTGGTAGATATACTCCACACTTGCTGGTTTAAATGCAGCTCCAGTCTTTGTTTGAAGATATTCCAGCTCGACGAAGCTGTTTCGCATCGCATGCCCTTCGGTGTAGAGCGGCTCGTCGCTTTTGAGTCCAATCCATGACTCAACCAATGATAGCCAGGGTTTGGTGCATCGCTGAATAATTTCATGCAGAGTGTTTGCCAGCCATGGAACTCGCTGTTCATGATCTTCACACTTTGACAATAACATGGAAATAACCTCACTTTCACTTTGGCTCTTTTCAGCTGCCGTAATGATCTCTGCCAGAGTGCTGACGAGGTCGCCGCATTTTTGGAAGAGGTTGTAAACCTGTATCAAGGAGACATTGACACGCAGATGCTCTGAAAGCTGCTTTTCAAGGCTATAAAGTAGAACAGTGGCCACACTGGCCAGACTAGATAGTGCGGACGGTTGTTCAGGCACCGAGGAGTTAGCCCGCACAAACCGTCGGATCCTCTGAATATGCGTGCCGCAGCGTGAAATGTCGCCAATCATGCCATCCAGGGCTGCCAAGCTAATTCCGCTTATACGTATATCACGAAAACTCTTTTCAAATGCCCTCTTTTGCTCGTTATAATGGAAAAGCATCGAATTCCATCCTAACCCAAGACGAATGACGGAGTCTAGGAACACCGACGTTCGCATTATACGACCCGCATTCTCCAGTCCACTGACAGTAGCCTGATGCGACAACGCAGCATCAAACCCTTTGTTGCCGAATTCACTCAGATAGGCAGACACTGGTTCTTTGTAATTACGGTCCAGAAACCCGTCCCAGGACTGCAATTTCGGCGCAGCTTTCGGCGTTTCGTTGAGGGATTCGAGTATAGAGTCTAGTGACCATGGGCTATCTTGATTTCCAAGTAAAGACTCCGCCTCGTTTTGGCTGTCATCGCTTGTAGTCTCAGCTTGTTCGTTCGGTAGCTTCACTGAATGGTTTTCTGTATTGTCCGTGCCGAAAACGTTGATCTCGTAAAGCAAAGATTGTTGTTGATCGAATTGGTACAGCGATGTGTCAAATAATCCTTTTGGAGCATCCGCAGCTAGTAATGTCAGCTACAAGCGAAGAATTAAGTAGCAACCCGCTACGACAACTGACCTGGGATGGCCAACTCGAGCTGTATCGATTCGAGAGGCGGAAGCGGCTGGAGCGTAAAGGTCGAGCTTTGCCAAAGATCTTTGAGTTTGAAGGCATCTTCTATATTATCCCCAGCATCCATTTTGAGGATGCCGATCAGCAAGGCGCATATCGTCGCCGGGACAATTGGAATTTTCACTGATACTGTCGTGCTACGCGGGGGTCGCGTCGATTGTTTAACAAGCAAGGCCAATCCACATCTGGTGTAGCCTGAGGCGGTGGTGCACGGACCAGTTCTTAATTTCCGCTCTGCCTCCGACTCCGCGTCGGTCCTGTCTGGTCATTCTCGCATCGTTGAAGAGAGCTCTTGATGAACAATCCCATAACGCCATTCGCATGTGTGAACAGCGCAGTCAAATTTCCGAACGATATTAAAAGCGGAAGACTAACTGTGAGATAATCGTTCGAAATGCCTCCTCGAAAACGAGCAAAGCTCTCGTCGCGCGCGACGTCCACTACTCCGCAAGTCGAGAACGCGAAACAACCACCCTCCGTACACAGTACGACAGATAGCGCGCACAAGTCGGACACTGATAGCGAGTTGGTGAATGATCCTTGGACAGATGAACAGGAGACTGCGCTGCTCAAAAGCATCGTCAGGTGGAAACCCGTTGGTTCGTTCCTTTCCTAGAGGCTCGCTACATCTGGGACTTTCAGGCAGAGATTGACTTGGAATTCTTCACACAGGAATGCACAAACACTTTCGTATGCTAGCCATATCGGAATATATGAAGAGCCAAGGCTACGCGCCCGCAGACGAAGAACATACTCGCATTCCGGGGATATGGAAAAAGCTCAGTTCGCTATATAATCTCCCTGCGCTGGACGAAAGGGTGAGCAATATCTCTATATATAGAGGCTTTTATTTCCAACTCTTGGCGGACTGGTATTGACAGTATTACAGGAGGATTCGATAATTACACCAGAAGCAGAGGAGTCCGATGAGTCCGAATATTGTCCCTTTGAATTACCGGAAGATGAATATGGCGAAATGATGTTTGCAAAGCGGCTGGCTGCAGAGCGATCAGAATCACCGGAGACTTCTGTCCATCCCGAGTCTCGAAGAGGGAGCACAGTTGCCGATACTGACGGTAAGAGGACAATCAAAACTAAGTAAATTTTTTATGTGGCGTGCCTAACACTTTGCAGAACCGCGCTCATCCCCAGCACCGTCTCGTGGCCGTCGTGGGAAACCGACAAGATCCTCTACTCGCGGTACTCGGGCAACAAGGCTGCAAGTCGAGGTTGAAAGGCCGTCTTCATCGGCTCCTGGCACCGAAGACGAGCAAATGGAAGATGCGGACGGGAACGAGGGAGACGGCGAGGACGAGGGAGATAGCGATGCGGGAGAAGCGGGAGCAGATGACGATAATGATATGGAGGAGGAAGACATGGAAACTCCAAGCTCTCCAGCGACGAGGAGTACACGGACTCAAACTGCGAAGTCGAAGAAGGACAAAAAAGGCCCGGCTGCCTCCGGCACAGCAACAAGACGTACTGGAAGACGTCGCTAAATATGGATACCATTGGCACCGCTCGTTCTGTACTCAATGAAACAAACATATGAAATAGGCTGGATCCAATCTCAATTCATGAAGAACCACCAGACTTTATAGATGATTCGTCATTCAATAGGTATTGACAATAAAGAAATGATACCCAACGGAAAAAGCGTTTAAATCTAATTTGTTTTACTGGCACATGGAGCACGCGTATAAAGGCACTTTTCATGTCTTACATGTAACAGTATAATTCGTGAAATGGAAAACAGGTTCTAAAAGGGCGTAAATAGTACAAGATGAGGCGAACCAGGTATATTTAGAGAGTGCTTAAGCCTTAAAGACGCTTGATAATAGCCCCGGCGTATTCGTGGGTCTTGGCAGATCCTCCAAGATCGCCAGTAAGTGTCTAAGAAACGGTCAGTGTCTGGTTTAAATAGCTACGCTGACGGGTTGTTACGTACCTTTCCTTCGGCAAGAGTGTCAAAAGCAGCCTTCTGGATGCGATCAGCGTGCTCATTGAGGCCCATGTGCTGTAACATCATAATACTGCTGAGCAAGAGCGCAGTGGGGTTGGCCAGTCCCTTTCCAGCGATATCAGGGGCAGAGCCGTGGACGGCTTCGAAAATGGAGCACTCGTCTCCAATGTTTCCAGAGGGAGTGAGACCAAGACCACCGATGAGACCGGCGCACATGTCGGACAGGATGTCTCCGTAAAGGTTAGGCATGACGAGAACCTTGTCGTTGTATGGAGTAGGGTCGGTGACCATCTTCAAGCAGGTGTTGTCAAGGAGTTCGGCATCGAATTCAATATCAGGGAAGTCCTTGGCAACCTCGCGGGCAGTGTTGAGGAACAGACCATCGGACATCTTCATGATAGTAGCCTTGTGGACGACGCGGACCTTCTTCTTGTTCACGGCCTGGGCGTGTTGGAAAGCGAAACGAAGGACACGCTCAGACGCCTCACGGGTAATAAGCTTAATGCTTTGGACGACACCGTCCACAACAACGTGCTCAATTCCGGAATATTCACCCTCTGTGTTTTCACGGATCAACACGGTGTCGACGTTGTCATATGGTGTCTTATAGCCAGCAATGGAACGGCAAGGTCGCAAGTTGGCAAAGAGGTTGAAGGTACGACGCAGAGTAAGGTTGAGTGAAACATGTCCCTTTCCAACGGGTGTCTGCGAGTAGTCAGTATTGCGTCTACAGTAAAATGAGATGTGCCAGCATATCTCTTTGGGGGGTGACGAACAGCAAGAGGACCCTTCAGGGCAACGTAGTTCTTCTGCACGCTCTGGATAGCTTCATCGGGGATTGTGGTTCGTCCATCCTTGAGGATGGGGGTAACGTCAACGGGCTCCCACTTGATAGGGACCTAAAGAGGTGTAAGTAAGCTCTGGCTGTGCTAGTCTGGCTGCTTCTATTGATCGTGTACCTTTGCCGCACTGAAAATATCTTTGATAGACTGGGAGATCTCAGGGCCGATACCGTCGCCCTCAATTAAAGTAACTGTGTAATTGCCCTGCCCAACTCATGGTCAGTCATTTGTCTTCTTTATTGCGCCGGAGAGTCGCGGAGCCGTCGTCAGAAGCGACGCGCACGGGGTGTCATACATCGGCGCCCTTCTGTCCCTTAAATGCGCCAACGCGCTTATCAGCAGCAGCAGCATATCCACGAGCCTGTAGAAGGGAGATTGTCAGCGATGCGCGATTGACCGATTCCATTGACGACGGACCTGTGAAAATGGCGATGCTTGGGTAGGGACAACCCTGAGTCCCCGCAGGCATTGGCGGGAGGGCGCCACGAAAGCACGCGCAGAGATCATTGTGATGTGAGAGGAGAATTAGAAAGCACTTGAGAATCACAACAGAAATCCTCCCAGAAAAAAAAAGATAACGATGAAGCTGAGCAGCGACAAAGGACAGAGTGAAAAAAGGCAAGCAGGGATCCCAAGAAGAAGAGTTTATCCGCTTTAGCTCGCCCAAGTTCCGATTGCCGTTTGTTACCCGCAGGCGAGTGGGCTCGCTCGGCTCTGTGTGGCCAGCGCCGCCTCGTAACTTCCGCGTTTCGGAACTTGCTCTCACATCGGCGAGTCGACGTCGCAGCGCTACGTACAGTGACTGTGCCATGTGGTTCTAACCCGAAAGTTCAAGGTTGACAGCCAGTCTTACCGCTTAATCTGGTTAGGGGACCTGCAGCTCCGCCGGCGCTGCGGCGCCTAACAGCCTAACCCCATTGTACCACGTACTACGTCCCGCAGCTCCAGCTTCCCCTTGAATCGTGGTCTTGCCGTGCAAGATGGCAGATGAGATCGACGTCGTCAGCCACTATGGCATCCAAAACGCCTTTCCAGAGGTGTGGCCGGCCGAGCTGGACGAGAGCGACGTCTCAGATACAGAGAATTTCGCGGCTGGCGCTGGTGTCAAGCCGAAACGACGATCAACGCGATACTCAGCTCTAGCCGGTGCGAGCAGCAACAGAAGCCTAGCAGCAGGCTCCTACCGAGCAGGCGCCTCAGCAGACAATGTCACCATCAAAGACGAAGCAGATCCCCTCGGGTCTTCGGACAGTGTGATGCACATTCTCAAACAGAAACGGATTAACGTTGAAGACGACCCGCGGCTGCGCAACCGATTTCTGCTGTCGTCGACGTCGTTTTCCCCCGCTCTATTCTTGGCTCAGGCGCATCAAGATGCCTCTACTCAAAACCTGCTGGAAGGGTTGCAGTTCCTATCGCGTTCAATTGATCAAAAATCGGCTTCTTTGAAGGTACTTGTGGAAGCCAACTTCGAACGTTTCGTGCGCGCAAAGGCGACGATAGACAGTGTCTACACGGAGATGAGAGACCAGGGATCAGCCAAACCCAGACCTCAATCACATCGAGCAAGCGGCCAATATCGCTACTCGCTCAACGGAGCTCTGCCGCCAGCCATAGGCGCTACTTCGAAAAAGACTGCTCTCACAAAAGAGGCCGAATATGGAGTGAAGGGAATCAGGGCGCCATTGGTGGAAGCATCTGTCAAAGCGGAAGAGCTATGGGGCCCTGCGCTGGGAGGTCGAGATCGTGAGCAGAACTTATATACGCTTGTGAATGCGGTTGAGAGAAATCGAGCTGTGTATGAGATTGGAGGCAATATTTCGAGGTCAATCAAGCAGCGAGACTTTCAGTCTATATTTGACGAATATCGCCGAGCAAAAACGCTGCGAAATGATGCCAGACAACTAGCCGATCGCGCAACTGCTGAGAATCGTGTATTGACCGACCAAGAGAGTCACACCATTTTGGCCACCGGGCGAATGTGGATTGATGTTGAACAGCAGGTCGAAGCATTCAAGCGAGACTTATGGCACCGTCTGAGTGATGTGAATACTTCGTCTTCGCATCTGACTGTAGCTGGTCCGGTGGAAGAGCATATGGAGCTGATTGGAGCTCTTCTAGAACTTGGGGTTGAGGATAACCCGGTATGGGTCTGGCTTCTGAGTCGTTACAATCTGCTTAAAACGAAAATTGCTACTTTCTGCGAGCGATCGAGCGTTGAAATCGAGATTTTGAGACGGCGACTTGCTGCAGGGGAAAAGCCTAGTCCTCAGGTGATGGCGAAATTTCTGCGCGTTTCCGGGCGTGATACAGAGCCCCAGGAAAGACACGACACGGATGTCATTATTGAATTGTGGGAATGCATCAATACTTTTCTAACGAAATTGCTTTCCACACAAACAGGTCTTCTGGGCGAGGTCACCGAATTTTGGGAAACATCTCAGTCATTCATCGATGGCAGCAAACAAAAAATGCTGCCTGCAGGATTTGAGGGGGAGAGTCGCAAACATCATCGCCTTTCTAACGACAATGTAAAGGAACTACAAGACGGCATCATTGAACTGGTCGATTCAATTCGAACGAGCGTGCTTTCTTTGTTTGTTGACCCCCCGATCGAAGACATTTCTCTCCTGGCTTCGCCGCTTCCACCGAGTCCTCTCACTCCTGTTAGCCATCTTACGCCAACCGAATCGCGTTTCAAACTCGACCCTAAGAATATACCTCCCCCTTCCCCGAGACGTGGCGAGGCATGGGAGGATTTCGCATTCTGGCCGCCGCACTCTAATTCATTGAGCAGTGTGCACTACTTGAGCAAATTCCTGATTCTGATCGGCACAGCTGCAAGTGACATGGCAGCGTTATCTCCGATAACTACGGGAAGCAGCTCCTACGACCGTCTGAAGAACCTTGTTAGTGCAGCCCGAGAAAGATGCGTGCGGGTTGCGTGTGCGGCTTGGAATAAAGATGCCGAGAACTGCAAAATGGTCGAAGACTGGACTCGAAATCCGGAGAAGCGAGAACTCACAAAAATGCCCGGATTCTTTGTCGCCTTTGAAAGCACGGTGCTGGCTGGAATGCAGAAGATCCTTTACATTTCAGAAGCGATGAGCAAGGCTGGTTCGGTTGACGTTGTCACGCCGCCTCCGGCCAAATTGTTGCAGATGGTCCGGGCTCAGTTTGTGGCTAGTGTGTATAAAGCTCTCAGTGGTCTTGTTGAGAACGCCGAGCGACCGGTGAAGATAGGCGATGAGGACATATGGGCGCTCGGGAGACCAACCGTACCAGTGCGGAGCATTGACGCGGCATCGACCATCATCACAACCGACAATGTCGATGCAAGAAATAGGGTAGGTTCGAGTCCTATAATCTGTAAACATTCACCACTGACTCTTGCTAGAACGTGCGCATGCTTTTGACATTATCAAATTTGAAGGCATTTCAGACAGAGTTTGTGCCTCAGCTGGTGTCTAACTTTGAGACAGCCTTCTCGGTAAAATTGACGGAAGAATCTAAAACCATCCGGGATGTACTCGGTCAAATCGACGATAGGCTGTTTCAATCGTACACAAACCCGACAATCGCGACTCTGGATGCTGTAATCCAGGAAGGCATCAAGGCCGCCGACTGGGTTCCAACGACAAGTCCGCCGGAGCAGGTGAAGCCATATGTCTACACGACAATGTTGCATTTAGTGCTCGTGCATACTGAAATCTCCACAACCATTCCTATCCAGCCCGGCACATCGGCCTCGAACCCGTCTCCGTCTTCAGCAAACTCTTTACTCACCAGCGTCCTTTCCCATCTCATCACCAAGATATCCTCTTCCCTTCTCTCAGCATTCCAATCCCGAAACAAGTACACACTGCCTGCGCTTATGCAGGCTACGCTAGACACCGAATTCATCGCGCAGACGATGTCGCAGTATGTCACTGAAGAGGCATCTTCGATCCAGAGCCAGATCTACCTTGAGCTGGACCGACGCACCAACAACGAAGCGCGCACCAAGCTGCAGGCTGAACTGGGTGAAATGCGGGGCATTCTGAAGAAGCTACGAGAACATACCAAGGGCGAGTTTGCTTGCTTTAGAAAAGTGCGGTCTGGAGGCGTCAAGGGTGGCGCGCAGTAGTTGACAGATAATGAACCAATCTATATAAATTGTCATACTTTGTCTCTTCAATACTAACGTAACAATATAAGACGAAAAGGGTATCTTGAATTCGATTTTGTATGAACATGTGCAAGCAGATGAAAAAAGACCAATCCTTCATTGAGATCCCACAATGCGCTGGACCTTGCTCAGAAGCACTTTACTTTCCCGACCCAGCCGCCGCTTCCCATCCTGGCCTGGCCGTTTCGCCCTGGCCATGGCTTCTCGCTCCTTTGCCTTCAACTCTCGTTCCCGCTGGCGAGCTTCTTGCTCTTTTTTGCGCTTCTCGGCTAGGTCAATCTCTTTCCTGAATGCGGACGGCTTGGGCCGTCGTTGCCGACGGATGCGTTCTCCGTGTGTCTCGTCTCGTCGCTGCCGTCCTCTGCCGGTGTCTTCGTCGTGGGTACTCGGACCATCGAGCATCGCCTGGCGGTCGGGATGCAATTCTAGACTAGCAGTTGGCGGCACTGCTTCTGCCGCGTGCTCGTCTGCATTGTTCCCGGCCAGCGCTTCGTTGTCATAGTAGCTAGACCGGGCAGGCGCAGACTCTTGCTCGGCGGCTTTGATTTTGGCATAGGCCTTTTTCACCTTGGCCTTTTGGATGAGATCACGTTTGATTTTCTGGGCTAAGCGAGAACGAGGAGGACATCAGCATCAGGGTTACAATTATGCTTGACTGATTGATCAGTTGGGCAGCCAGCAGTCGATCAAAATCTCACCTTTGCGGCGGTAAGTGCCATCGGGCAGGTTCTCGGGCCCGACTGTGAAGCCCTTCCTGCGTTTCTCTCCGCCGGCCGGGTCGCTGGCGTCGTCGCGCGGGCGTTTCGGAGCCATGGTGCGCAGTCGGCGAGGATGTGTAAGCTGAGTAGTGTGGAGAAATGACGGAGAAAAGAGCACGAAGTTGTTTGCTGATTTGTATTTTTTTTTCTTCTACTTTGGAATCACCAACTTTTTTTTTTATGTTTTCACGGCCCACCTCCAATTTGGCTGCGGGCGCTAGGCACGCGCCAAGCACTAACTGCGTTGGGCTTGGCGCCGCTTCTTCTATACTTCAACCATAACTATTAGTTACAGTATGCCCCAGCCGACTATCATCTATGTAGTGCATGGCATGTCGGATACCTCATTCCTCACTTATAGAAGTAATATTATTCCCAAGTTTGGCTTATGCTCTGGTCTGCGGTGAGTCCCAGCGTCGGTCCATGTGGCGAGCTCTGAGTTGCGCCGGTTGGGTTGGACCGTGACACGACACTGCGACCGCCGGGGTTAGGACACGAGACCAGCGTCAAACCGCCGTCGCGATTGCGTGCTGGCTATGGCAGAGCGCAGTGGCCCGGCTGCTACCTAGAATCCCGTGGTGCGACGTGCCTATCTTGCTGCGCAGTGGGCTGCGGAGAGTGACTCTTAGTGACTTCATTAGACCAGCCCGGCGGGTC
Organism: Eurotiales sp. R13A2; assembly: GCA_023625935.1. NCBI lineage: Eukaryota > Fungi > Ascomycota > Eurotiomycetes > Eurotiales > Eurotiales sp. R13A2. The sequence continues at coordinate 2,084,863 of JAMAFV010000003.1, forward strand.
CTTCCCCTCAGGCGCAGGTCATGCAGTCATTCGCCGCCGCCGCCGCCGCCAGATCAGTCATATCGCTCGCTCACTCACTCTCTGGCTCCGTGTTTCTTGCCCTCTTCTCTCAGTCTGGCTGTGTCATCTATCTGCCGTCGACTCGCCTGAGACCTGCTCCCGGAGTGCTGCTGCTGTCCTTTATTGTCCTGCGTCTCATTGTCCTTCTGCGGTCCGCTCCGGAATTACGGCAGTCCCGAAACGACGTTATTAGTTAGTATTGCGTTTTCTTACCGCCACCACCTGGGTCTGCTGTCAGCCCTCGATCTTTCGCTCCTACCATACATGAGAAGATCGACGAGGGCTTTGTAGCCTGGACTTATGACTGCAATGTTAATGCTATCCTGCCGCCGCTGCTTTGTCTTTGCATAACAGCTCGAAAATGCCGATATTCCACAGCCCGGAAACATCTAGTACCGCGTCTCCAGGCATATTAACCCGCGGCGAAACCAGCAGCGCCGAAAATGCTCTCGGCCTGCCAACATGGAGAAGCAACGAGTCAGCTGATGTTGAAATGAGCGAGTCCTCACCTCCAAGTCACCACACATTTGAACGCCCGTTCTGCCCATTACCAGCAAATGACCGGGCCGAGCTCATACAGTCTATAAAGCGGCGAGAAAGTCCCGCCTGGGCTTCTCATAATCATAACTGGAAGCCAGAAAGCAAGACTGAGGACCATTCTCCTCATTCATATGAGCTGTATCAATCATGGTCTCGCGAACAAAAAGACGAAGATAACAGAGCCGGCCAGCATGAGGTATCCGCCACTGATGAGAGATCCGGGCTGGCCCGGCCCTCTGAAATCGAACGTCCACGCTCGGCACTACATTCTGGCGACTTCAGAGAAGGCACTACTCAATCGCAGCCGCCAGACTTCTCCGACTATGCGGGTTTCAACTCTAGACCGCAAGGTCCCCCTTCCTTTAAGCGCTTTGGATCTTCGCCCACTACGCCGTGGTTTAACCCTGCTGCCTCGTCGAGGTTCATTTCCAGAGGCAATGTTGAGACGAGCCCAGTGACCGGCGTAGCCAAAAGCCTGCTAGGTGCGAGAGCCAGGGCACCGTCGCTCGGGTCATTCTCGTCAAGCTATGTTCTCAAAGCACCCACCAGTCCATTGGTCTATCAAGCAAACAATAGCGATCTGGACTTTTCACCAAAGCAAGAACACATGGATATCTCTCATTCCACCAAGAACAGCCGTCGCCGTACATTACCGCCAGAGACTTTTATGCAGCTCCGTGATTCTCCGCCAAACCAAGCACGGAACTTCCATGCAAGCGGATCGTTTGCTGCAGCGCAAGGCGAAGACCTGCGTCATCAGGCTTATCAACCACACCGGTCATCGGCATATAGCCTACAGCCTGCGTCTTCTCCGCAAACTCCGTTTCGGTTGCGGCGGCCGTCTTTCGCATCCGACCTGTCTCCTCACATCCACGCTTCCATGGTTGGCTCATATGAAGAGTCTATATTACGCGGGAGAATGTCCACCACTCCGTCAAAGCCCTTAGACTTCACTGCAAAGATTGGTGTTCTGGGCAGGGGCAAGTGTAAAGCAAATTTGAGATGTCCTCCTCACATCACTGTGCCTTTTCCCGCCGTCTTTTATAGCTATCCTACATCGGGTGCAGGCCGCTCGATATCTGACGACAGCCCTAGTCCGTACGTCGGATTGATCGACCTTGAAAATTCTGTGTCTCGAGAACGGTCGAGCGGGCATAAGCAACCCCGTGACCTGAGAACGTCAGACTTGTCTGGAAGCAATCAATCATGCACACCTATACCAAGCTCTGATATTAGCCAGAGGCACGAAAGGCGCAAGACTCCTCCCGGCGGGGCGTATCGCATTCCTCAGCGTGGCCAGCTGCAGATCGTCATCAAAAACCCGAACAAAACCGCTGTCAAACTTTTCCTAGTTCCATATGATCTAGACGACATGGAGCCAGGCACGAAGACATTTATCCGGCAAAGGAGTTATTCAGCTGGCCCAATCATTGACATGCCGTTGACGGCACGGAAGAATCTCGGCACTGATCGCCCGGAAGCATCTCTCAATCCGACAAACGATCCTAAAGACAAACCTACTCTCAGATACCTTATCCACTTGAATATATGCTGTCCGGCAAAAGGTCGATTCTACCTCTATTCGACGATACGTGTTGTTTTTGCCAACAGAGTACCTGACGGCAAGGAGAAACTGCGGAATGAAATTCAGTACCCAGAGCCTCGATATAGTCCTTACAAGCCTTTGAAAGACTCGAACTCTGCCTTTCAGCGCTCAGCAATTGACAAGAACTATAGAAGACGCAGCGCTGGCATTGGCTTCACTGGAAACCATTTCTTCGAGGACAGGATTCCCCCGCCATCCCCATACCCTCAGCATTCACCGCCTGCATCGTTGGATATGCCGGTGCAGCCCGTACCGTTCAAGCTCTCAGTTCCTAAATCTCGAACTTCACCAGCTGGAGCTGCTCGCAGCCCCGTGTTCTCTACTGGGTTTTGGCAAACAGAGAAACATGCATCGATGCAGTCCACCTCTGAAGACATGTCATTGGATTCCGCACCTGCCAGTTCCGCAAGCCCCCAGTCGGTCGATGATATAGAAACGCACAATGGCGAGGAATTGTACAACAAACTCAACCTCCAAAAAGGCGTCTCTGGATATGGGTCTGGCTACCCTTTTTCTCCCGCATACTCCAGTCGCGGAGAGTCTCTGCTAGCACAGAAACTCAGAGACTGGAATTGCAGCAGCGATGAGACTCGTCAAGACTGATCGACGTCTGTATCCCTCTATTCTTATCACGTCTCACCCACTCTAAGTGGGGATCCAAGCAGAAGCGTAGCGCTTCTGCCCATTCCCTGCACTGTCGTGTCACTGCACCTCCATCTGGTTTGGAGAATATATATAACGAACATAAGCCGTTGACTCATTCTTAACGCGGGCCGATAGCCTGCGCAGTTATGCTAGCTATACATATCGACACTATGGGTAAGGTTCTACAATTGTTGTCATTGTCTCTGAGCAATGTCAGCGTCGGCATTAATTGTACCGAACTCATTGCACGTACATATACATACATACCGATATATCTGAATGTTATATCTCAATATATTCCGTTGACATTATGCGTACATATAATATACCTTTTTTCATGTAGTCCGGTAGTCCCACTGAGTTTTAACATCGCCCTAACTACCTAGCTCTACTACTCATTTGTGTACAATGTGTTGCTCGAGACGATAAGATTCCAATCTAATCTACATGGCAATACCACTACCTACTATATCACACACACCCACTGCACAGAGCGACTATTTCCAAAAGAAGCAAAAAACTTAGACTATCACCCAACTCAGACAAAACGCAACCTAGCCAGCATGCTCCACAATCTCGTGGACAAGCACGCCATTCTTGACATAACTCTTGATCTGTTCAGGAACCGGGCACTCAACTGTGTCCTCCGACTCATCCTTAGGTGGCAACATGATATTCACGCCCATTGTCTTGCTGCTAAAGACCTCCAGATTGATACTCTCCGGTGAAAGATAGACAGTCGCGCCATCGACCTGATCCAGTAAGAGCGTCGGGACAACGCCGCCAACCTCCAGCGCGAATTTGGTGGACTTGATGACCTCCAAGCTGCTCACCAGCGACTCGACGATGATGGAGAGACCGTTGCAGTTATCGATTGAGATTGCGTTCGCTTTCCCCGACACCTTTACAATGGTCTTGTTGCAGCGCGAGATGAGGATGGACTGGTTTTGTTGCGCGTTGATCTCGACAATCTCGCCGCCGTTGTCAAAGTGCTCAATGTACCATTTACTGCCTTCTAGGTCCTTGCGAGGTGGCTTTTTGGCGCGCATGCTTTCCGGTTTGGGCTTTTTGCCCGGTGGTGCGGGTGACTTGCTGCGGCTGATGGGCGAGCCGAGACTGCTCTGGGAGTTGGAGCGTTCGGGGACGGTCGAGCTGGCGCGGAGGCTGGGGTTTTTGTGCGTCATTTGGGATTTGTCGACCTTGCGCAGACCGGAGGTAATGGCGTCGCCTTGGTTGAGTTGCGCAAAGACGGCGCTCATGTCTCCTTCACTTGCTGCTGGTGTGCTTGAGGATGGGCCGCTGAGATCAGCGGGTGGTGGTGGTGGTGGTGGAGGAGGGGGAGGAGGTGGTGGTGGTGCACCGGCAGCTGGTGCAGGAGCTGGTGCGGCGCTGGATGAGCCGGATTGAATCTGCTTCAATGCGTCCAATGCGCTGACAGTGCTCTGGTTGTTCCATGTCAAGCCCCGAGGGTAATGATTATTGAGGTATTCGGAAAGGGACTTGAAGACTTTGTAGTATGCTTGGATGTATTTAACATGAACTTGATCTCTATGCCGGAATAGTCAGCATCCATTCTATGATCAGAACTTTGGAGCGGGTATGCCCACTTCTCTTTGTACTCTTTCAGAACCTTGTTTCCATAGTACTGGATTCCGCCGATCATGTCGGTCACAAAAGTTGCGGGCTTGAGCTCGAAGAACCATCCCAGCGCAACAATGCCTTCTGCCACAGCACTCAAATGGTTGAAATATGGCGAGCTCCTGTTGGACTCGCGGATGTTATTGATTGTGTCAGACGCTTTGTGGAGTTCGGTCATGAGCTCAGGGATTAACGGGTCTGGCTTCTTAGCTTTGGTCGTGACGAGAATAAAAGTACGCTCAGCCTGGAAGGCTTGGAGTACTGCTTCAGACTGGAATCAGTCAGTATTGTATTTCTGAATTGAACTGCTCGGCTCGTGTTTGATTGGCGTACCTGCTCCCCAACTAGTCCTCCGATTTCCTTTCCGAGCGAAACAAATGCTTGGACATCGCTCTTGATGAGCGCATCAAAGTCCTCGATTTGCGGCGGGTCCGGGTCAGGTGTTGCCGCTGGCGGTGAAGGGTCCTGTTTCGGAGTCTCCAGGGGTGGTAGCTGCACAGGAGTTGAAAGACTCACATGGCTCGAGGGGCTTGTGCCCTCGAACGACATGGCCATGTCCTCGAGGCGAGACGTTGCCGCCTCTAGCCTGTGCCGAAAGTGTCAGTCATGGTATGGTTTATGGTACGTCGCGGCGAGCGCGGCATTCCATGATGTGAGATGTTATCAAATCATACCTCTTTATGAGGGTCGTCATGTTATGCATCTGGTTCCCAGCCGCCATGGTGCTGATGTTGTGATGGTATTCCGATCAAACGAAATGGAGTCGACGTCAGTACAAGGCGGATAAGCTCAAGCCAGGGGTTAGCTATGCTGCTTCCACGACTTGACACGGCCTTGGCAGGCGGCGCGATTGCAATGCAAAGGAGTATATTGTATGACAGCTAAACCAACTAGCTGAAGCGAAAAGAAAGGTACAAGCAGTAGCCGGGGTAATTGACGCAGAAGAGCAGCGAGAGGAGACAAGTAAACAGATTATCAGCTAAGCGGCCAACTTGCCGTCCGCCGTTTTATAGTGCCTGAGGCAGCACTATTATACTCAGGCTTCCGCCTTCGCCTGCAAGCTCAACAAAGAACATAAATCCTAAATGCCTAGAGTGACGTCTGATAAGTCGACCAGCGAAATATGACGTGTTCTTCGAGGTAACGCAATTGTATCCTAGTCTTTGCTCATTCACTCGCCGTAATAAGCCTTTATTGGAATTGCTCAAGCTGTTTTCCCCCCAGATGAGGCGGTCCGGCGGGATTGCGAGACAATGCCAAACATGATATTGCCTAATGGATCGGGAGTCGATGTTGACTTCTGTAGTTTGGGCATGTTCATAATAGGCATGTGCTACATCCTTGACATTTTTAATTTACTGTCGCTTAAGCTTCGCCATGGGATTGCTCTAACATGTCTTCTAGATAATATCGAGTTCAAACCTCCCACTCCATCGGTATATGGGATCATAGGGGGTGCAGGATCATTTGCCGTTGTAGGAGCACGCATCGTTGCTGGCGCTGAATATGGCAAGGCTGTGAGCTGGATCGTGGACGCTGGGTCCGATTTTCCGGCAGAGATGATGAAAACAATCTTATCATGGAACACAGGCAGTGTCATTCGTGAGGATAAAGAACGACTGACTACGCGAGCGTGGAACGGCTATGGCGAGAATGAGAAAAGAGGTAAGGCCTACTCTCTCTTGTGTGACGTGTTGCCGCAGCCTGACATGAAAAGACTTCAAATATTTGACGCCCAAGTTACGATTGGAGCCGTGGATGCTTTCCAGTGCCCAGGTTTTCTCCAGAACCTTTCACATGGTCTGCTCATCCGAGCGTTGCATGTCTATTGTCCAGAACATTCTTCAGCAGCGGCACTCTGCCGGTGGAGATCAATCTTCAAGGCCAATCTTCGTATGGGAGCCGGTACCTGACTTATGCACTCCGGAGGAGCTAGACAACTTCTTTGCAGCTTGCCGCGTTGTCGACGTGGTAAGCCCCAATGAGCTAGAACTAGGGATGCTATTCGGTCGGCCAGGATGGAATGAGTCCAACAAGGATGATCAGAAACTCGTGCAAAGAATACTGGAATCCGGTATCGCGCCAGAAAATAACGGAACTCTGGTCATCAGGGCAGGTAAAGACGGAAGCTACAGCTACTCAAAGGGTCAGAAGAAATTATGGCTGCCAGCATATCACCAATCTCAGTCCAAAATTGTCGATCCCACTGGAGCCGGAAATTCCTTCCTTGGTGCATTGGCCCAAGGAATGATCAGTAATGGCCGCGCACCCTGCAAGATCATAAACGATATACTCGGAACTTCGGATACGTGGAACAAGATCAAAACCACTTGGGGCAATGATGGCCAGATTCCTCAAGCATTGATATGTGCTACTGTGGTGGCCGGGTTTGTTGTTGAGCAAATCGGGGTTCCTACGATCTCAACAGCAGATGACAGAAGTGAACTTTGGAACGGAACTCGATTTGATGAAAGACTTCGTAATTATACACAGCGATTATGCACGACTTTTCAAGAAATTCCGCGAGACCATGAGTTAGCAATAGAATAAATCCTCCCTCTATCAATCAATCAATCAATGCGTAGACTGGTAGTTCTATCTTTGCAAGCCCTCTCCGCGGCGTTAACACGCGCACCCTCCAAGTTTGCTCTTATCCCCAGTATATGCCTATGATTCATTCTTCGTCGCGTTCTGTCGTTCGTGTTCAATTATTTGCTTGCTCCAGCTAGATAAAATATCGTCAGCAAAGGTGGGACTATTTAAACCGGCGCAGAACCATCAACTAACTTTCGGCTGGGGAAAAATCGGCCTGGCTCGGGCATTTTGTTTCGGTGCTCGCGCTCGGCGCTAAGACTCCAAGTCGCTGCAGCGATTCCGACAATGGCAGCGCCTATAATGGCCGTGTTTGTCTTCCAGTTGCCTGGTTGGGCATACCAACCTCCGGCTGGAGACCACACTTCTTTGGGGTAGCTGCAATGGCAGGTCAGTTTCGCTCGTCCTCGTAGCGGATTCCAGCACGTACGGTATCTTTCCGCCTCCTCCCATCTTTGAGAAAGGAATTGGTATTGCGGAGAGTAGTAAAATGAATGAGTGCTGTGAAATGCGGTGGTGTTTCGACCTTCCGACGACGTTTGGTTTGGAGCAGCCGGAGCGCCCGTGACCTGGACGCTAGCAACGTAAACAGCTTAGCGCTTCTGAGTTCTCCCGTGACTTCGAAGCGCGGCTAGACATTTTTCTCCGAAAAGTCATGATCGCTGTCTCCTGGGCCAATACTAACACCAACAACGCCTCTTCCTGATTCAATTGCTTCCCTTTGGTGCCCGCAATCTACACCCGCAATAGGGCACCCGATGAAAAGACTGCAGCTCCAACGATGGAGCCGCTCGGTCCTGTCGCCGGCGTCCAGGACCGTGCCGGGTGCTCAATTATATTCACAACTCAACACTGGACTGCGACGGCAGTCATCAGCTTCGGCGGCTGCACAGATACCAGAAGATCAAACAGCTGATCAAAGCCACTCACAAGACCTCGAAAATCAAACAAAATCCCAAACTGCACACCGACTTTCATACCAAAGAGACTTTTCAAAGGTGTCCCCAAAAGTGCACGCCCTACATGCGCGACTCTCTTTACCCACGAAATTTCCGCCACAGACATTAGCACGCACATTAATCGATGCCTCCGCAGAACCACATCCCAAATTCAACAACTCGCCTTTGGCCGTGCTTGGCACTGACCTCCTGGGTTACTACACCACCGAACACCTCCTTTGCACCTTTCCGCGCCTCCCTACCACCGTGTTATACGCCGCGATGTACGCATATGTTGGTCCAAAGACACTCTCAGCTATAGCAGGAGAATGGGGCGTGGAGTTAGCCGCTGTGCCTGGGCCAGAGGTAGATCCTGGGCTCTTGCAGTTCAAAAGGGTAGCCCCCGGAGAGGAGGTTGTGATGGACCGTTCAATGACCACACGACCACACGCACGCGGCGGGAAGTGGCGGAAATCCATTACATCAAGTGTTATCTACGATGACTTGTTTGGAGACCCGGATTTGAGGTCCAGAAACCCCAATTCGGTCAAGGCAGAACTGCCAGATCTCGACAGAATTCCTGCTGTAACAGCTGAGAAGGCCACCTCGACATTCGTTCAAGCGGTGTTGGGAGCCATTTACTTGCATGCCGGCCGCCCCGCTGCCAAAAAGTTTTTCCAAGAGCATATCCTGTCTCGACATCTCGACGTTACCAAGTTGTTTCGCTTCACGCAACCGACCCGCGATCTGGTTAAGCTTTGCGCGCGTGAAAGCTTTGAACCCCCTGTTGCGAAGATTATCAGTGAAACTGGTCGACACAGCAGGCATCCGGTGTTTGTTGTCGGGGTGTTTTCTGGTAACGATAAGCTGGGCGAGGGCACGGGAGCAAGCATTGTCGAAGCCCGGACTCGAGCTGCCATTGCGGCTCTCAAAGGCTGGTATCTTTATAGTCCATTGGATGTTAGAGTGCCCAGTTCAATGGAAGAACCAGGCGCTAAGCAATGGAAGCCTGTGTACGTTGATCTTGGAGAAGTTTTCATTTAGAACTTTGCATCTCGTTCCTGTGGAAGGAAACAATTGGTAAAATGACCCGGCCATTGTCCTTTTTTTTTGTCTCAAACATGGTGCCGGCCGAGGTCTAACGGCGCTGTGAGTTTCGTTCTTGCTAAATTTCCTAATTGTGTTATCTAAATTTTTGGTGTGAAACTGCATGGGAACGGACTATTCCACTGCATTGTGTCATCATGTCTTGTATATTATTCAAATCTCAATGGACATCAATATCAAGTGACATTGTAAAGATTCATCTGTTCGTGATGTTTGAACATTTGCAAGGTTCATTGAAGCACGAAGCCAAATTCAGGCTGTAGACTGAGCAAGCTATATATATGTATAGACACACATATGTATGTATATCACTTCCCCGTCGCCCTCTCATCCAAATACCGACCGTACTCGTCCCATAATTCCGCAACCTCGAATCCAAACAAGTCTCTCCAAAAGCCGGGCTGCCCTTTCTCCGCGCTCTGCTGCGTTTCCCCAATATATCCTGTCCGCAAGAGACGATCATTAAGCAACCCAATTGCGCCGCGACCAATTCGCTCATCCTCTAGCCATGCCAGGAAATACGCCGTATGCTGATACCCTGCATCCCACTTTTCGGCCCGATCTGAAGCAGACTTGGGCCTTTGCCAGTGCGGAGCCGCCAGGCCGGCTTTTAAGCGCACAAAATCTGCAATCCCCTCAATGAGGCCACCAGGAGGACGGGCAGGGGATGCGGGAGGGGCAGTGTGCTGGTAGCAATGGACTAGTTCGTGGGTGAGTACGCCTTTGAGTTCGGCGAGCGGGTCAGCATTGTTGTTGCAGACTTGGTTTATGTATGACAGCGAAAAATGGATTTCCTTATGGTCATCGTCAAGCTCTGTGCCGTTGGTATACGCGACGCCCCCAAAGTCGTGCAGGATGACTGTCACGGAGCGAGTTGGGGGTATAAAGGGGCGGAATGGTGGCACTGGTGCTTTCTGCTGTGAGATTTGTCCGTGTTGAGGAGGGGTGTAAAGCTGTTCAACGATGGCGGTTAACGCGGCATCAAGGACAGCTTCCAGGTCTGGTAAGAGGCCGAAGAATGAGGCTGCGCCAGCGTGGCGAGCATCTTGTAGTTGCAGTCTTAGTTTTGGTTTGGGAATGGTCGTTTTCTTGCTGGTAGAAGCGTTGTCACTGTTGTGATGGGTGCTGGGTTTGCTGTTGACCGGAAGGGGTGAGGGAGTCACAGACGACGTGGCGGTCATGTTTCCTGTATCCTGAGGTATATAGATAGATTTATGGTTTTTTCTTTCATGTATTCCTAAGTTATTCCATATGATTTGTTGATAACGGTGTTTTTGATAAGTGTCTAGGGCGTCGCTAGAGTAGATGCCGGGTACTGAGCAAGGCTGATGCCCAGGTAACGAGCTCCGTCTAATACTTCTACACCAGTCCCAAACTTCCAGGCAAATATACAACAAACTGCCGAGTCAACCCGTCTACAATTATAATTTACTTCTACAGGATATGATTCTCTAAATATCTTGGAGTAGTCTATGTAAGTGCTAGTTACGTATTGGTTAAGAAGTTCTCCGATGTTGTTTTGTGGGGTCGTCGATAAGCCGATAAGGAAACAGAGATCGTGCAGTAACAACAGCACAATCAACATTGTGCTGCTAAAAAATCAAGAGGTGTTATGACGGTAATACGCAGGAGGCTTAATGCGTAACGATTCCCGGCTTAACGCGGCCTTAGACGTGGTTGCGCGGGGGGTATCCATGGATTGGGCATCGTTGGTTGGATGACTCGATTTAGTAGAAGGAAAACAAACACCGTGATAGGCGAACCTAAACCCCTCAGCCCAGACACGCAGTACTCTTTCCCTTCAAGTTACCGCCGCACACCTTGACCATTCTCTCGGTATTCAATTTCGCATTTTATTAACAACAATAACGATACTACAGCGGGAAGCTGCTCTCTATCAAGCAGTATATCGCGCTAAGAGCGTCTATTGACTTTTGCCAAGCGTGCGGCTAATCGACTCCCTGGCCAGCAGTTCATCCTTCTGGAACCTCGACTGACTACTGCTCGCATCGCACTCGACCGTCGACTGCTGCCTTCTCTCGACGACAGTTCCCGCAGTTCATACCGATCAGAGACATAACGACTCGAGGCTCGGGGCTATTTTCTGGTAAGTCATGTCATTCAACGCCCCCTTGGAACGGCACTCTCGCATATGCGCAAAACAAACAACTCTGTTACGACCCGTCTATCATGATTTGATCGTCGCATCTGAATCCGCGCTGTTCCATGCAGCGCTTCATTATTCCCTACCCCTGCACTATTCATCCTTGCCATCTCCCTAAGCTCCCGCGACAATGGCTGACCTGCACAGAGGACAGATCGTTTCCCGGCCACAGCGCGAGTCACCATCCTTCCACCTACATATTCAATCAAGACATCTGCCTGCGCTATCACTGAGCTACTCGTCAAAGGAAGATCACAATCGCCCTTTATGTGCCTTTGAAAACCTTCTCACGCGTTCCTTTCAATATAAGCGAACAAACGCATCATGGAGTCCAGAGCTTCAGACCTGGTGGTCACCCTGAAAAACCCAAATATCTCAATCGACGCGAAGATCACTGCCCTCACGAACCTCAAATCTGATATAAAGCAGAAAAATGTCCCTGAAGCTGCCGTTGCTCACATATTCGAGGGATTGCGACTCGCGATATCAGCCCAGCACTCGTCGCTTTCATCCGCGGGATTCTCGACACTCGGTCATCTGCTCAAACGGTTGTATATACAAGAATATCACAACTTGGTAGCCTTCCATGCTCGCCAATTATATCCCATCTGTCTCGAGCGTCTCGGGGATCATAAAGAGCGCCTTCGCTCCCAAGCTTCGCAAGCCTTCACCGACTTGTGGACTGCAGCGCCTCAAGAAGTTGAAAACCATGTTCTAGGCACTGCTTTGGTCGGCAAGAACTCCCGTGCTAGGGAGATGAGCATGATGTGGCTGGCTACTGTGAGTCGCGCCGGGTTATTCTCGTAGAACTTGATATGATGCTTACTCGCCTGCCTACAGATGACTCGAGAGCATAATGTGTTATTCCGTGCTCACGTCCCATCACTTGTCAATGCTCTAGAGGATGCTGATAGTGGTGTCCGCGATACCGCAAAAACTACTATTATCGACATATTCCAGTACGCCACATCAATTATTCCACCCTACCATTATCAATTTGCGCGCTGACTTCTCCCAGGAATGCCCCATCTCGAGCCAAGTCCGATTTGAAGAAGCAGCTTTCCGAGCATGGTGTTCGAAAATCCATCGTCTCTGCCATTCTATCCAGTTTGGGTCTTTCCGATCATGATATGATGACAAGCAGTCGATCAGAAACCCGACGTCCTGGAAGTAGTCTTGCGGTTTCCCGCCATCGTGACGATCTCCCTCGGCCCAATTCTGTGCTATCCCAACGCCCACAAAGCCGTGTTGGGATTCCTCGAGAAGGTCAGTTACAATATGAATGTATCTCACGCCGAGTCTAACAATCTGAAATATATAGACCCGGAACACACTCTACGACCGGCTTCGAAAGCGGCCCTCCACTCGACAGGACTGTCTCACAGTGTGAGCACCGATTCCTTGAATGCTTCGGCATCTGCTGCGTTAGAAGTCGAAAGCGTTGAGCCCCTGTTCGTGAATTCAAATCGTGAGGTTGATGATCTTGTGCGGGATATGCTGCCACATTTTGAAGGTAGGGAAACGGAACATAACTGGATCCCTCGCGAGAAGTCGGTTGAGACGCTTCGGAGACTTGTACGCGGAAATGCTCCGCATTCCTACTCTCAGCACTTTCTTGCTGGTATCAAGAGTCTTCTCGACGGAATTTTGAAAGTGGTGAACTCGTTGCGTACCACTTTGTCCACTGCCGGCTGCCTCTTGCTTCAGGAGATTGCAAAAGTATGCGGACCTGGAATCGATCATATGGTCGAAATTCTGCTACAAAACATGATCAAACTATGTGCCGGCATGAAAAAGATCAGTGCTCAGAATGGCAATCTCTGCGTCGATGCCATTATCCAAAACGTCACATACGTCCCTCGCATTCTCCAACATGTGTGGCTTGCTTGTCAAGATAAAAATGTCCAGCCCCGTTTATATGCGACAGGTTGGTTGAAAACGCTTCTGAAGAAACAGGCACGACATAAAAATTCTATTGAACACGGAGGAGGTCTTGATATAGTCGAGAAATGCATCAAGAGATGTCTCGGTGATCCGAATCCTGGGGTTCGGGAGAGCATGCGTGGGACGTTCTGGACTTTCCATCAACTGTGGCCTGATCGAGCAGAAGAGTATGGCTATACTATCCCCCAGATGTTACGGTTTTAATGCTGATCACTTCTCCAGAATAATGTCCACACTTGATAATAAATCAAAGATCTTGTTAGAAAAGGACCCAAACAACCCGAATTCTTCATCAGCACCAGATAGCCGGTCTCAGCCGAATTTTTCAGCCAGTGTGGCATCGAGCCATCGTCCGACTCTTAAAGAAACAATAGCGGCACAAAAGAGAGCCGCTGCTGCGAAGCAAATCCCTCCACGCCCTGAATCTGCACAATCCACATTTTCTGACACCAAACCCACTCGTCCTCCTACGCGTACGGCGGCACCCAAGTCTGCAAGTTCCATACGAACTACTGTTCCAACAGGAACACATCTCTCCTCCTTGTCATCTGCTCCAATGCGGCCGGTGGTAAAGCCGCGACGGCCAGAAATAGCACGACCCGCGACTGCCGATCCCTACTCCGACAGAAGGCCACCGAGCGCAGCATCCAGCGTGAAACCTATGAGTCCAGAAGTCAGCCCAGCCAAGATCAGAGCCAAAACAGTTGCTACACCCAGCGCCAGATCTCCAGCACGACCTAAATCCAGAGCCGGAGCCGCTCCAGCGAGCAGTACTACTAGAAGCAAACCTAGAAAGCTTGATATCTCAAACTTCAAGTCTGGCGACGCTCGCTCAACGACTGGTGCGCGTTATGATTCTGACGACAATATCCAGCCGCATCCTACAACAGGAAACGAAATAGTCGAAACAACACCACATGATGATAGTCATACAGATGAATATCCGGCTGTGCTTGCGTTGGATGATCAGGAATATGCACGTACTCACACACCGGTCGACGACCTACCAAGAGAGCGCCCTGTCCATATAGACGACGCACCTGCGCCTATTAGCATGGTGGCATCTCCTTCTCGAATACCGGCCGTCCACTCACGAACGAACAGCGTTGAAACAAGTGGCACTTCCTCTGTACTAACTTCGCCACGCGTGCGACATTCACGAAACCCAAGCGAAGATAAACAAAGCCATATTCCGAGCCCTATCGCCCCTCGATCCGTTTATGAGGAACCACGACCTGCGGGGCTCACCGTCTATGAAGACCCGGAAGCACATTCCAGCGCCGAAACTACGCAGCTAAATGACATTACACCAAGCCCGGCTTCTCCTAAGAAGCCCGTTTTGGAAGAGATCCCTGTAAACGAACCGAATGCGCCTACACCACGCGCGATGAAACAAGCGGTAGCACCCAGTACTCCGCTAAACGGCAACGCAACGTCGCCTAGCGAGTTGGAGAACACTCATCGAATTGTGGGAAAGCTTGGAGTGGCTGATAGACGCAGAAGTCTTAGCCCTCGGTCAAAGGATGTGACCAAAGCGCGAGAAATGATTGACAAGGGCATTGTCCGGATCAAAGCGAAAGCGTTGGACGTACATGGATACCGGAAATTGCAGGGACTTATCAAATATCACAACTCAATATTCGTTGACGAGTCAAAATACGATGAAATGCTCGTAGGGCTTGTTGACGCACTTCAGGCTGCAGACGACGAAAAGCGGACACCGGTATCTCGCTCAATGGACTTGAAGATTCAGATCCTCGTGACTATCCGGCTCATGTTTGCGTATAACCGAATCTACTTTGCAGCTCATTATCCTCGAGTGATGACCGCACTGCTCAATACGCGCAAAAACTACGACCTTACAAACCACATAGTCAGCGGGCTCGAGGAGACCGCGGAAGATATTGTCGCTGCTTGTGAAGCAGTCGACGTGATGTTTGCTGTGCTTGATCTGATCGAGACGGAGAAACACGACGACGAAGGCTACCGTGCGATCACGATGGGAATCAACATCTTGTCGGGTCTTCTCGGCCGCCTCAACAAGGACCACCGGGCCTTGAATCCGAGTGAAATCGAAAGGTTAGGAAGGTTTGCAAACGCGAGCCTCACGCAACCGCAGCCTGATGTGCGGCGGGCCATCACAGAGTTTTGCGTTGAGTTGCACGAAATGGTACACAATGAGGAGGTCTTTTGGCGTATGATTAATTGTACTGGCAACGATCAACGCAACCTGTTGACGTACTATATTGCGAAAAAGTCGTCTCAAGGCATTCGGTCATAGGCTAGCGTGTGCAAACTCTATGGGGGGGTTTAATTCTATTCGCATTCGTCGTACATTAATATTGCCTTTGTCTTCTCTTCGTGTTCTTCTTGTTAGTAATTCTGCCTTGTCTTGATCTTTCTTCCATCTTGTTTCGGTACGGATAAGCTGATATCCATTGGCGGTTTTTTTTTTCTCTTTCTTTTCTTTTTGCTCGCTTCTTTCCAATATTGTTTAATTGTTCATTCCATTCAAGGTTGCTCTATGGGAAAGCTTCATTACATCCTGTTCCTAGCGCGGAGTTTGCTCGAATCGAATATGTATATACAGTAATACAGGGAAGATTATTGTTGATAGTTTGTAAAGCCTAGAAATGTTTTCGTCGCGAGTCTGCACATTTGAGCTCATATAATTAGACAGCTATCAACTAATGGTTCTGCTGTCTAATCAATAAGGTGCCTTAATTTCGTGCTTTATCGTCAAATTTATAGCTTATTTCCTCTCAAAATAGCCCTAAATCTTTTACTCTTTGCGTCACAGCCCACCTCGCTACGGCTCCTTAAGAGTCTTCCCCGTTCCGTGACACCGCGGAATACCGCTCATTGTCTCCAACTTCAAACATGGACCGACCCGTTAGAATGTTGATCGGCCATCCCGCCTGCTTCAATGCATCCTCGGCCACCTTGAGGAGTGTCAGGTCCGTGTCTACAGTACTATTAGCTGGCGACCGCCACATTGTGTGGGATTCAATCCGGGTCAATACCTGGAGCACCGACGAGTGTGCTGAAAATAGGGGCATACTCCGTTTGCTTTGACGCCCTGGACTCGTAGGGATTCTGCCCGACTATTGGAACGTTAGTGCGATTGCCCCTTGTCTTCGTCTTTGTCGTCGCGTACTGGGAACAACGAGTTGGGGAGCACCTAGCATGGATGTAAAGAAGATTGGGCTTCCATTATAAGGGCCTGGTTCTTCACTTCACACACATATCAGTATGGAGGTACCAGGACCCATATTAAAGAGAGCAAACCTCGACCTTGGTTCTGATTTACCGTCACGATAATTTGCCCCTGGTCGCCCGTGTGGAACTATCATGATGGTTGGACAAGTCCCATCACTGCCAACATGGAACAGTTGTACGAGTGCCAAGGCTCGGAAACGAGGAATCATCTCAGATGCCTTTGAACGTCCTTTCAGAGTCTCAGCCTCATCAAGCTTCCTGCTAGTTATAAGTTACACCATCCACTGCGGAAGTATTTCATAGTCTTACCACCTGTCTGTGTGCGCAGGGCTCACGTATGGCGGTTTTTGGAACTTCTGGAAGTACTGGGACCGAAAATCATCGAAGTAGTGGTAGCTATTATAACCACCCAAAGTAACAGCCATCTAGACAGGATTTGTGAGCTTCTGGGAACAGAAGCTGATGAAATGAACACATACATCTTCGAGGTCAACGAGAGATTTGTCCCGTAGGTCCTCGGGGCCCGACTTGGACCACTCTTCCGCAAGAGATATTTTTATGTGCGTGACTCCTAGTAGACTCTCAAGTGCGTTTACGAATGCGTCAGTCATGCGTTGCTGGCTACTATCGTGAAGGGGGAACCATTCAGTAGGATAGAGGATAGTTGTTGGCCACTAAAAGACAGTCAACTTTAATTCGTTGCTTATGGACCCTTCAGCGTACATCTTTGTCTCTATACGTTGCCCCTGATGTCTTGAGAACATCCCATATCTCAGTGGGAGTGCGAGAAAGAAGTCCCACAGTGTCAAAACACCTTCCCCATGCGTTAGATTCGGTGTAGACAGCGAGGAGATAAATGATCTTACGGACAAGATGGGACAATCCCGGCCCATTGGATACTATTCCAAGTGACTCGATGGCCCCAAACTCCATGACTTGTCGCACGGTATTTCATGCTGCCGGTAGCTGCATAAAAGTGGATTAGATATCCGTTGAGTGTTTGGAAGGGGCACGCACTATCGGTACAAATGCTAAAGTCTAACCATGTGTAGCCTGCTACTGCAGCTGCAGCTCCACTGGAACTGCCGGAAGGGCCTTGATAGCCGTCACCGCGTGGATTCCACGATGGCAAGTAGTCGATACATTGACAGGGCGGGACTTCAGATCCTGCAAAAGCTGAGAGCTTTGTTTTCCCTACAACGACTGCTCCTTTGCTTATGAGAGCTTGGATGAACTGGGCGGATTCCGTTTGCCTGCCATACAGCTCGGCGTACGCCCTATTTCCAAGGCTAGTTACGACCCCATTAATATGCATATTGTCCTTCACGGCAATCCTCATCCCGTTCAATGGTCTCTCATTGCTACCCTTGAAGTAGAGGCGCGGTGGGACAGCCACGCTTGCGTCTGCACCTGTGAATCCAGAACTCTGCAACGATCGAAAGGTCCTTGAGATGTCAGAAAAGATCATCGATGCATTAGAAGGATCACCTTACTGTGTGTATGACTCCGGAGAGATAGCCATGTTGTCATCCGGAACTACGGCTGTGGAAAATGCTCCGAGAATGTCGGGATAGAGGCGCCATGCTTGACGAAGCGTCTGCCCGACAATAAAGTAAGGACCTTCCGGTAAATCGAATTCATCACCCAGTATGCATAATAATAGTGACCTTGACTTGAAATAGGTGGCTAGCTCCACCGGAAGGGTATCCAGACTAGGGCATCCAGACGATATAGCATATCCCATGTTGGTGGACTGGCCCTTATTTGTCTTTGGGAGCACGATGCATGCGTCTTTAGTAAAGCTGCCCTCGAATACATCATCAATGTGCAGGAAACGGTTGAATTTCTCCTGGATTGTTTTTGAGGATAGCCCCCCAGGCTGCTCGTGGATCACGACTGCAGGAATGACTGTGGAACTACGAACGGGGAGACCGTCCGGTAAAGTGGCCTACAATATCAACATAATATAATTGGAGATGAACAGGAGTCATACCTCTACTCGGTTTCGAACATAATAGGAGGACTCGGAGCCGATGTGAACTATCATTGTCTGCATGAGCCCTGGGATATGCCGCTGTTCAGGCATTATGCGAACCGCAAGGATGCTTGGGGAGACAAAGGGATTTGATGATCTTTCTAGTTGAAGATAGAGAAACAGCATAAACCCTCGAAATTGATTATCATGATGGCAGTCCTGGTCATCTCATCTAGACAGAGCGGTCCCTAATCTGGCAACGCCGCAGGACGCTTTTTCTCGTTCTCGCATGGTCTCATTTCCGTCCTATCTGTTACGATCTGGATGGCACAAGGCAGATGAATCCATCAATAGTAGCTACTCGATTAAATCATAAGCAGACTTGAATGCACCAATTGCTGTTTCACTGTCCATCTTGAATGCTACACCCCTCCCTAAGTAATTATAGACTTTATCGATGAAGGATAGATCGAAGAAAGTTATGCCAGGAAAAAGCCCTATCGCTCTCTCACAATGTCATGGCTCCAAACCAGCACGAAGGTCTTATTACATGTCAGAACCAGTTTGTTTCTTCTAGCTCAAACTTTTGGAGGGACGTCTCCGAATAAATGTACAGAACAACATAACCCGGTTGCGGTATACTAAGTATATGTATATAACGCCACTCCACATGGAATATATCGTAATGCAAGAGTTATTACCAGTGTCACATGTCTCCAGTATTACTTCAACCAGGAAAAGGGTATTCTAGGACGGATATAATTTACTAGTGCCATTCAAATATTTTTCATTCCCGCCAAACGTGCCTGCGACAGTCGACAACTCAGCCGCGTATCTATAACACTCGAAGCAAGTGGTACGTATTAGCCCTGAGCGTAGGAGTACTATGTATGAGGTGTGACTATGGTGTACCAATCTCCAAAACCGTCGCTGCACGGAGCATACACCGTAGCTCAGGGGAAAGCACAGTCCTGAGTCCCCGCTGCCCGGAGTTAAAATAACCACTTTTGTTTTTTATATGGAGAAATCTTAGTCAAGCGTCAAAACGCTCGTACCAACTGGGCCCTGGCACTCTGAATCGAGAAAAGTTAACTATCACTTGCATAGAGTTTGTCATACCTGCTGCTGCTTTCGGTTCTGGGCTTTTTTTGGCGTGGCTGAATCCCTATAGGATTAGTGAATTGCTAGCCCTTGGGCTAGACGGAGCACTAGGGGTACGTAGTCAGGTACCGGGTACGCCACATGTGCGCATACTAGAGCGACTCCTGAGTCGAAGAGACGCTGTTACCTGGAGTATGAGGTACGTAGTGAGTGCGTAGATCGAAGACGCAGGACACAGACCGCGCAAGCCGAGTCCCACTTCTCCATTGTATCGTTGGGGGCTACTTGTGATATTGTTTCTTTTGGTCTTTGCTACAGCCTACGTTGCTAGTTGAAAGCTAAGTAATGCGGCTAGTTTAAGAGCCCCCTATTCCGCAACCGAGCGCGGCATCCAGTGGCGTAGCGGCAGGTGAGACTCGTGCGCGTGTTTCAGGATGGGCACTGAGCATGAGCGGTGAGCGTTGAGACCCTTCGCTTGCTGCTGCTCTGGCTACTACTAGTATGTACGTAGTAGGATGCGGATTCCAGACTCTAGGAATGCACGTTTCTCGCTGCATTCTGCCAGGCAAAGGGATACGTATCTGTAACGTACCGCGGATATGTACCCGTCAAAGGCATGGTTTCAATGCGGGCAGCGCTGAGTAAGGATGTTGTTTCCTTTGCTGATAAAATGATGTAGCATCACGAGGTCTTCAGCTGATATCTTGAGCCAAGCCAGACTATATACGGTCAATACGGAGTGTCGTAGCCTCGCACACACTCTGGGGGTGATAGGAGAACTAGCATGGCCAGCACATCAGTCACGGATCGCCGCGCCACAACTGGACATGTCCCCTGCCCATGCCGTCGGTTCTGTGTGTTCTTATCCTCGGCGAGTGCATCTTACTGAACAGCGAAGTAACGCTACTCTGTTCGTGAGTGCTGAATCCTGACACTTCGCAGTGTCGGCACTAGCAGCGCCCTAGTCTGGGCCGGGCTTACCCACCGGGACCCCTCGCCGCGTTATCTTAATTTCGCCCAGCACGGCGGCCCCTGGCGTCGTCTCGTCGTCGTTTGAAACAAATGCAAACGCAAACGCAAATGCAATGGCGGATGCCAGCTGCCGGAGATTTGCTCCAGCATACTGACTGTATGCTGGTGACTGTGAGACCTTAGCAACCCGTTGTATTGCCGTGTCTGGAGTAACCACAACATTCAATAGTAATGCAATCAAAGGCATTCTCTGGGCCGACCGAGAAACGCCCTCTTCATCCCGAGCATTTAAAGGAGATAATCAAAATGTCCAAAGAAAATCTTCACAGATCTGTTTCAGTTGCTCCACTGAGAACCACGGAACTGCCAGCTCGCGGAGCGGTATGAGACATGATTCTGTCATGTTCGGAATTACTCTATTCTGTACTCAGCTCGGAAAAGACAACAATTAGTTAAATAAGAGCAAATAACTAAGCATGAGGATGATAACTATAACTTAGTAGAGCAGAATATGTATGTAGAAGACTAGCCCGGCCAGCCCAAAGCGTGTGTCGATTGGCAGGCACGTTTGTTACTGACTAACCAACTCAACCGCCCGCCAGCTCATCTCGCGCTCTTTGCTCTCTGTCTCGCTGGCTCTCCCCTCCTGCATCCTCGCTTCTCCCTCTCTTCCTTCTACCCTCCTCTCTCTCCTCTCTCTCCTCTCTCTCCCCCCTCCTCTCCCCCCTCCTCTCCCATCCTCCATACTTGCCGCAGCCGCGGACTTGCCCTGCCCGCCCGGAATTCCTGCGCGCATTGGCTCTTGCTCTCCCGTGGGCTGTTTCTGCCGTCCGCCAGTCCTCCTGACAACATTCCCCGGTATATCAGGCTCGACAACAGGCAACGCAACCAGGCGTCTCGTCCGATACAGACAACAGAACACGCCCATTACTTTACCTGTCAGCAGCTGGCCCATACGAGTTCAGTTCTACTCGCCCTGCCTCTGTGCTATTCGTACGTGCCGAGCATTCTTTCCAAACACACCCAGCTCCCGATTGATTATGCGCATGCAATCGGCTGTTCTGGAGCGCCCTGTTCTGAATCTTTGGATTCTTCTATCTCTCTGCTTCCGTCTTCGTATCTATTCTCAATGGCGAAAAGCAGAATTGAGTTGCAGCGTCGCTAATTTCTTTTAACATCCAGAACCCAACCCGAAGTCTCCGACATCTACGCCCGCATAGCACCGAGCCTTCTCTTCCCTTCCATGCGCCGTCCACAATACTCCGTGTGATTCTTTTCGTGTGCCGCCGCCGGACATTGCCAGTACCAAATCGTTGCGCCTGTAACAACTGCCGGCAGTCATAGACAAAATGGATTCACCCGCGGAATCGCCCATGGACCAGGACGACATCCCCTTCCCTTGCAAGGGCTGTGGAGAAGTATGTTCTACGATGCTATGGTGTCTTTCTCCCGCTAACCGCTCTCTGTTATAGATTCTAGAAGAAGGAAAGGCTTTCGAATTAGGTGAGTTCCGCTATGTTTTGCCTACACCATGTCTCGCCTTCTCTAATTGAATGCATTTCTATTCTAGCTGGCAATAGGTGGCATATTGATTGTTTCCGGTGTAACACCTGTAACACTCTGCTGGACTCCGACGCTCACTTGTTGCTTCTGGGAGACGGTTCATTAATATGCAGCAACTGCACCTACAGCTGCAGCTCATGCGGAGACAAAATCGAAGACTTGGCCATTCTCACTGGCGACCAGGCCTTTTGTGCCAACTGTTTCAAATGCCGCAACTGCAAGAGAAGAATCGAAAACCTTCGATATGCTAGGACCTCGCAAGGAATCTTCTGTATGGATTGCCACGAGTCGCTCATGCAACGACGCCGCAAGAAAAAGACAGCCGCAAAGAAGCCAAACACTATTTATGACAAGTCGCTTCCCTCTCTGCCTCCAGAGTTGCTCGAGAGCCGGGAATCTCCAGACGAGAAATTGTCATCGAGGGAGTACTCTGCTTCTCCAGACGTAACTGCACGCAATTATGCGTCCGAAGAACGAGGGTCGAGCCGCGGCCCGGCTGACGCTTCGCCTGCTCCACCGCCAGAGCAGGAACCTCAGTCTCAAGGTAAGAGCGCATACAAAAGCAATCAACGAGGGCAGATGCTCACTCCGTACTATAGATACCCTCATCCTCCCGTCAAGTGCGTATCGCCCCGAGTCGAACAAGCGCCAGTCTGCCATGTCTACAAAGTCGGAAGTGGATGGAGGAGACGAGTTTCTGATTCCAGTCGCATTCGACCCCACTCCCGACGAGCGCGTGTCGCCTCGTGGTGAAGCCCCAGCTTCAGATGGACCACGCTCTGCGCCTCGCGATTACTTTGAAAACGGGAGGCCCGCGGCATCCTCGCGCCATGTTTCGTCAGACCGTACCGAGACTACTCAACCACCTGCGCCCCATATCGCCTTCCAGGAGAAAGGACGCCAGCCTACACAGGCCGAGCAGACCAAGCGGCGACAAGAACGGCAAGAACGACAAGACAGGCAAGACACAACACCAAAACTGGCCCACAGCAAGACCGACGGTGATGGCTTTAAATTGCAGGATGCTCCCAGGGGAAGAAAATCAACGTCCACCCACAGTTCCAAGTCCGATCTCAATCCGGCGAAAGAAGGGGCGTCTATGGCGGCAACTTCGCCAGGAGCTGGCACCGCACCATCGATGGATTCAACTAGAGCCCCTCAAAGCTTGTCTGATAAACCAACAAGCCCCCCGGTGTCCTCGTCAACACCCTCAGTGCAGTCGCCTGATCAAGTTCGCAGCAATGTTGAAAGCGGGTCCGAACGAGCTGATTCAAGCAGGTCTATTCCAAAATCAAGCGCGGCACCATCTCATCCCAAACGAGGAGATTCGTTAGAACATTATGTTTCCAGTCAGATCCATCGCAAAGATGTTGGCTCTGGTTTCAAGTCTTCATCCAGAGGCGGCGAGCGGTCTGCGAATGTCGGAGCAGAGTACATCAATGAGTCAAAGGATTCATCTGATATGCTTCGGTCGTTGACTCATTCTCCCGAAACTACAGAACGACCACAGAATGTGTCTATAGACTCTAACACTATGCCCCTTTCTTTGGACAACGCTCACACTCGCAACGGGTCGAATGTTGGGCCACCTTCTGACACCATCAAAAATAACGTCAACTTGTCACCTAGGTTACTCCGTTTTAGCGGTGGTGGAGACTTTTCGATGGACGAGGACCTAGCCAGACTTATAGGAGCCGAGGCTCAACAAGAAACCAGCGAGACCTTGAAACGCGTTTCGAATTCTGCGCGCCATGGTCGTAGCTTTAGCGATAAAGGATCCCGCATGTCCAAAGATGGCAAGTGGCCCAGGTCTCCAGTCAATGGTGCCACCTTTGGACAGGACATCAGCAGCCCGAGCCCTAGTTCGCCGGAGGAACGAGACGACACCAGTTGGCTGAAGAGCGAGCTGCGGAGAGAGCGCCAGCGTGTAGTAGAACGAGACCAAAGGATTGCAGAGCTAGAAAAAGCATTGAAAGCCCAAACAGATGTTAAAAAGGCTGATAGTGAACTACGTGAAAAGCGCTCGACGATGAAGGATCTGAATACCCAGAAGGAAATGGCCATGCGTGAACTAGCAGCCATCACTGAAAATTACGAACGAGAAAAGCATGGCAGAGCCCCTGTGGACCTCACAACCTTGACAAAGAAAGTTGCAGACGATATTGAAGCTAAGCTACAGACAGCAAAGGATGAATATGCACCGCAAATTGCGGAGCTTGTACAAAAGAAAAATGACCTGATGGAGGAAGTAACAAATCTCTCACGCATGAAGGAAAAGAGTTTTCAGGAGTTTGAACAACTGTCATCAAAGAACGCTCAGCTGGCAGAATTAAACAACCAGCTTGTGAACCAAATACAGGGACTCTACAAAGCCAGCTCAGCCACCACTGACTCAACGCGCTCTACCAACGGCCTGGGTATTTATTCGCACAACAAAGAAAGATCCACCAGCTCGGTTGATGCCACCAAAGCAGGCGATCTTGCGTCTTCGATTTCCACAATGACGATCCAAGACGACGCCGAGCCTGCCACTATTGTTCCTGGACCACAGGTGATCAACATTCGCAAGGGCGTCCAGGCACGCAAATTCAACTGGAAACGAGGTGGGCAGTCGGTTGCCAAGGGCGTCAGCAAGGGTTTGAAGGCGTTTTCCGGCGAGAAAGAGATGATCGCTCAG
The DNA here is from genome assembly GCA_023625935.1 of Eurotiales sp. R13A2. Lineage (NCBI taxonomy): Eukaryota > Fungi > Ascomycota > Eurotiomycetes > Eurotiales > Eurotiales sp. R13A2. The sequence goes on from JAMAFV010000003.1 coordinate 2,109,604, forward strand.
GATGGCACGGTGCAGCCTGTCGAGGGTCCTTCGCCGCTGCCCCGCTCTCATACGCAGGAACCTAGGTTTGGCTTCTTTGGAAACCAGAAGAGACAAGCTGCGTGGAAAAACCAGCAGAATGGAAGCTCTCCAGCTTTGGGTGATAATGGTCCCATGAATAGTGACAGTAAGACTCGTCCCTACTCCTGCCAAAGTGTCCTCTCTTCAGCCATACTTACCCTGAAACTAGCTCTCTTTGGTGTCGACTTGGAACAGCGGTTGGAGCACGAAAAGGCCATCATTCCTTCCATAGTTACGCGCTGCATCCAGGAGGTTGAGCTACGAGGTAAGGCCTATAATATGTTTTGGGTGCTGTTCTTTTACTAATACCGTATGGTAGGAATGGATGAAGAGGGCATTTACCGCAAATCCGGCGCTTCTACTGTGACTCAAAACATTCGAGACGGGTTTGAGCAGACGCGAGAGTTTGACGTTTCTGATCCGGACTTGGACATTCACGCCGTGACATCAGCTCTCAAACAGTACTTCCGCAAGCTGCCTACGCCGCTGATCACCTACGAGGTCTACGATAGCGTGCTTGACACCATTGAAGTTCCTGGACAACCGCCTCGCGTTGAGGACTTACGGGCTGCTCTCGACGGGCTTCCGCGTGTCCATCGCGATGTGCTGGAGTTCCTCATCTTCCACCTCAAGCGCGTCGTGGAGCACGAAAAGACCAATCTCATGACCAGTCAAAACATTGCCGTCGTCTTTGCCCCGACCATCATGCGACCCAAGGATATTGCCCGTGAAATGACAGACGTCCAGAAGAAGAACGAAGCGCTCAAGTTCCTCGTGGAGAATTGTCAGGAAATCTTCATGTAGAGATAGGACTGTTATGCCAGATTGTCCAATGGCGTTTGGTTCGATGAACCTGGGAGGGACTGTTTCGGTGCATTCTATGAATCCCCTGTTGTTTTTTTCTTCTGTCTGATTTTCTCTGTCGCGACCACTGGTTTCCCTGTGCTGTATGTGTTCTTTTCCAAAATTGGAGGTCTCTGGAATTCTTCTTTACATGAGCGTTAGTCATCATGAGAGCACCATCGAGGCGTTAGCATGCTTGTCATTTTCTTTCTTTTTTTATTTGTTTCCTTATTTCTTTTCGTTGCCTGTATCTATTCATGATTATACCCATTGCCATCCTTTGTCCCCTCCTGTTTATTTGGCTATCTTGTCTGATTCATTCTTATTGCGAATCTAGCCCGAGTCTGTACGAGTTTTTTGAAGAAACGAGACGCAAGAACGCCGGCCCGTTCTTATGTGTTTCTTCGAATGTAGGCTCTGTTCATGTTTGGATCATTAATTTGGTAGTCTTATCATTGATAGCCAACTTTATGTTTCTCTCTCTCTTTCCCTTCCAGGTTGCATTTCTAAAGTATACATTATTCTTAGAAGAAAAAAGTATTCATACTGGAAAGTAAGATGATAATCCACACAAAGCCAGGACAGGTCCAATCTTTAAAAAGTCTCATCTTCCAACCTCCCTCCACTCCGCACAACAGTCGGACTGTGCTCTTCCCCTTCTTCTTCTCTATAATAATAATCCTCATCATGAGTAGTGTCCGTGCCCCCGCCGGCCGTAGCGAGAAGATCCGAGACGATGCGTTTAGAAGCTTCTTTCGCTGTTGTATTCTTTAGCACAATGCAAGATAGCAAAAATTGGGAAAAAGGGAAAGATAAGAGTGAGGGCACACCTGGTGTCTTCATTAACCGACTATGCGGGATATGGAATTGCATCGTCTTGGGCGGACTGATCCCTAGGCCGGTGGTTGTATCATCGTCGTCGTCAAAGTCGAAATCATTGGCATAAGCGTGATTGTGTTCGTCGTCACTGTCCCAGGTACCTGGTTTCCCGGGCGTCAAGACGCTGATCCCTGGCTTCGGCGTCCCGCGGTTTCGGTTTTTCAATGGGCTGCTGCGCCGGCGGTTGGTGCGGCTTGTTGCTGTCCCTGGCGTGGCGGCAGCTGCGTTTCGTCTGATGACAGGTGACTCAAAGAGTTCCTCGTGAAGCTTTGGCGCTTCTAGCTCGGGACTTGACAGCGGCGAATCGTCGTAGGCCGCTCCATGGTTGCTATTGCTGTTGGTCTTAGCTTTTGGTGTGGTGATGACGGAGAATTTGGTGGGTTTGTAGTGCTGGGCGGCGGCCTTCTTCGATAGTGGGGTGGCCTGCACACGGTATGTTTTGTCAAGCACATGATGCAGGACGGGGTCGGTGGGCTTTTGGTAGCGATTCTGGGAGGGCTTTTTGCTTGTGGATGGTGCTGGTGGTAAGCCACCGTGGTACGAGGTGGTTGTTGGTGGAGGGATAAATGGAGAGGACATGGGTGTTCCGCTAGTGTTGGGTCGAAAGCGACCTGCGTATCGTCCGGGTGTGACGGGACCATCAATGTTGTCGTTTTCGGGGAGAGTCGATTCTTCGTTTCTTAACCCACTGACTTCGTGTTCTGCGTATGTTGGACGGTAACCACCGCCAATGGATGAAGGAGTCTCGACCTCGGCTGTCTTTCCTTTTTGCGGTCGAGGGGTGCTATGCGAAGGCGAGATGGTGAGTGACGAGAGGTCCAATTCAGATTCGTTGTGCTGCTCATCATAGTGGTGGGGATGGTCGAGGTCGAGGTGTTCTGACGACGCAGTCTCGTATGATGCGGCTTCTCCCTCGCCTTCGAGGCTGCTTGTATTGGCTGACTCTTCTTCTGTGACTGTCTGCTCGTGCTCGGTTGCGTCTTCATTTGGATTCTCCTCGTAGCCGGACAGGGACACGTTGGCGCTCGCTTCGAAGAATTGTTTCCAGAACTGTTATTTCAGCGTCAGCATTGAAGCATATACCACTGGATATACATAGTATGTGAATTTACTTTGGCTCCTTCCCATACATCCTTTGAGTGCTCTGCGTACTGGTCGACGATGGGTAGGATGCTGGTGGTGACAATTCTGTGTGCTCGGGAGAAGTTGCTATCGATTTCTGCGAGTAAATGGGCAAGCATTAGTTTGTCATTCATGAAGCTCCCCCGAATCGATTGCGTACCTTGCAGAGTTAACGTGATGGACTGCTCTAGCTTCTCTAACTCCTCGGTGAGCGTCAGATTGCGCTGCGCGGGTCCAGACATTGTTATCAAATTGCGTCGCTTAGTGGAACAGTGAACAGCAAGCCGAGTATGTACAAGGAGTATTCCGCTGCTATTCTCGCGGGCGATGAGCTTGTTGATGGCGGACGTGGTGGATATATACAAAGGTCTGAAAAGGGACGCGTTCTAGGGCACGCGGATGGGGGCTACTGCCAATCACGTGGTGGCTCTGCGGGGTGCGGCTTATCCGGCTTATCGGCGAGTCGCCTCGGGGTTAAGAAGGCAGCAGTCAAGCAACTCAGCCTGCCAGCAGGCATCACCAATCCAAGGAGTGCTGGCGAGCATCATAACCACACCAGTCCGAGGTTTTCCCTTCCTTTTGAGGAAATCAGATCTGGTTGCTGGACGACTCAGCTGTGGCTTAGACCAAGGCTGCCTCGTACTCCAACCGGCGCTGAGCGGCTTCTTCGTCATACACAATCTGATATATTATATTTCTGTCGTCTCTGGACTCTAGAACAATTTATAACATTTACATCTGCCGAGATGCCAGCTCCTCTAGCGAAAGGTTTGTCCAGCCCATTTTTTGCAGTTTTGAACTTGGAAAAAGGCATATTGGTTAAAGAGATTATCCCTGCTGAGTGCTGACTGACGGATCACAGGAATCATCGTAGGCGTGTCTGTTCTCGTGGCAGCCGGGATTGCCGTCTACGAAAGCCCTCAATTCCGACGATGGGTGAACCAGTCTCGCCGCAAGATTGCCATTGCTCTATACAATCTGGGCGATGAGATCCATCCTCAGCAGCCGATTTCGCAAGACATTTCCATGACCGAAGAAACCAACGAAGCCGCGGTAGAACGAAGGCGTCAAGCTCGAGAGGAAATCTCGCAGCGTCGGCAGTTTATGCACTCCCGCCGGGATACCACCCAGTCCAGCAGCAGTACGGCGGTCAGTTTTGATGCGCTGGTCGACCAGGACGGGAAACTGCGGGCGGAACAAGATATCACCCGTGGCGTTGACGATCATGATGACAAGGCGACTGCTCAATCGACCGCGCTGGAGACTGCTCGGTTGGCATCGCTGCACAAACGTGGCGGGCTTTCCGAGCAGCCGTTTCCTATTAACGAGGCACGCCTCGAAGCGCAGCGAGAAATGATGGAAGCCATAGAAAGGGACCGCCTGCATCTTGATCTATCCTCAGAGACTTCGTCTCACCATCCGTCCGAGTCTCTCATTGATCTCACTCCAACATCTGAATTTCCCGAGGGGAACCAGGATGAAACTCTATCTTCGCAGGGCGAGTACTTCTCGACTGCATCGCTTGCAAACTCGACACAATCGACGCATACTTGGCAAAGCGACCGTTCTGGGTTCTATTATGCTAGCCCGAGCCAGTCACACCATTCGCCTGCAGTGGCAACCCTTACCAGTCCATTCCAAGACCCAGAGCAGCCGTCAACAGCGTCGTCAGTGGCTGGGAGTCTCGATCACGTCCATGATGAACTCTCCTCCGACGGCACGCTGAGTGAATGGGGGCAGGCTACGGATGGCATTCTGACGCCTGCCAGCTGGTCAGAGGTGGGTAGCGTAATCAGCAGTGATGAAGAGCATCATCAGCAATAATTATATAATGACAAGCCTGGGCACATCAATACTCCTGGTAGATACGTGGAATGTGATTGGATTGGCTATGGATACGGAATACGGGATATGGAATACGAACACGGGTCGGCGTAATTATATGGAATCTATGGATGGAGTTGGCTGAATTAAGTCTTTGTTTTTTTTCCCCTCTGCTGAGTCTGATTGTACATAAACGAACACCGCGCTCTGATTGGCTTATCCGTAAGCGGTTAGCAGCTCGCCGCACTGGCTCTTGCCGGGGAGATAAGCCAGCGCAATGCACGGAGATGAGATGAGATTAGATAGTCGTCCCAGCTCAGCTCACGTCACAGCCTCCAGAGTCACGCACGATAGCCGTAAGACTGCGTCTCTTAGTTACAGGCAGGAATCGATATGAATCACTGACTTTGCTGTCTCCGACGATGATGGTTGACGTTGGTGTCCACTGTCACTGTCCACTGACTTGTGGGCGATAGCCGTTCTCAGCAGCTTGGGACTTGGTAGTCTTGTCTTGGGAGTCTTGGGAGTCTTGGAAGTCTTGGAATTCTTGGAAGTCTCGGATTGACTCTTGGAGGTATCGTGCGGTCGCAACTAAGTGCTGACAGCGGTCTTGGACGCCAGCGTCATCGAGTCACGAGCGACGCTGGGATCGGAAGGCGGAACGGCGGATAGCGCTAGAGAGCGCTGGTTGACCAATCAAAGTATCGGTTCGCGCGCAATGCGGAGTTACAGCATGGCGCTAGGCCTATTTGGGCAGGTATGCACGCGCGTGCCAGAATTCCCTCGACTGAAGCACAAACCTGATTCATGAAATCCAGAAGAACGACCCAGTCAACCGTCCGGCTAGCAGCCTCTTCCTAGCTAGGCCTCACGGATGGGATATCTCGTCCAATCGCTGGCCCCGGCGCAGGACGCCAATCGGCCAGCCCACGAGATGTCCGCACATGTCTCCCCTTTACCCGCTCCCTGGTGGCGCTGGCATACGCAATCTCAATTTCGAGCCCCAAACTAGCACGTTTTGCGACGTCGATTGCCATGGTTGTTACCCCAGTATCATCGTCTTTAAGAGGAGCCATGCCGCTGTTCGGGTCTGCTCGCATATATGGCATCTGCCCGACACCAGTCCGCCGTGCATACCTCGCATAGCTGGTGGATTCACCAAGCATTTCTTCTTGGCATATCTCGGCCTCCCAAGGGATTGACTCTCTGATTTCCCTGTTGCTTTCCTTCCTTTCATTCCCTACTAGTAGGAGGAGGATGTGATTTTCTGTTTAAAATTTCTCCTCTGGCCGAAACCATCTCAGCATCGATCCTTGCGGCCGACCTGCACATACACACTGTATATATTATACACAACCATATCTCTATTTATTAGACAGGCAAAGCAATGAGAAGGAAAATGCACATTGGTCACAGCTGACAATGAGGATTCGGAGCTTTCTATACGGCGTCGCCGTGGGGTCACTCTCCCTGTCGCGCATCGCTTCCTGTGCGCCGGCCAAAGGAAGCGCACCACCACAACAACCACCACCACCGCCGCCACCCGTACTCGACGGTATGAGCTATCTGACATTGAACCGCTCGCTCGAGGACAAGTATTTCCACGAGCCCGTGGGCCACGAACTCGGCGCCGACGACCGATTAGGCCACTACGACGTGCGATATTTCCATGGCATGGTGACCGATGAGGAAAGGTCGGAAAGTTTGCATCATATGGTCATAGCTTATTTGGACTTTTTCCGCCATAACGAGCTGGAGACGTGGATCGCCCATGGGACGTTGCTGGGCTGGTGGTGGAATGGCCAGGTACGTTTCTTCATTTTGACTTTCTGGGGGTATGACTAACCTCTACAGCTTCTCCCCTGGGATTGGGATGTTGACACTCAAGTACTCGATACTACGCTGGCTCGCCTGGCGCAAGAATTCAATAGTACCGTCATCAGCTACGTCTCGGCCAACGGAAACTTCAAGCGGGAGTACCTACTCGACATTAACCCGTGGGCATATTTTCGAGACCGGGGGCCCGGCCACAACATCATCGACGCGCGCTGGATTGATTTGAGCAACGGCCTGTACGTCGATATCACGGCGCTGAGCCGATTCAACCCGACCGACGAGCCCTATACGTGGGAGTGCAAGAACCACCACAAATATCAAACGACCGACTTGTACCCGCTACGGCATACCAAGTTTGAGGGTACGCCGGCTTTGGTGCCATTTAGTTATCAAGAACTGTTGTTAGAGGAGTACTCTACAAAGTCGCTGACGCGAACGAACTATCAAAAGTATGACTGCGCTCTTGATTTAGATTTAGGAGTTTTACTGACATATGCAATGAATAGTCATACGTGGAATCCTGTGACCGGGCAATGGATTATGACGGCGTAACCATATCCATTAAAGTGGATACATTTGGCTTACATCTATACTTGGAACAATGAGAACGGTTTCCAACCGACTTCTCTTCCCATCTTCGACGACACTCACGATTTAACATACCTTTGGCGATCTTATCATCATACCTTTTCAGGACGGAGTCTGTTGGAATATTGAACGATTCTGTCCAAGCAGCCCCTGAGTATATGAAATATTGCACAATAAGGCTGCTTGGAATGTATATGTGCATACTTATGTAAATAGCTCAATAATAACTAACTTATATAGCCGTGTACTTATAATGTGAATTAATCCAGTGAAAGTTGAGGCTGACTAAGGCGCTGCGGCACCTTCCAGAAGGCTTGATCTGATTGATTACTTATCAGATGCGGCGATACCGATAGCGTCACATGTTTAAATCTCCTGCACTCAGTTACTCTTGCTTTCAGCGTTGCATCTATCAAGTGTAGACATCTATGCGTGTCCGTCTTGAAATCTCTTTTATTTCAGCCTCTACCAAGCTTCACTATGTCAGATCACGAGCAAGCAGCTCCAACCGCTGAAGACCAGATAGCCGTCACAGTCCACCACCATGGCTCACCTCACACATTCACGCTCTCCACCTCTTCTACCCTCGACGACCTCGCATGCGCCATCTCTTCGTCGCCCGAGCTGCAAATACCCATCGAAAACCAAAAACTCCTCATCGCGCCAAAACTCGGCCTCCAAAAACCCCCCTTCGACGCCACCACGCCTCTAGCAGAGCTCCTACCACTATCCTCCCCGAAATTCAAGATAACCCTCCTCGGCACAAAACCCCAGGATATCGAGTCCCTCAATGACACCATCGAATCCAACAAACAGCGCCTCGCCGCCCGCGCCCAAGCTCGGCGCCATCAACCCCCCGTAACCCGCCGTCCGCCTGGAGGCGTGCACACCCTGTCATCGCCCTCCTCTTCAGCATACACATTTGGCCGATGCGAGCCGCTAGCCTATTTACCCAACCCGGAGCGCAGTCTGAAGTTCCTGGAACGGCTGCGCGATGACCCTGGGATCAAATTTGCCATGGCTAAACACCGCTTCTACGTCCCGCTGCTCACGGAAATGAACCCGGCAGAACACACAACGCACGAGTCGCGGACGCTAGGTCTGAACAGAAACAAGGGAGAGGTCATCGAGTTGCGGCTGCGCACAGATGCGTATGACGGGTATCGCGACTACCGCACGATACGGAAAACGCTGTGTCATGAACTGGCGCATTGCGTGCACAGCGAGCATGATAGGCAGTTTTGGGATTTGACGAAGCAGATTGAGACGGAGGTTGAGAAGGGGGATTGGACGAGGGGGGGTCACAAGTTGTCGGAACAGGAGTTCTATAATCCACAGGATTGGGAGACGGCGGGCCAGAGGAGTGATGATGAATGGGTGGATCATGGAGGGTGGACGGGCGGCGAGTTTGTTTTGGGAGGGCATGCAGATACAGCTGGCGGTGGAGCTGGATTGCTGAGTCGGAGGGAGATTATGGCGCGAGCTGCGGAGGATCGGTTGAGGAGGGAGCAGCAGCGGGGAAAGGGGTCAAGTGCCGAGAAGGAAGATTAGTCGAGTCTTATATGAATGAATTATGATGATGTATATAATGCTGTTCAATTTTTTGAGTTCATAACACGATAGTGATCACGTATATAACTATATATACAATGAGAAGTTACACCTGCTCATTCACAAACAACCCAGCCATTCCCTGTCCCGATCCAATACACATACTCGTGACAAGAATCTTCTTCTTGGTCCTCCTCGCCTCACTCAGAATTGTGCAAACCTGTCTCGCACCTGTCGCGCCGAGCGGATGACCAAGCGCAATCGCACCACCGCGAGGGTTCACTTTCTCATGCTCTAGGCCCAGCTTGCGCAGACAGTACACCGCCATTGAGGCGAACGCCTCGTTGATCTCGAAAATGTCAATGTCCGAGGTGTTGAGGTTGAATTGTTTGAGTAGTTTGGGGATTGCTGCTGTCGGACCGATGCCCATGATGCGCGGCGGGACGCCGGCGACGGTTGCGCCGCAGAATTTGGCAAGGATGGGCTGGTTGAGTTCGATGGCCTTGGAGCGGCGCATAAGGAGAATTGCGGCGGCTGTGATCATGCAAAATTATTCTTGCGTTAGTCTTTTCTTTCTCCCTTTAGCTGTCAGGCACGGTGACTTTACCTCCATCAGTAACCTGACTAGCATTTCCACCAGTTGTTTTATTCCCAAACTGGGGGAAAGCAGGCCGGATCTTGCTCAGCCCTTCATACGTCGTGCCGTAGCGCGGTCCTTCATCCCGCGTCAAAGTCACAGTCTTCTCCTCGCCAGTCTTGGGGTCTTTAACCGTGGTAGTAATCGGGACAATCTCATCATCAAACCAGCCCGCTTTCTGGGCCACTTCGGCGCGCCGAAACGACTCCACCGAATACTCATCCTGCATCTGGCGGGTGATGCCAAAGTCATCGCCGACGTTTTCTGATGTCTGGCCCATGGGCTGCAGGCAATCAGCGGATTCCTGATTTTTCATTATCTCCGGATGGAAAGGTTCCACTTTGCCGCCCGGAGAAGACATGGATTCGGCGCCCACGGCTACACCGATCTCAATTGCGCCGGTGCGGATTTGATTGGCAATGTCGTGGATTGCTTTGAGGCCTGAGGAGCAGAAGCGGTTGACCGACGAGAAGCCTGCGGTGTGCGGGATGCCTGCTGCCAGGGCTGCTGCGCGGCCTACATACGCTGCTTTTTCTTCGTTTACCTAGGAGGAAGTCAGCTTGAAATTAAAAGTAGACGGTAGGATATAGAACACGAACATTCCCCAGGGAAACATCCTCAATAAGCGCGGGATCTAGCTTGGACCGTTCCAGCAGCTCTTTCAACAGAGAATAGACAATATAGTCGATTTTGGTGTCCTTGAATCCGCCCTTGACGGCTTTGGCCATGGGCGTGCGAATCGCCAGTGTGATGACGACATCGTCTGGGTTTTTCGTTGTTCTGTCTGTGTTAGCATCAACTGTACGTAAGAGTATTGATTTATTGCTGTCCGGATCTTCGTATGAATGAACTCACATTGTGGAGACGCCGGAGTTGCCCGTGGGCTTCAAGTGACTCATAAGAGAGGACAGGCGTTCAACAGCCATGATGGATCAAATAGCAGAAGAATAAACAAGGGGTTTTCCAGAGCAAATGGCAGGGAAGAAGAGAATGGTATGTCGGAAGTCGATAAGAGACGATAAGTAATCCGGATATTCCAAATGCGGGGAAGCTCCGACGAAGATCAACTCCAGAGGCGGCTGTGCTTCAGGCCAACTGTTGCAGCGAGATGTTCGGATTAGTTAACCCTTTTGCTGGAGTTAGAGAAGGAGGAGATTTGGTGACTGTAAATTGTGCAACTGGAGAACAAAGAACGCAGCGATTCATATATCAACCGGGCTTCCAGGCTTGAGCCGATAACCGAGGCACATTTACCTAAGCTTGCCTAGGCTTGTTTGATATATCTCTTTGGTTTTGTACTCCAGAGAATTTTAACAATCTATAAAACAAGTCTGGAAATATATCTTCTGCTGTGTATGAGTTGATACAAACTGGTAAAACGACGAATATGAACAAGCACATCCGAGTAAGTCAATATGTCATCTGCCCCGGGTCAGTAAACCAGCACGGATGAGGCACGGGAGAGGCACGGAAGACACCAAAGAAAGGTATACATCAAACATTATACTCTCCGGCTATTTATAACGCTAAGCCCGTCATTGTTAGACCACATGGGTGCATCGGCTTGTATCGGGTATGGACATAAGATGCCAATTGCCCCTGTGTCGAGAAATAAGATTTGCCAATGAGGCTGCCCATATCGAGAGAACTTCGAAGACATGACTGACAAAGGAACTATCAGCAGTCAGATACAATGTGCAATTCAATGAAAGAAGACTCAGTTTCAATCATATTGATTGTCGCTGGCAGATTTATACTAAAAGAGCTCAATCGTATAGAAACTGTTATATTTTATCCTAATTCAATGAAATACAAGTCCCAAAGTGTCCTAGTCTACATATATATTATTCACATTACTTATAAGAATCATCATTTGTATTAGAGAAAACAAATCTAGTCTAGTTGTAAGATAAGAAAAGAATTGAGCTAGACACAGCAGACATGAAAACCAGAAGTTTATAACGTTTTTGCATTTGCACACGCGTCTCGTCATTGTTGGATCGATTCATTCGTTAAAGCTCTGCGCCCCTTATTCTCTTTCTCCTTCTTTTCTTTAAAGTCTGCACCTGCAAATAAGACAAGTCCAAGGCAGATTATAGGAAAGTAATAGTTGCACGAAAGCGCATTGTATATCATGATCAAATAGTATCCTCCCGCCCTTTTTCTCGAGAAAAAGAGAAAAGGGCCATGCAAGAGCGTACATAAAAGAGAAAAAGAAAAGAAGAAGAAAAAAAAGAAAATTAAAGGAGCTTGTTTATTCGGCATCAGTCTTTGCCTCACCCTCGGCAGCTGGTGCATCCTTCATCTCGGTATCTTCTGTCTTCTGTCCCTCAGCGGGCTTCTTGGCCTCCTCCTCGGCCTTTCGCTTGGCTTCTTGTTCAGCGCGCTTCTTGGCGGCTTCTTCCTCTTGCGCTTTCAGCACGGCCTGGCGTTCTGACTCGATCTTGTCCATGTACCGTTGGATGATGGGACCGGCAATAAAGCGGATGTCCTCCATCTTGGCAACGTAGATAGCCTTGGTGGTGTCTTCACCTTCTTCGTAGAGCCAATCCTGGATTCAGCATTGTGGTTAGCAAATGTTCTTGTTTCACAATATACGTGTATAGCTTACCTCAGCTTCGGTCAGCTTCGAGCGCAGCTTCTCCTTCTCCTCCTCGCTGGAGAACTCGGCGTAGGTCGTCTCGATCTTGTCGCGGAGTTCGTAGATGTACGACTCGAGTTCGTTCTTCTTCTCGTCAGTGTCCGCAACAAGCTTGTCCTCCATTGTCATGGCATTCTCCTTCTCGGTCCAAGCGTTCTTTGTAACGTCCTCGAGGCTGGATGTGCCAGCAGAGATAGGAAGTTCGCCCTTGCGCACTTGCTTCTTGACTTTGCGAGTCTTCTTTTCGGCGTCGCCGTTGGCATCCGTCTCCATGGCCTGTAAAACAAAAAGGTTAATCTTCGAATCGATACTGCATTTGATTGAGTAAACTTACATCACCGTCCTTCTTCTCACCCTCCTTAGGTTCTTCAATAGGCTCCTCAACCTCAACGTCCTCAACATAGTATCCAGATTCCACGTTCAGGATACCGTGTAGATTGAGGCGTGCCTTGAGCTTGCAAATCATGAACTCGTTGTTGTCTTGAGCTTGGACACCCTTCACAGAGAAGCGGCCAATCCAAGGGTTGACCTTTCCAGGCAGAGTCTCTGGCTTAACGTAACGAGCCTCCAAATCGAAAGGCTGCTTTCGGTAGAATGTAAGGATCTTCGTGGAAGGCAGGACATTGCCCTTGTTGAAAACCGTGAGGCTTGTGTCCTCATCTGGGATCTCAGGCGACTGCTCCCATGTGAACTCAATGGGGTAGTTGACGATGTCGTGCACGGAGAAGTCACGCACACGGAACACAGGAGACAAGATAGCGCAGCTGAATGTGCAGCCGCGAGCAATGGCCTCGTCCTGGTTCAGGGTGAAAGAAAGGGGCTTGCCGAAGAAGTTGCCGACAGTCTCCTTGATGATAGGGACTCGGGTACAGCCACCCACCATCTCAACGCTGTCAATGTCTTCAGGCTTCAGCTTGGCTTCGGCAAGAGCCTGCTCCAAAGGAACGGAAATGCGGTCCAAAAGAGGACGGACCATATCCTGCATTTCCTCACGCTTGACCATAGCACGGACATCCACATCATCCATCAACGATTCAATGCTCAAAGGTGCCTGAGCATTGGCGGAGAGCACCTTCTTAAGCTTCTCGGCGGCAGTCAATGTGCGCGCCCAAGCCTTCGGGTTCGAGCGAATATCGATCTTGAATTTCTCCTTGAACTCGTCGGCAAAGTGATCGGTGAGCGCCTTATCGAAGTTGCGACCGCCGAAGTGACGATCCCACGCAGTGGCCTTGACGTTGAGCTCTCCCTTGCGGAATTCCACAATAGAGACAGTGTAGTTGGTGTGGCCGATGTCGACAAAGGCAACCCGACGAGGCTTCTCCTCGGGTCCGGGGAGGTCGAGCTTGGTGATACCGTAGCCGAGAGCAATAGCAGTGGTGTCGTTGATCAGTCGGAGAGCCTTGAGGCCGGCGATGTCGGCAGCATCGAGCATTGCCCGTCGCTGAACGTCTGTAAACCACGCGGGAACGCTAATGACGACATCTGAGACGGCCAACTTGATCTCTTTCTCGGCTGTCTGCTTGATCTTGTTGAGATACATCGCCACCAGCTGCGTAGCGCTGAACTTGTCCTTCTTACCGAGATAGGAAGCCTCAACACCGACTTGTCCCTCTACCTCGCAGAAGGTGGCGGTGCTATATTCCTTCTCGATCTCGACATCGGGGTCGGACAGGCTGCGGCCAATAAGGCGTTTGAGATTGCTGACGGTGTTTTTGAGGTTGGAAACTTCTTGAGTCTTCGCAGATTCGCCGAGATATCTGCTCTTAGGCCCGAATCCCACGAGGGTACTATATCGCATCGCAGTTAGTTATTGGATCGTAAGGAAAAGGTTTTTCTGGAACGTGACAGGTTGACTGAACTTACGGCGTAGATCTGTTGGAGACTTCATTTGTAATCTAGAATCAAAAAAGTCAGTATCGCGGTTCTTGAAGCAATCCGGAGCAGAATCTTTGGAGGGGCAAGCGTACGATATCGATACCCTTATTGCGGGCCACACCAATTTTGGTGCTTTGAGCACCAAAATCAATACCGACCACAGACATGGCAAGAAACTAGGAATCTGATATATGGGTATGAACGTGGAAAAGAAAGGAAAGAAAATTGACAAGACTTTTAAAAGAGATGGTCGTCGTTCGTAGCAAGAACAGCGAGACTAGGTGGAGGGGGAGGATTTTGCACAAGCGTGGAGCGGCTGGTGGATCCCCTCGGTTTGTTGTCCCGTCGAACTTTTTTTTTTTCCCTTGTCCTTCGTTTCTGGTTTCTTCCTTCTTTGCTTTCAGCGGCGGTTCTGTTTGTTGAGTTTCTGGTTCGTTTGCAAATAAGGCTGTTGCCAGGGCGAGAAGCAGGCTGCGGTTGTAAGGCAGCCAGTAGTAGATTCAATCTAGCTCTTGCCTGACTTATATGAGGCTGCTGGGCCGATCGAATCTTCTGGTGCGTGCCAGATTGCTCTCTCACCGCCTTGTCCCTGCGGCAAAATAGCCACCGCTCACCGCCTCCGTATCTTAGTATACGATTTGCTAGTGTGCCATACTACGATATGCTGCACAGACTCAGCTACGCAATATCCTTCTATTAATACTGAATAAAGACTGAATGAACAAACCATGCTCTTAGGAAGAATACACGTATGAGCACAAAGAGCGTACAGTAGCTCCTGATCCATAAGTATGTATGCAGTTTGCGTGATATAATAGAGTATCCATTTACTCTTCATCTTTTTGCTGTCATGAGGTAGACAGACGAGCATTTGTAGGTGGGCATAAGCTGGGTTCCATGTCCAAAGCTCAATATCGCTTGTTCTGCACTGGATGCGGTGATTCATCACGAGTCGCCCGATCTTCTCCCAAGAGTAAACAAATGCCGACGCTTCCTCTCCGATTTCCTTGTTGAGCCCCCTCCAAAAAAAGGCCTCCGCACAGCCTGTTCCATATCTTCATCTTCAGCACCGGTATTCTGCATGCAATGTTGACCTAACGGGCTAGGGGTAAGGTGCAAAGGTGCTAGTTGTGGAACAGTGTCCATATCCACCTCGGCTGAAGCAGCTGTTGCCCCGTGCCGCGAACGTGTAGCCAAGGCTGGCGAAGTCGGTGTTATGTCTCTTCTCTCTGCTTCACATTTTGGCACCTGATTGAACTCATCGACTTGTAACTTTCGCATATCTTCTTCATCTATTAGGTTCTCTACACGCAGCGGAAGGTTGATCGTGTATGTTTCGGTCATGGCAGAATCGAACGAGTCCCGTGGGTGTAGTGGAATCCTAGGCACATGGGTTTCTTCTCGGGGAAGCTGCACAAGAGCAAGTTCAGAGTCGTGATAGGCATTGTACAGTCCGTCTTGATTGTCGCCCGCTAAGCGATTGGCGGCGCTTTCTGTTGGGTATAACGGAACGCCTACAACAGCATTGCCATACTCGCGAAAGGTGGAAACATCTACATTAAGATCATCACCTTGAGCGGCAGCTTGTTCTGCAGCTTCGCGGGGCGTAGTGTACTCATCTGCTTTGGGAGCATTTGTCCGTGGTCCACCCCAAGTACGCTTGCCTGCCGTACAACATCCGTAAACGAGATATAGCCAGTTAAAGAAAGGATTGAGCAGGAACATCAAAGGATATAGCCATGCCTTGAATCTGTGCAAAATATACCCAAAATAGAGCATCAATGCATAGTTCAACCCTAGCGAAATGGCAATGAATCCTAGCGGCAAGCTCACGAGACTGCTGGACGTAGTCGATACCGAAAGTATCATGATAAAGAATAGCAAGGCGGTGGTGCGAATGGTGTCTTGCATGAAACGGATAATACATAGCAAAGGATAGCGTCTCCAAATCCTCACATCGGTAAGCATACACACTTCGTTGGAGATGAATCCTAAGAACCAGCGACGACGTTGCTTGATCAGGCTGCTCATTGTCTGTGCGGCTTCGGTCTTGCAGAAGGCCCCGGTGCATAGCTGAATTTGATATCGCTTCACAGTGCTCACCATAAACAAATGAGTCAGCCAACGGTCCTCTCCCAAGTGGCACTTGATATAATCAAAGAAGTCGTCAATCTTGTCAATCTGATCTTCGAAATAATATTTGGCCATCTTACGAAACGCAGAGAATCGCAACATGGTTAGAGCGCCTGGAAGACAAGTCACGGAACCGCAGCAAGACTCGACCGAACGTTCGAACAACTGTCCATGGATGTACTCCATATCCTGCAGGATCGTGATCAAGGAGGTCACCTGTGTCGTAGACGTGATAATACCCGTCATCGCTACCATATCGTGTCGACTTCCCGGTTTGAGCTGCATGTCGAACATGAAATTCTGGATACATACCTTGTCCAGAACGCAGTCTGAATCAATGAAAAGGATGAACAAATCGTCATGGAGCGTAAGATAATTGGTATATATCCGGTCAATAAGCTTGAAAGTCCGCTTCTGGCAATGCCGTTTACCGCCATGAGGAAACCTGCTGACTGTCACACGTACCGCGTTGTAAATAACGTCTATGCTCTGGTTGTTCTTCTTGGCACCAATGGGAATTCCCAGTCGCGTGGCGACCATTCTCCAAAGTTCATCTTCGGGATCTCCGTCAAAGGACAAGAAGACATGGAGACACGAGGATGGGTAATCGCTTTCCACGACAGAATCAATGGCTTTTGCTAGAAGCTCCGGTGACTCATTGTAGACAGGCATGACCGCGACTACCTTTGGGGCATTTGTTTCGTGTAGGACTTCTTTGACTCTATTGCTGCGCCCAATTTCGTTTGTCACAAGCCTATACATGCAGAGCACCCAGGGAATCAAGATAATTATCGAGAACGTGTAGAAAGCAAACCACTGAAGGAAGTTGACCATATTTCCAGGGAAGTGACTAGTGATTGTGGGAGGTAAAGGCAAAGTGACGATCATGACGGGAAGAAATATTGCCCTGACCTGTTAATTGATGGACGGGACAGAGGTTATCTCAAGGACCATGCGCAACGTACCGAAGGATCGAAAAAAAGAGCATCATCACAACCGTAATCACACGAGTGCTCCAATGCTCGGCTTTCCGGTACACGTTGATGAGGGCAAAGAGAAAAGCACCGAGCCAAAGGACCCATTCGACGACGGCTGCCAGCATGAGTGGCGATACCAGAGTAATGTAGACAATCTATAGGACGATGAGCTGTGGAATTAACCGACTAGAAGTCTCTGTTTTCACCCACATCTGCGACAGACCACTGGCCTCTCGCTGGAGGAACGTAGTCACTTTCGACCTCATCCATGGTGCCGCAGGCCCTCTCAGGCTCAAGATTCGGTCGTCAGGAAGATCGCATGCGTTGATACGACAGTCGAGAGCAGCGCCTGCTGCAGAGGACCGGGGCCAGAGGAACGAGACACAAGTCTGTGAACTGCGTGATAATAAAGAATGCGATTGTGAAAAAAACGTCTTGCAATGAGAGATGAGGAAATTTCGAGAGACTAACGGAGCCATGGCCAGCCAGAGCAGCGGCCAGCAGTGCCTTCCTTTTCAACATCTCTTTCCCTGTCAGTCTTGACTGGAGGAAGGAGCTTCCTGTGTCCGGGTGCAGTCCCGTGACTGACAGGGCTCTGAGTTGTCCTTTAAATACCATTTAAGAGTCCCCATACTGCCCAGACTTGATTAGAACGTTGAACGTGGTGATATGGACTTGTGCCCGTATGTCCACTGGTAACGCTCAATGCGGTCTATTATGTATAGTATTATAGCGGGTGGGTGCCGCTAAACCCTTCTTGGAGCTCTGCTGCTGCGGCGTTTCCCTTGAAATTTTCCCCACCACGACGGAACTTTTTTTCTCTTATCGCGCTCAACTTCTTTCTTCGGCCGCTCCACGAGAATCATCTTGTACTCATCGACAGACGGAAATCTCACGCTCTATTTGGTGTCTATTTCAACTAATTGATCGATTGGATTTCCCGGCGCAAAGCGCTATCGTTGATTCACAATGTCTGGCGAAGTCAAAGCTACCGAGGCGCCTCAGAACGGCAACGCCGAGGCCGAGGAGGACGTGCAGAATCTGCTCGCTGAATTGAAGGGAGATGCAGAGCAGAAGACCGAAAATGGCCATGCTTCCCCTAAAGAGGACGAAGCCGCCAAAGAAGCTCGCATCATTGCAGAAGCAACCAAATTGGGCGAAGAATCGGCCGCGCGAGAATTGAATACCACTGCGAAGAAGACAGAGCGCAACGAGCGTCCCTACAGGCGTAACTATCGCGACAACATCAAGACCGATCTTACTTCGCAGGAAACAACTGATGATGCTGGCGAGATCAGAAAGCAGGTTTGTGCAAGCGACAGCTTTGCTCGAGAGGGAATGAAAAAATCACTAAGTCTTTTAGGTTGAATTCTACTTCTCAGACTCCAACCTCCCAATGGATAACTTCCTGCTGAAGAAAGTCGGCGGAAGCGCCAACCACGCCGTAGATCTATCGCTGCTCCACAGCTTCAAGCGGATGCGTCGTTTCCAGCCCTTCAGTGCCATCGTGGAGGCCCTTAAATCCTCCACTACCTTGGAACTTGTCGAGAACGATACCCAAGTGCGGCGCAAGGTGCCTCTCCCCGAGTCGGTGAATGACTTCCTCGATCCAAATGTTGTCAAGGTGTTTGAGAATGAGGCCATGAGTCGCAGCGTGTATGTCAAAGGCTTTGGCGAGGAAGGCCCCACTACTCAGTTCGATATCGAGGCTTTCTTTGCTCCGCACGGCCCAACCAATGCTATCCGCTTGCGTCGTGCCAACGATAAGACATTCAAGGGAAGCGTTTTTGTTGAGTTTGACAGTGAGGAGACCCAGAAGAAGTTCCTTTCTTTGGATCCGGCACCAAAGTGGAAGGGCGCAGATCTCGTCATCAAGAGCAAGAAAGATTACTGTGACGAGAAAGTTCGGGATATTGAGTCGGGCAAGATCAAGCCTAGCGGCCGTAACAATCACGGTGGCCGTGGTCGTGGTCGCAATGACCGTGGCCGGGGCCGAGGCGATCGTAACCGAGACGACCGTGACTGGAGGGAGCGTCGTAAGGATGATCAGAAGAGGGGTTTCCGAGGTGACAAGCCTGCGCAGAATACCGTTCAAACAGATTCTAGGTATGATACCTATCTTCCAACTTCAATATTCTTTTCTTGTGCATATTATGAATGTGTATGACTGTAGACTAACGCATTACCAGGGGCGTTCCTGTCATCAAAAGCTCTGCGGATGACTCTCAGCCCGCTGCTGGCCAAAAACGAGCTCGCGAAGAAGACGGCGCCAAAGCAGACAGCAACGGTGCATCTGGGGATCACGCTGCTAAGAAAGTGGATGTCAAAGAAGGCTGAACTACCAATAATTTGACGATGTAAATTGCTCAAAAGTGATTCGTTCGTTCTCTGCACATCTCATCATCCGGCGTTTGTTTTTCCAGGTTCTGGCTGGTTTTTGTTTTTTTTCGTGGTGGTTTTCCGACTTCTTTGGGAGATTTTTATTATAACCTCTTCACCTTTGATAGCAATGAAGATTTACGTCTTATTTCCATATAGAGATTCCTGCAATCATATAGTCTATGACAGAGATACGCAGGCATAATCCTATGCAAGGCGGCTTGGTATTATAGAATTGAATGCAGTGATCATTTGTCTACCCTCATCTTCGCTATTCGTGCGTGGAATGATAGTAATGTAACATACATAAGCTAGGTAAAGGACACAAATAAATTTTAATGCATTCATTTGGCATCTATATCCCTACCTATTCTCAGAGTACATCTTATGAACAAGCCGCTAGGTCAAGCAGAGGTAATTCACTTTTTCTTCTTCGTCTTGTCCACTATATCAACCCACTGCGATTTAACCCCGCGCCTCTCAAGCGCCGCCTCAACGACCCTGCGTTGATCACCCTGTATCAAAATCTCCATCAACCCCTTCACAGACCCCGTGGCTTGCGCAACGCTTGTGCTGGAAGCGCATTTCTTCTGGAGCTCTTCAGCCAAGAAGGAAGGAATTATACCAAACACCTCAATGCCCGACACTTTGGTCACCGTCTTGTTGGATGCGCGCCTCTCGACGAGTACCGTCACCTTCGGCGCGCTTCCAGCTTTCGGTTTTACCTCTGCGCCTATCGTCTGGCCCTGCTTGAGGATAGCGTGATAAGGTGCGAGAAGCGATGCATCAGACACAATGCGCTTGAGAAGGCCGTCCCGAGTTACTTCTTTGCGTGCGAGCGCCGCTTTGTCCTCGGCTGATGTTGAGGAGAACACGGTGTTTGATAGGAAAGGGTCCAATTTGATGATGCGCCGATTTGACTCGGACACGAGTGGGGGATCTTGGGATGTTAGATATTCGTCTAAGCGATTCGACACGTCGGAGTATTTGTAATAATTCTTTGGATCTGTCGCGTTGAGCGCCGGGAAGAGAATGGGGGTGAGCTTTTGCGTGGGCCTGTATAAAACCTGCACCATAAGGGTCTGACCAATAGACGGGTCAACGCCATCTTCGGGTGCCTTCTGCTTGCTGCTAGATATTGGTTTGCCGGAGCTTTCAACGATGTTTTTGGTGGGTAGCCTGTAAGGCACAAACTGTTCAACGCGGGGGTCATGGAAGTCAACATCGACGACAATGGTTTCTTGTCCGTTGCGATCTTTAGATTTCACAAGTCGTTCCTTGTCCAGGTATTTGATGAATTTTTTCACATTTTTCCAGCTTGTTTTCTTGATCTGGTAGTATTGAGCTTGCTGTGCTGAATGGATTGGAAGGAACGGAGTTACGAGCCGAGATATCACTGCAGATGGCTGAACGGGAAGGGCAAGTCCGTGATTTGGCGCATTTGGGTTGTCTTTCTTCAGTTGATAAAGGGAATATATGAAAGCTTTCACGAATGCGTCTTCGATCTCTGTAACGCATGTTAGAACACTGGTAAAAAGCGATACACCCAAAGTTATTCAACGAACCTTTCACCGTTGGTTCAGCCTTTGGTTCCGCAGGCTCGTCCTCCCGTTGTATCTCTTCGTCTAAAGGAGCAGCCTGCTCTTCGACTTCTTTTTCTTTCAATGTCAACTCCTGGACTGCATCTTCAATATCTTTACTCTCTCCATCCCAGCCCTCCAAAAATCCCGGAGCAGAATGCCCAGGCCTAGAAGAAGAGCTCCATGACCATAGCTCATCACCTCCCCAGTGTAGACCACGCACAGCATGACCCTTAGTGCCCTGAACTTCGCCCAACTCAGAGACATTGATTTCACACACCCCAACAAACATAGGTACTGTCGGGCTATCCAGACTAGCAACCGCTACAACAGAGCCCTTCACGGCCTTGCTCGGAAATGGCGGTCCATTAGCAAGACCGGGGGCCATCAGATCTGCGCCACCGAAAAGCTTGCCCATAACAAAGGATGGAGTGTGTAACAACGGCAAGATGCGCGCGTTATGCCATAGAGAATACACAGTTGGATATATCCGTCCATCTGCGCCCGGTCCCTGCTCTATCTTGAACCAAAGAATTCTCTCTTCGCCGCCAAACTCCGGATGCGACCCAGCATATACCGTGCCTTGGACTTCCCGAAGATTTGGCCCGGCTGTTGTCGTGAACCGGGCGGAAAGGGAGTTCTCAGGGAGTAGAGCATTTCTTACTGTCGTTAGATTGCTGGCTGTCTCCTTCAGGGCGTTCGCGTTCGCGTTTGCGTTTGCGTCTTCATTATTGGCATTGTTATTATCTTTCTCCTCCGCTGGAGCTGCAGTGGGGACGGGGATTTGGTATTCTTTGATGATCTGATCGGCGATTTTGCGTCTGTCTGAGGAGCGGATAGGAGAAAGTGTTTTGATCTATTATGCAGAATGCCACGGAGATGTTAGCAATTGCACTCTTATACCGTCGAAATAAATTTCTCGAGAGGGGCATTGCGGGGTGGCTGCGAGGTTGGTATTATTCACCGTAGGCTTTTTCTTGAACATGCTGGTTTTGGTAGTCACGGATATGAGTTTCTCTTTCTTCTGTCTTTGTATTTCCAATATGTTTGATAGAGAAGAAAAAGTTGTTGACCTAAAGAGAATGCGGTCTTGCCTATGACATAAACAAATGCGGGATGCGCATAGCTCCGCTGCCATCTTCATACTCCGCCGTGCCCGCCTCTTTGATTGGTTGAATGTAGATGACTCGAGATGAGTCGATGTGACTGCACACTATAGAGTATAATCTATATGTGTATTTTCTATATTTCGAAATTTAACATGAAGTAGTCTATGGATTGAATAGATACTACAGATGACACTAAAGTAATTTCAGATTGGAAATTTATATAATAGAAGCTGAGATGCCCAAATAAATTCTGCCTCAACGCCAGCAAAATCGCATTTATATGAGACATGGATTGATGACAGTAGTTACAATCTTCGTGGATGTCGCCATCGTCGTGGGAGCAGTCACAACTATACTAGATGTAGCAGTGGTAGCACTCGAGATGATAGTAGTGGCAGGGGCAATGATATCTGATAAAGCACCGCCCCATAGAGTTGGTCCAGGTATAGTATACGTCGACAAAGACGTGTAAATATTGATCAAAAGACCAGGATCAGAGGGGCTATAGAGATCTTCGCCAGGAGTTCCCGAGGGACTAGCAGTTCCACTGCCGGTAATCTCCAAGTTGATGCATTGAGGATAGTTCTGCGCGCCGTCTACCAACCTAGCCTCGTGGAGAGCAATAATCTCATGGCGCAGAACATAATTTCCAGGCTCAATGGACGATGGAATCGTGACAGTCCAGCTATTGTTGGCAGCGATCAGTTCGTCTGCACCCCACGTCCCTGGGAGAGAAGTATAGTTAATCAACCCGACCTGGTCAATTTTGACGAACTCCAGCTGGGTTTTATCCACTGTCGAACAGTTGCCGTTGCAATTAGCGAGATAAGTGATGACAGGGCCATGGTGGCTGTCAGGCCACGGACTCCACTGAAGCTCGACTGTGCCTCCGGCAGCAACTGGAGCAGATAGTTGACCAGGCGTGGCATTTTGGTGGCAGATAATATCTGGATCTGTATACTCAGTGCCGCCAATATATCCCAGGTTTGTTGCAGTAGTTGTCCACCCAATAACCGCCGGCGGGTCCGACTCGTAGGGGAACTGGGTCACAACATATCCGGAATAACTGGTATGCTGCCATGTTAGCGAGTCACGATACGGAGGCTGCTCGGCTTTTACATACAAATCATTTTCAATGATGACACCTTTCACATAGCCATGGGCAGCAACATTGGAGGCTAAAACTAGGAATAGGGAAAGTGCAGTGCTTTGGGCAGAGATCATCGTCAAGATGCTTCTGAAGTCCAAAAATGTGTAAATGAGCGGAAGAGCTGGGTGTGCAGTATAACAAGAGTGAGTTTAAAACTTCGAAGAACCAGATCCGAAGGAATTATAATGCAATGAATGACTTGAAGTAATAGAAGTTTAGGAACAAGCGTTGCCCGCATTATATCTAGACATCTTGGGCATTGGGAACTTCCAGCTCATCGGCGCTGATCTCGCATTCGATGTTTCCATGACTCCGTTTCGACTGCAAGCGAACCACAATTCATCTCGATGTTCACGGACAAGCTGGCATATTTCGTCCAATACAGTGTGAAATTCGGGCTATTGATGAAACAACAATAGGGCAGATTGCCCCTGCCAAGAGAGAAACCGTCTCACCAGCGGGCTGGACACCACTGGCATATGTTTTGTTTTGTAGACATTTTTACGCTATCAACTGTGTAGCTGTTATTATTAGTATTTGCCCAAGGATAGCAATCAAAGCTACCTAGATCACATATACGAAAATTGTATGTGCAGCCGGCCCCGTCCGTGAATCATTCCCGAACAACTCCTTGCCGCTGTACGGGATATCACGTGAGTCCATCCCGATCCATGCCGAGTACCCCCTGAGCACTGACTGAGTGCTATAGTTAAACATGCATGCAGTGATTAATTCCGAGCGGCACGCATCTCAGGTGCACGGTACATACAAATTAGCCATGCTTCTGGGATATAGTAGAACTATGCCAACGCGACCGAGTGTCTTAAACAAAGAGACTTTGCAATCCCTGCTGGTGAAATCAGAGATCACAACTGGCGATATGTCTCCCACTTCCTCCTTCATCACTTCGTAAATGAAGCACGGACAAGCATCTCATAGAGCTCCATCGCCCTTGGTGATATAGCTTTTCTTTATTGAGCCATCTCAAGTGCCGTTTTGCACAGGCATTTTAAATGGACAGATCTGCTCCCTCGTCTAAGAGGAGACGGGTGCTTTCTGCCCCCTCAGGAAGAGCAGCAAAGTGGAAAGATGACGCCCATGGGTGTGAAGGCGAGTTGATGTTTATTCTGTGATCATTGGGCATCTCATAACCAGAATTCCCCTCTACCGCGCGGGACATGACATTTTGAAAAGCCATGAGATCAAGCTCAAGCTCCTTGAAAATGGAGAAGCTCTATGACGGTAGTTGAGGAATACAGGACTGTACTGGCAAGGAGTGTAACGCTTTTGTCGTTGGTTTGGATAAGCACCATACTGTAAGCACCACCGTACACAAGTCTCATTCCCGACTGAAAGCCTGTCAACACAGCGTCAGTGACAAGGATTGGGCGACAGAGTGGTTATTGAAATCTTAGTGCTGGCTTTCCAAACTAAATTGAATTGAAGTCCAGGCCATGGTCGAGAAATTCCTAAAAAAGTGGCGACATTCTTGTTTCTGGTGGCGCCGCTGAATGCATGTCCAGTAATGCGAGGTCCATGCGAGATAAGGAGCGCCGTGACGGTTGCATGGTCTTCCCAAGTAGCTTTGCACAAGGCCGCATCAAGTTGATCAGAATTGAGTGAGTCCTGGATGTCGTGCACATCACTATTGAGCCAAGCAGCGCCCAGTGTTGGAGCAGTCATGGTTTTCTTTTTACTGCAAGAAGAAACTGGGCGGCATTAGATCTTAAAGATAGACCCTGCGATTAAAGGCAACTCCAGAACCCTCAAATTGTAGGAAAATATCTCTTCCCTGACCACTCATGGCACGGTCATTTAGAGTGTTGAAAAGCTCATTGAGCACTTCGGGGGCTCCATTCCTGACTCTTCGTTGCTCACTAAGTGATCCCTGAGCGGGCTGAGCATAAAGCGGCGGCGCGCGGGGCGAGTTACATACGTATTATGTCGAGAAACGATCATGAGTCAGGCGTATTCTCGCGTGAGAGAAAACAGAATGTTCGAGCATGTTCACATAGAGCGTCTTTGCTGTCAACACTTTTTTGTTGTTGTTGGGATGGTGGTGGTGACTCAAATAACGCTGATGCCTGCGGCCGATAATGGAAGCGGCGTGATTGGCCCGTTGCAAGCGAATTGCAGACACTTGGCACATCACGTGATGGCGGCGCGACTGCCTCAGGCCGCAACAGCAAATCCCTCGCTCGTCCCTTGAAGTTCTCCGGGATTCCAGGACTGCCACCACCCCAGAATCGGAATGCCCTGAGCCCTCAGGAACCACCTCTCCTCCAGTCCTATCTGTCCTCTCTTGTTCTTAGCGTGATCTGGCCAAGCAGACACTTACCAACCACTGCGTCCCCGGCTGGTGGTCGCCCCGGCCGTCTACTATCACTATTATTGCCATCATCGATTCTCCTCCTTTTCCCGTGAGGTGGTTGCTGGCCGCGGTGAATCACTATCGACGTCTTCGGAGCAGCCATCCCACACCGACATTCCAGACAAGTACTTCCGCGCGGCAGAACATTTCTACCAAGTACATTGGCCGTCTCGAAATATTTTCGCGCCCTTATCATTGATTATTCGCGGGCGACATGACTGTTGACATTGGTCATTAAAGGACGTTCCTTGTTTGTGCGGGTCTCCCGTTCCCTTGGATTACGATAACGCAGTCTGTGTATAGTACACGGAGTCTCTGCAGCGCGGGAGGCGATTTGATAATTTGAACGAGACCGACGTGAATTTTGGGAGTTTCGGAGACCAGCACGTCGACGCCTGGATCGATCCGTTGACCAACAATGAGGCCGCCAGAAGCTGCCTCATCGCCCGTGTTCGCTACACTGGATCCAACGGTGCTGGATTCGGAAATGAACGGGATTTATGATAATGACGAAATGGAGTTCACAAACGGCGGCGACTATCATCATCCCTCGAATGATGTTGGAAAGGAATTCGATGATCTATTCGCCCGCTCATCCCAAACTCGAGGTGGTAACAACAGCAGCCTATATGTGTCTCCCTCCGAAATGTCCTCCAAGAAGCAGCAGCAGGTGTCTAAAACTCTGAAACGCCCGCTTGCATTTTCTCTCGACTCGCCGTCAGACTCTGCAGGTGACAATTCGAGTCCTGGTTCTTCTGCAGAGTCTATGCGGGAGCACGGGCGCAACTCGTCTGTTGGATCAGCTGTTCACAGCGACGGTGCTGCCAAATTCGATACCGATGTGTGGTTCAATACGCAAGCGTTTACAGAGAAAGAAGATAATCTGTTCGGATTAGACGCCGACTTCACCAGTTTCGACCCTAAATATACAGACATTGAATCAAGCAACAGAGTTATGGACTCCGCCTTCGACTTTGAAAGTGCTGCGAGTAGCCCAATGCCCCTGAAAAACGAGTCGTCATCTTTCTCCGGGGTCTCGAAGAAACAGAAAAACAGCTCAATAGCTCAGGTCAATGATTTTGGATCTAAGCCTACGGGCGTGGTAAGTTTTACCCTTTACTAAAATATAACGTGTGCATTTAATTGATTTTATCCTTTGGTAGAATCACAATCCTGCCTCACCATTCTATTCTACTAGCTCTAGAGAAGCGTCTCCAATGACCTCGAGACTTCCTCACCACAAGGCACAATCCACCTCCTCACAGTGGAGCGGCCGCTCGCCTTCTTCGGGTCTAGACGAAAGCTTTGGAGGAATTTCAGCCAATACATTGTCTGCACACAACATGGCATTACATTCAAATATAAATGTCGGTCAAAGTGAGGGCCAATTTGGTGTCGCAGAGTATTCTCTGAATCCCTTCTATGCCAAATCAGTCATTCGTCCTCCAACCCGCCCGCTCCTCCACGTACATCCAACCTCGCTCAAGTCTCGAGTTGAAACGCAAATTCCAATTCGACTCACTTTATTTCCACTTCCTGGTGGCGTCAAAAAGCTTCGTCTGCCCACACATACGATCTCAAAGCCAAAGTTCTTAGCAAAATCTGACATCGGCCGTTCACCTGAGATTCTAGAGTTGCATACGAGTCTCGTGTGCACAAGTGCAATGCAAGACAAATCGAAACTAGAAAGGGCATTTGCAAGAGCTCGTGGAGAAACTGTGAAGCGAAACTCCGTTACCTCTGCTGCCACGGATGGTACTCAAGAAGAAAGCGAAGAGAAGCCTCTGGAAGGCGGCGACGTAAAGATCTGTCCAGGCTGCATCCAGCGAGAGAGGAAACGTGCGTCGCGAAAGAAGCAGAGGAAACCGGATGAAGACGAACTGTTTCAAAAGGACGAAGACAAGAGAGTTATTGTCTTCAATACCAATGAAATCAAAGACTGGGTCGAACCCGCCAAAGAATCTTCCATGACCTTCACCCCTCCAGGAGCTATGCAAGTCGAGCTCCCAATGCGAATCGCATGTTACTGTCGACATCAGAACGAAAAGATTGGGTTCCAGGTTATCCTTACCATCAAGGATTATCTGGATAATGTAGTCGCTCAAGCAATCACCAACTCGATAATGATCACAGATG
This sequence comes from Eurotiales sp. R13A2, assembly GCA_023625935.1. Taxonomy (NCBI): domain Eukaryota; kingdom Fungi; phylum Ascomycota; class Eurotiomycetes; order Eurotiales; species Eurotiales sp. R13A2. Next base: position 2,137,295 of record JAMAFV010000003.1, read on the forward strand.
ACCACAAGACCCATTCAGCAGGGACAGCTACTTCATCGACCGTAGCTCCTAGCACTGCTGGGAGTACTGTAACGACAGAAAACACTCAACTGCCTGGAACTAGTGTTTTTGTGTCTGCTCCTACTCAGGAGTTGGCCAAAAGTTCAATTGGCGGGCAGCAGGCATTCCGTGTGTCTTCCAGTACAGATCTTCAAGGCCTCCAGCAATCATCCCCTCAATTATTAATGAATCAAGGGCCGTTTGCAATGACACAGAATAGCGGCACCTCGTCTGCCTTTCTTACTCCGCGTAATTCATCTCGTCAAACATCTCCTTCTGAAAGTGCCGGACCATCAAACAAGCGCCGGAAGCACAGTAGTTCCAGCAAGCTGCCTACCGGGCTGACAATGACAAGACTTGATAGTCCCCAGACAACTTCCTCTGCGAGTTCTTCTGTTAACGGGTTTTCATCAAGTTCTCGAGGCTATTTCTCGCCAGTGGAACGACCTTACGCTACGCCAATTGGCGTGTCTGGGCCATTCAATAATGGGCCACTCACTCCGAATAATAACGAAAATGCATATTTCAATAATAATCAGCAAACCCCAGGCTTGGACGGCCTTGTCCAAAACCAGTTCCTGTCGACGCCTAATTCTGCTCACACGAGTCGACCAGGTTCTCCAGGATTGACAACGCGGAATAGCTTTGCTGAACCGGCACATGGCCTGTCGCTGGCAAATGGACCAAACCCAGTCAACCAAGCTTGGCCTCATCTGACAAGTGCTGGAAATCGCTTGCCGACAATTATTCACAAGCTCGTTCCAGCTGAAGGTTCAACAACAGGAGGGACAGAAGTCACTCTACTGGGCAGCGGATTTTATCCAGGCATGGAAGTTGTCTTTGGCGACACTCTTGCCACTACAACAACATTCTGGGGCGATAAGTGTTTGAACTGTCTCACACCACCGGCGCTGCAACCTGGTCTTGTACCTGTTGTTTTCAAGCACGAACATCCTACCTTCGGCCAAGTGCCTCAGACTCAGCCTATTCTTCCCAAGCAACAACACTTCTTTCGCTATGTGGATGATCGCGAGCTTCAGATGTACAGATTGGCTCTTAGCATATTGGGTCAGAAATTACGGAATCCTTCAGATGCCTTCCAAACTGCTCAGCGTATTATGGGCGGCGACCAGGCTGCATTGTGGAACTTACAAAACGATATGCAAGGAGGGAGCAGTGGACAACGACAAATTCCAAATCTAAGTGTCCAAGGTCAAACAAGCGACCTGGATTCTAGGATGCTTACATATTTGGAGTTCATCGACCTGGATGACAGCCCTCGTGCCCCGAGGTATAATTCCCGATCTACCACTGGCCAGACTCTGTTGCATTTTGCTTCATCGTTAGGTTTGACGAGGTTTGTTGCTGGGCTTCTTGCTAGGGGCGCCTATCCCGATGTTCAGGATAAGAATGGTCATGTGCCGATGCATTTTGCTGCCCTCAGTGGACATGCTCATATTGTCCACCGCCTTAGGCTCGCAGGTGCCGATGCTCTGGCAAGGAATCTCCGTGGATTTACTCCAGCCGACATTGCTACTTCGCTACCTGCTCACCAGGCTGCACTTATACCTGCACGTCATTACCGATCTCGCAGTGTGGGTTCATCGCCTTCTCTACGCCGTCGTCCTAGCAGTTCTGCGTCGTTGAATTCATTTTGGGAAGCTTCATCAGCATCCGGATCTTTCAACCTCGCACAGGAGGATTCCGAGGATGACGAATCATCTGAGGCAGATGAGAACGAGGCAGGACTATATTTCTCGTCTTCGCGGCGATCAAGTGTCCACCACGAAACAATGCAACCTTTATATTACACTCACTCTCGAGAAGATACCGTTAACCCAGAAGTCGAATCAGACGCTAAGGCAGAAACCGCGTCTAACTACACTCCGCCAGCTTCTCTCGTTGCATGGCGCAATCAGCTTGCAACTCAAATCAACCAATTTCAACAAAGCGTCGGCAGAGCCTTCCCAGCCCTTCCTGTTCTTCCGCCGATGCCTGCCCTTCCTGACTACCAAGCATATCCAATGATGCGTCGAATCAGCAACTTGGTTCCTCACAGACCGGGATCTTCATGGTCGTCAAAGGACGGTTGGTGGGAGTTGTTTACTGGAAATTCCGCACCGGCTGTCAACCAACCACCTGCATACGACGAGCTTTACCCACATCAAGAGACGGACGAAGATCGGGACCTTGAGATCAAGAAGACTTCTTTACTCAGAGCTGCTACAGATGCAGCTCTTGACCAACACTTTGAGACGAAGGCTGGTCCGTCCAACTCGAGTGCGGAAACTGCGGAGACGATAGAGAAAGACGAGGAAATCACCGGTATTCGAATTGGCCGGAAGACGGTAATTTCTCGTCAGCAACAGGAGCAGTTGAGGCAGCAACAAGCACGTAAAATGAAGGGACTAAGAAAGGACAAGAATCTCTTCTTCTTTTGGGTATGCGCGCTTTCTCTTTTCTTACCCTAATCAAACAGCATTTGCTGACTATTCTTTTTTATTAGATTCCCATGTTGCTTCTTTTCCTGGGTCTATGGCTCCGGAATTTTGTGCCAGGTTTATGGCAAGGTGTTTCCGAGGGCTATGAGTTTGTCAAGGCTCGCTATATACACCGTAATGCGATTGCAGCAACGCCGTGATGACGGTGTTTATCATCTTTATTTTCTTACATCTTCTTCCTTCTCTTTCCTTCTATACTTTTCTTATGACGTTCAATAGATATCCTTGTTTTGTTGAGGCTTTCGGAACTTCCTTCCCGCTCATGTGCTTGGAATTGTGGTTCTCGTTTTGCCATCTTTAACCGCGCAAATTCTAGTGATTCCCGGAAGGTATGAGCGTATGTATTGGGATGCGCGTCTTGTATATATCATTGATTTCACGTATTTACACACTATAATTGAGATGGCCTTGTCTTATGCGGTTCTCCAGTATGTTCACAATTCAGTGGGTTTGTGTCTATTGTCATCTCTTTTATAATTAGCCCTAAGTGAGCTGGTACACATAGGCCCGTATTATCAACTGTGATCAGATACCCAAATTCCAACCCCAGCTATATCGTATAGACAACATACCAAATCAATCAATCTAAATCGTACTAAAAAGATTCCTCATCCTTGCCAGTAATAACATGTCGCTGCTCTACCTCCGACGATGCCGACGACTCGAGACAGGTAGTAGTCGTTGAGCTGGACACGGTAGCCCGCTGAATTGTACTGTCGTCCACCACCATGAACCAGCCCAGATAAAGAAGGCCGGGCACACTGACCAGAAACGTGATTACATTGGCCCATATCTGCCAATTTAGCGATACGCCGACTGCACCCAGAACGAAGGCGAGAGTAGTGCCTAGTCCACCGACGCCGTTTCTGTGAGGTGTCAGATTATGAGATTTCGTGCATGCGAAGAGAAGATTAGATGGGGAGATAGGGACTTACGCCAACCCAACAAATGATGAGACTTGGCCCGGTTCAAGGCCTAGAGAGCCAATGATCCAGTATGCTATCACCATACCGGAGTTCTCGATGAGACCGTACAGGATGAACAAAAGGCATGATTTGACGAAGACACGGTCGGTGATGTCGATGACGGTTTCTTGGTTGTCATATTGATATTGGACTATGAGGCCGTAGATCCCTGGATAATTTCAAGTTTAGAAACATTCCCCCCAAAAATGTATACATATATGGTCATCAAACTTACAAACGAGTAATGTCACTACAACGAACGAAGTCACCCCCCAGCGCGCACGTTTCGGACGACTCCATTCCTTCTTGTCCAAGAGCAAGCCTTGTACCTGCCCTATAATAGCAGGACCGACTGTGAACAATGTTAGCGTTTGCTTGCGATGCTACTGCCGATTCTTAGGTCGAACTTACTCAAGTAGAACAAGGTACTAAGAAGAGCACGCGCTCGAACAGTATGATAGGCCGCATTCCAACTCCACATGTAGGAGAGATCCCATTGCTAATTAGGGTATTGGTCAACCAGGACTGAAACAGATTGAAGATGCCAAACTTACGTAGTAGAGAAAAAAGGGCACTATAAAGAAAAATGCCTTCAGCGAAAGCACCCTTTTCAGGTTCTTGAATTCATCCTGATACGAACTGAACTTGTGTTGGACCACGCGTGATCCATCGCTACGTCTGACCTGAGAGGGTTGAGGGATAGTGATAGCCAGTGGTAGGGCTAGACACATGATTGAGGTGAAAGCAAAATACGTTGCTGTTTACTTGACTTAGTGATTCCATTCGTCGCACATTCTCAGAACGTAGGGAAAGCAATTATAATACCATTAGAAACCCTGCCACGATAGTCTCCGTGCGCATTCAATCCTAGCGAGATCATGCCACCGATCGAAGACCCAAAGTTTTGTAGAGTGAATTTCGTGGCTACCGCGCGTCCGCGGTGGTGAACAGGAGGCACTGTGGTTTGGTTAGCCCATGATCTACATCGATCATTCAGTACCTAGACCAGGGAATCAAACTACGCACCCACAAGGTTGATAGCTCCAGATGCTGTCCACAAGAAAACCGCACTTATACCGCAGGTCACGGCGCCGAAGACAGGGAACCAACTGCTCATGTCATCCTGGAATCAGCTTTGGTCAAAGACCACAAAGTGGACTGAGTTCCTGATGGGTGACTACTTACGTATTCCCAAATGCCGCGTTTGTGTAGAGAGATGCTAGCGAGAAATTCGGTATGAGTGAGCTGGAACCAACACAGATAGACAGGGAAATATAGTTATATACGTACCAGCATACGGTGCGTAACCAAGTGTGCCGATGACTAGGGTCCAGCGAACTCCAATCCTGTTACAGATAATGCCCGAAAAGAAGCCGCCCACGGTCATTACGCCAAAGACCACAGCATTTGCTATATCGGACAAAGTTGCTGTTTCTTCTCCTGCAGCCTGACCATACATTTAGCACTATTATTGGGATCGAGGTGTGAAAGATTACTGACTCCGAGCCCCTAGAAGATGCCACAGATAGCGGGTGAGTTTTTTTCTTCCAACGCAAAGATGGGGTTAATAAATATTAGCAATACGTACATTTAGAGCACCAAACATGCCTGGAAGACAGAATGCTGTCCATGCGACAACGCTCACAGAGTACCTGTGGTAATGGATCATTTAGCTTGCGAAGAGTGATTTTCACGGTTGCATCTACTTACCATGGGTGAAGCCGGATTTTCTGCAGCGAGGACGCCATGGTAGGCTGTACTCAGTCGAAATACCGTTCAGAAACACTGCAATATATGTAACTAGGTATCATAGAGGGATGGCTGAATTTATTTATCGACTTATCAATGCCCACCTTATCATCTTCATAGGTCGACTTAGGACAATTGCATGGAGCTCAGGCCATCTTAGAAATGTCCGAAGCTCAGACCAACGGATTAAGAGAATGTTTTGATTCTCGTTTTCCATTGCATAAGAGTGTTTCGGAGGAGTCCCGGAAAGCGGTGGTTGGCTGGGTAGAGAACACATGCCGCGAGTTAGGGCTACCGCGATCTGACGCCATCTTCGAGGGAGCTGGCGAGCATCGGCTGGATCCGACAGGTCACGCCATACGCTAGATGAACAGACAATTGATTAGCAACTATGACTTATTAATCCTTAATATTAATTGGCATGATTGTTCGACAGTAGCGGCAAGAGCAGGTGAGAGAACTGTTCTCATACTCTCCATGTAGAAGGCCTCTGAGATTATCAAGACTCTTAAGATAAGAATAACTATAAATATGTAAAGGCTTTCATGGATTAATTTTATAAATCTACTACCTTTGGTATAATTCTTAGAGGAGGGTGCTAATACCCAGGGACTACATAGATTATCCTTCTAGAGGGCTGCATATGACCATAACCTTCTTCACTCGCCTTGCGAGGCAAACTTTGCCATGCGCTGATGCTCAAATAACATTTTAGCTGCCCATGGAGTTCATCGTCTCATACAGACATTGTTTGTGCCGACACTGCTTCCTAATATATTGACAAGAATATCAAATTTCTACTATCACGTTATTGCCAGGGTTTCATTCAAGTATCCTGAATTATACTTTGATCTATGTGTATAACACTAGTGCCATCGAAAAACTTCTTGATGACGGAACGTCAGGTCTGAGCAAAGTTCATACCAAGAACTTTGACTAAACACCATTTATAAATGGGATGCGCGTTCTACATCATGGCTTGTGCCCAGAGACAAGCGACGCGCATCTTCTGCCGCGGCAGCCTTTGTCCACACGTCTTGAATCTGCAGTATTCCATGTCAGCAAAGCACTATATCTCGAAGTTATGAATTTCATAAATCACGGCATCCAGTAACTTACATCGTAGTCATATATCCAAGCGTAATCTGTACCCCATTTATCGCGAATGGTATGGGAAACAGCTTCATCGAATGAGAAATTGTTCTCCTTCTGGACAACGTCCGATGCCGCGAACGCGTTCAAGATTTTATACTATATTAGACCAATTATTAGAACAAGCTAGAATATTGAAAAGCACCACGGCGTTGATAAAACAAACCAGTTCATAATAATGGGGCGACCGGACTCGGTCATATAAATCAAGGCCATCTTTCAGGCTATGTCCGCGGAGATGGGCCCAGGACACTGACTGTGCTAATGCATAACTATCCTCGAGAGCGAATCCAGCGCCGTTGCCTGGTAGATTGTACTGGTCAGTTAATTCATTTAAAGGGATCTATCTCTGAAAGAGGCTGTGGAAGTTACCCACCGAATGCCCCGGACAACGCTATTGAGACAGAGTTAGCCATATCTGCACCAACTAGTCATATGTTATGTAGGAGCGTACGATGGGAAGCGTCTCCAACCAATGCTATAGAGCCTCTAGCTACGACAGTATTTAGCTGTGGGCCAGCAAACAGCGCGAATTTCTGGACGTCTGTGACCTTATTGATAACCGCTTGGACGGTAGGTCCAAAGTCCTTGATTCCTAGTCAGTCGCCGTGCTTCACGAAAGCAAACAACTACTCACCTTCCACGGTCTTCGGAACTCCTCCAGCGTGGCCTTCTCACCCCAGCTTACCCGGGAGGCATCTGTGGGCTCCACGGCATTGACCGTGATTTCATAATTGCCTCCATTCAGGTTGCAGGTGTATACCCAGTCTGTGGGCCCGTGCCAAAAAGTAACTGCATCTGGAAAATCTGGAATGCTGAGAATATCCTTTGTAGGGAGAATCGCCCGATAAGCCGTTCTACCTATATAAGAGATCTTGTGGTCCGGGAAGGCAAAGTTTCTGACTACCTGTAGTTCTGAGTTAAAAACTGCATGCTTTATTCTGTGATGATGGATAAATGCATGGCTACTCACTGATCGAACGCCATCCGCACCTATCAACAGATCAACTTCATCCACAAATCCATCCTCAAATTGCAACGAGAAGGTTTTTGACGCTGTTTCAACTATCTTGACGAGTCGGGAGGATAAGCGAAGGCGTGATTTGTCTACATTCAACAAAAGCGCTTTTTGTAGAACCGAGCGAAAGGCGCGCGCATGTAGATGGTTCTCGACCGTGGCTATGCGCAATATATTAGCCATTTTTTGGACAAAACTTAGCATGAGATCGAGAATAAGAACTTACCTCGCGGGCCATGCGAGACAATCAGCTCGCCAGTCCTTCCATTTCTAGTATTCAAATCAGATACAATACAGTGCAACTAAATTCAGGAACTATCAAATACCGGTGTTGCACAGAGTGCTGGTCTGCTGGACGAAAGAGCTCGTCTGGACTGATATTGCGGGATGCATTCAGCAGATCTAGCAGGCGCCATGTATTCGGCTGAAGACTTATACCTGTGCCAACTTCGCGAAGCACAGTGGCCTGGTCATAGATTGTGAATTGGACAAAAGGCAGCTTTTGAAATTCAATGGCAGCTCCTAGGCCTGCTGGACCTGCTCCGATGATGGCCACACGAAGCTTTTTGGATGCGTTTGGGTCTGCCATGGTATGTATTCAGAAGATGGTGGTGAGGTAGGGCATTGGAGTCGACAGCCATACCCAGAGGCAGTTGAAAGGCAATATTTTGAAGGTAACATATTTGCTTATCTTCCTCTGGAGCCTGCGAGATTTTGTTGCTAAGTTGCACATTGTGAGTTGTTGTTGATGAAGCAATTCCTGGTCCTAGCACGTCACCGGAAGCCTTCCGTGGCCGGCCAATCGGCTGGAGCTGCGAAAGACAAAATAAATCCGAGCCTGTAAAAAACTATTCTATGCTGCATTTTGTTCACATTATATCCGTGCTGAATACAATCTAGCTTAGTTCTTGTGGGGCATCTAGTGCACAGCCGTTGTCATGTTTCCTGTTTTATCAGAGGAAGATGAGGTGGTGTCTTCCGGTCTGCATCTGGCGCGATAGATGGTCGACTTCGTAGATTGTCTTTCTGAAGTTGCTCAATTTTTTTTTTTGGCCGTGATTAATATACACTAATTATGTTTGCGAAAAATGCAATTGGACATCCAAACCAGCCTTATCAGCTTGTTGAATTCATACGGGATACCATGTCAGACCCAGAGTCGAGACGGCTGACTGATGACGGGAGAACACGCTCGCACCAACGACACTCACAGGGCCATGTCCCAAACAGCATCTTACAGAAGACCGTGGATCTGCCAGCCTATCCACGGCGTCCATCATCAAAGGCTTCTGCAGTGAGTCTGAGAGAAGAATGGTGCGGTTCAGACCTACTCGCTGACACAAACTATCCTAGGCATGTCAGACGTGTCGTCGAAAGAAAGTGCGCTGCGATGAAGGCCGGCCAGAATGCAGTTTCTGCATCAAACATGGTTTTCGGTGCAATTACCGCCCATCTCATGGATTCCAGTACGGATGCATACACGCAGAAGAAAGAAAGACAGCTAATGTTGTAAAAGACCCGACTCCTGCATAGCATCAATGACCGAACAATTGGCCACGCTAGAAAAGACCGTAAACCGTCTTTCCTCAATCCTGGAGCGTGACCAGTATGCATTACAACCAAGCACAGCTGAAAGAGAAGAGATAGCCTTCGAAAAAACTGCTACTTCCAGCCCGGTGCAAGCACCAACACTGGCTGTTACCCAATCCAAAATATATCAAAAACATGATCCGAATTTTGAACGCCTCCCAATCACTCAACATTGTACCATAAATAAGCCAAGACCACAAGCGTTGACAAAGGATTACGAAGATTCCCAGTTTCCAGATCTATCAGAGCTGACTACTCTAGTTCAACATTTTTTCGATGAAATGTGCCCACTATATCCGATCATATGTGATATCGTAGCGATGAGCGCTGCCTCGACTATCGCTTCAGAAGGCTACCACGACAACATTCACGTGTGCCTTACACTTCTCCTGATTGCCATAGGAAAAGAGTCTAGTGATTGCCATGGAGATCCTGGGCTGCCAGCTTTTCATGCTGCAATGGCAATACTACGACGGCTCCCGTTTGATTTCACTTTGGAATTTTCTCAGGCAGAAGTGTTGGCTGGGATTTATCTTTACCGGAAATCAAAGGTTTTGGACGCATGGAAACACATTCATTCTGGCTGTACAACCCTTTATGTTATGACAAAGAGGTAAATCTATTTTAGAGGGCCAGGGGGGGGGGGGGGGGGGGTTTCATGGAATAACAAAGGAATAGATAACAACCGGGCCCGAAAAAAACAAAAC
>JAMAFV010000003.1:2147025-2254948 GCA_023625935.1 Eurotiales sp. R13A2
GCGCCCCCCCCCCCCCCCATCATGTCATTAACATCGGAATAGAGACCTACGTGGCCAGACTCAACGAGACCGGATAGAATGGAATACAATACTCCGGTTATACTGGGTGTCATTGAATCTGGAAAGGTATTTTACCGCTCACACAGACTAGTGGTTGGCAAACGAAGAAAGAGAGCTGATTGTCATTGAGCCAGCGATCTGCTTGTCTATTATCCCGACTTACCAAGATCACCATTACATCTTTTAGAGGACTCGGTTGCACTGCCGCTAGGATGTGAAGAGTCTGCAACGACACACATGCAAGCATCAGTGCGGGAAATTTACACATTCTTCCTCGCAGAAACAGGATTGAAGGCAATACTAAAAAGAATGCCTAGTTCCGGGAATGATATTACCATCGTTCCAGACATCCCCCATGATCAGTCCCAACCATCGGCAAAAGTGGCTACGTCAATACCATCTCCCGTGAATGAGGAACTAGAGAACCAACTTTCAACCTGGCTGGCCGGGGTACCTTTGTTTCTCGGCTGGTCACCGGAGCCTTGCGCGGGCGAGCAGACAAAAATTGGAACCCGTTTGAAGCTCCTGTATTGGTTTGCTAGATTCTCCTTGTACAGAGACTCGACCATGCATGCTCTTCATAACAGCAGCATGTGCTTCACAATACAAGCCTGGAATGCCGTACAAGATACACTTCTAGCAGCACAAAGCATGGTTCGAGCTTTTGTCTCGGAAAAATCTGACCCAGACCCTATTCTCCAGCATCGGTGGGTACCACTTGAACTCAGAATCTCGCGAACATTGCATGTTTGACTGATGCTGGGTTTAGTATTCGATCAGTTCTTGGCACTCTCGAATCGGCGATGGCTAGGGGCTTTATCCAGAGCCGATACACGCAAGAAGTTGGGCGATTACTTCAAACCGCAAGTGACATGATTAAGAGCAATCAACATTGACATGGCGCGTATGCAAGTGTAACGAGGACTTATTCACCAGTTGTAGTGCCAACTGCTGTGAGCACTATCTAGATGTGCATGTTTCAGCTAGTAACATAAGAGCCTTGGAATGTTTCTATAAAATTTCGAGTAGTTATCAGAAAACAGCGTAGAATCTGTAAGCAGCAAGTCGCGGTGTAGTCCGCGGAGGTGGTCTGTGCGCTGTCAGCTGTTAACCCAACTCCGAGTCCAAACACACAACGCCCAGCTCAGACGCCAAACCAGCATATCTTCAGACATGGAGTCCTGAGCAAGCTGTTTTGTATGCATTGCGCCCATCGGGACGGAAGGAAAGAATGGACCCGACAAACGAAACCGGCCTGAGCAAGGTTACTGGTATGTATACGTATGCCTCCCACCAAACTCTAGATCACTCCCACCTAACAGGATTACGCCGCACGCAGTGACATGCACAGATCCATTGGGCCTGTTTCCAAGTGTCCAAAAGATCCTCTCGGAACGACTGCCGCTGAAAAGCCTGCATTGGAAGTCCCCTACTCGGCCGGCTCGCTCCATCGAATCGCTAAACATTGACCTCGTCGCATCCCAACCAGCGACTTCCTCTGACGAAAAGCGATCCTCCAATGACTCTACCCCGGGCGTGGCAGCAGTCCCTCTCCGGCGACATCAAATTCCTGGCTTGCGGCAGACCCCATATTTAAAAATCTACCTGCTGAGGTGTGACGATAACGAGGTTTACAAGGCGTCGTCGCGGAAATTGTTGAGGGACTGGATCAAGACACACTCGGCGTCGCAGCAAACCGGCGGTGGTGGCCAGGATAATCATGACGCCTGCGAATGGCTGATCCTGCATGTCTTGCAGGACGGGGACATCCCGGAAAAGACGACATCGAAATGGCCCGGTCGAGGTTCGACGTCGGTGCTGGAAAAGATCAAGTCTGACTTCAATGGATCATCCAAGACTGCCGTTGATCGCGTAGCGCAGATACGCCTTCCGAAAGACGGAGAGAAGCCGCAGGATCATGAGGAGCTAGTGGATCAACTTAACGACCTGGTAGACAAGATCAAGCAAGCAATCCTGACATCTTTCGACTTGCGCGTCGCACAATATGAGGAGGATATCCGCGAAAAGGACTCTCAGCGCAACTTGCCCGGGTGGAATTTTTGCACGTTTTTCATACTTAAAGAAGGGCTAGCGAGAGGGTTTGAGAACGTTGGCTTGTTAGAGGATGCTCTCGTCGGTTATGACGAGCTCGCAGCCGGGTTAGAAAGTGCCGTGGCTGACTATTTATCCGGAACGGGAGACCAGTACGGCGACAGCTTTCTTGATTACAGTTCTGACAGCAAAGAGAAAGTATCAGCTGCAATCAAGGCCATCGAGAAGAAGACCGGTGCGGCAGAACAGGATGACAATGAAGCTATCAGCAGGGATGATGCTGAAATATCACTGGACCTTGATGAGGAGTTTTTCCCTCTAGATGCTACGAAGAAGCCGTACAGAGATATGATCCTAGCAAACAATATTTCCATCTTTGACTTTCGCACCTATGTCTTTTCACGGCAACTGAACTTGCTTCTCAAAGCTGCCAAGGCACCTTATCTACAAGCAAAAGAGGGTCTAGGTCTCAGTGGGAAAGGAGAGGACCTCACCTTGCTAGCTGAAGTCTGCGATAGAGCAATGGAATTCATTAGCATGGCTGCCCGGACTCTTCGGTATGACATTGAACGCGCGTTGTCAGAAGTTGCCGAGGATATTGGCAGCACAAAAAAGGCAGCTATTATGGATGACTTGGTTTCTTCATGGACGTTTTCAGCAGCTTGCCAAATCCTTTCCCAGACAATTACGCCTTCTTTGAACTTGCCGGAGTCGCCATTACGGAAAAAGGGGGGTCCGTCAGAGGTGTCTGTGACTGGAGCGGACGTCAGATCTAATGTGCCAAAACGTTCCAGTTCTTTGATTACATCGAATACTACTGCGAAGCAGCCACTGGGAAATAAGACTGGAGTTGAAGATCTTGCGTCCGGCAGAGGCGAGCTCTATCAATTAGGGAGAGGAGTCCTCGAAGAGATAGGCAGGCGTCGCGGCTGGGCCCAGAAATGGGGCGATCTCGATTTACTGTTTGGCGATTCGAATGATAATTTGGAAGAAATGGATGAAGTTTCTTTGGACGACAGTCAACCAGAGGGAAAGCAGACAACCGGTCAAGATGCGTTTTTCGTCTTCGATCACACGGATCTTTACCTGCCCGTGCTGCAAGATGCATTTTCGTCACGAAACAAGTTTCACCTTCATTTTGAAGTATTTACGGATCAAATGTTCCGTCATTACCTTGCATCCAATCAAGTCAGATCCGCCAAGGCAGCAATGACAGATATCGCTGTGCTCAGATTCCGCCAAAAGGAATTTGAAAATGCTGCGTTCTTCTTCCGCCAGATAGCCCCGTTTTACGAAAGTAGCAACTGGGTACCACTTGAAGGCGCAATTCTGGAACTTTACGCCCGATGCTTGAAGGAGCTTAATAGGAAGGATGAATATGTGCGCACTATTCTGAGGCTGTTGTCTCAATATGCTGCATACACGCAATCCTATCTGTCGCCCAGAGAGAAAGCTTCTGTTGCTCTATCCGAAACCAGTATTGAAGGCAACGTAAGCTCCTATGTCAAAGACTTGTTGCAGGCTTCCAATGATCTTGCAAAGGAAGTCAGTGTTCCTCTATCCAGCTTCTTCGGGGGTATTGTAATAGAGCCTGAGATTAAGCACTACGAGGATAAGGATGGCTTCCAAATGTACATGAAACTAAGATTCTTATTGGATAATGATGTTGTAGCGGATTCAGTCAAAGTCAGATTGGTTGGCGCGAGTGGGAGCGCGAACGAGATCTGGCTGGAGAATGCTGATAAGACAGTCATCAGATCGAGGACATCGAGGTTATCGATTGATTCCGCGGTAAGCCAGTCTTCCCCAATTTCAATTTCTGTCATTGAACACAATGTTTCAGAACTGGTTACTAACACGTGATATAGACGACGTTGCAAGGAAAGTTTTTCGTTGACCGCATTGAGATCCGTGTTCAAAATGTTGTCTTCGTACATGCTGGTAACAGTAGATCATTGAGCCTCCCGCCTGGTTTGAGAGAAGCGGAATCTGCAGAGGAAGACTCCCGACCATTCATATGGTGCTATCCACCAGCACACGGCCTCGAAGCAAGGCTTGCAGCTCCGCACCATATCAACTTGGAGGAATTGCGAACTTTTGAGATTGAGCTGGAAAGCGGACGCAATAACATTTCAAAGGGACTGCTTCGGATCCGGCCAGCGACAGCCGGGCTCCGGCTACGTACGTCGGAGATCACTGTGATTGCCGGAGAGATTGAGATGACGGCGAATCCAGAAATGGGAGGTCTCGAGTTTGTCGATCTTGCCCAGGATACGTCGATACGGTTCCGTGTTCCGTATACGGTCGACGAAAACCATACCACACTGTCTGCGAGACTGGAGGTCGCATATGAGACGGATGCTGGTCGTTTCACATATATATCAACCAGTTCATTCATATCAACATTACCGATTAGCGTCAACGTCCAAGATATTTTCAGAGACGATGTTTTACTTTCCCGATTCACTGTGAGTCCGGCAATGCTAGTTCCTCTGCGTATTCTTGGCTGTGACATTCCCGAATCGGAGGGATATGAGGTCGAGAGCGGCATTAAAGGTCCTATTTCTTTGGACGTGTTTCCAAAACAGCCGGCTTCTATAATGTACAAAATCAAGCAGAAAACAAGCCGAGCGTTGGCGACACCGGCGGCAGCAAAGCAACACGCGCTCCGTCTGACAGTGCGATATACGTGTATCGATGATGAGTGTCTGTTGTTGGTCAAGCAGAAATTCAGTGAAGCCATTGCACAGAGTAAATACAAGGCTTTAACGAGGCTGCTGACGCCTCATATTGTGGAGGCGTTTCGGGGGCAGTTGTCAACATCGGATATGGAGAGCATAGGCCTGTTAAGGGAAGTGGAAATGCTGCCGTACGGCAATGTGCATTGGGAGACGGTACTGAAAGGGCTGCAAGAGCCACTTGCCAGCGAGGTTCAAAGCTGGCTGAAAAGTTGGCATCAGGTATGATGAGCGCTGGTGATGCTGATGGTGATGCTGAAACAGGAACAAACCGAAACTGACTAGTTTATTGACAGGCAAACCCCGTATTGAGCTTACTACACGATAACGAATCTCTGCTTGCTCGCTATATCGTCATTCCAGTTGAGGTGCCTGAAGTCCAGGTCGTCCACACCGCGGAGCTACGACTTTTCACTGACAGCAATTCCGATGCACTAACCCACGCCGCTGTGGGACATATGGTCCCCGCCGAACTCACGCTACGCCATACGCGAAGATGGTGCTCTCAACAGACTGAAAAGCAAGAGTCCAACGCCGAGCTCGAATTTTCCTATGAGCTGCACGTCAACCAAGACCTTTGGTTGCTAGGTGGACGACGAAGAGGGCATTTCACGGCGCAAGAAGGCGAGGTGAAAAAATTCGCCATCATGCTTCTGCCGCAGAAGTCGGGTTATTTACTACTGCCATCTATTGAAATCAAGACGTTTGTCGTCGGTGGGACTACTACGGCTGGCACACCGACGGCACCAAACACTCCTACGCTAAATACTCCGACTGTTGGAAATAAACAACCACTTCAACCAGCCATCGCCGCCAGTGCGGCTGCTACCACGATAGCGCCATGGACGCAGCAACAGCGGCGCCAGATACCGAACGAAGTGGACTACAAAAACCATGGAGAGTCGTTGTTGGTGCTGCCGGATCTACGAAAGACGACTGTGAGTTTGGGGTCTGGGAACCCAGGGCTGATCGAGTCGGAGCCTCGGATCGCAGTGTAAATTTAGTTTCTCTTGTTGTCTTCATTTCTTTTGCTGGAAGTTTGCGTCTGTGTATATACATAGCTAGATACCATAGCCGGTAGTCATGAGAACCATGAGGGCGGCTGCATGTGCCTGACAAGCATGCTTTGGATTTGAATCAAACCTTACTTGGAGGCTTCTGCCCCTTCATAATGTGTTCAATAGTAGTAGCGAGTACTCGTACGTGACTCTCTACCAATTCTGGCGAGCAGACTTACATGCGACCAGCACGCATAGACCGGGTTACAAGCGGCCAATGCCAGAAGGTAAAACATGTAAACCGGCAAGCTGTCGAGGACTGATATCTATCATACGTAGACGCGACATGGGTGTGACGCTGGCTTGCATGTGACTCTACCTAGGTATATTGCCTCTATCATGCGTCACGATCAATTGAATATCTGATCGTCCACGACTTCGTATAGAGAGACAGAGGTGCAGAGGAGGTATGCCGTGCAACCACAGCGGTTACCTTTGGGGCAATGAGCGCGCTGTCTGCATGCTACATGACACCACTGGAATGCGGAATGTGACAATCATACAGCGCATGGCATACAGCATCCTCGGCAATGGTCCGTCAGTCGCTGTCAGTGAGCTAGGAGAACAGTCCAAGCACTGACGGGAATCTAAAGCTAGTCAGTACGCACTAATGAACTAACTTAACTATCCCGAGCAAATCTACTACGGAGTACAGAGCAGCCAGCCTGAGGCAGCGACCCGCCGCCTATCAGTGCTCAGATAAGCATGTGAAAGCGATAACGGAGGGGCACGTACGGTAATTTATTGCATGCGCGCTATTGCCACGGCCTTTTGCTCCCGTCCTCGGCAGCTCAACAAAAATGGGCTTTCCCCAACAAATTCTGGTATCGTTACCAAAACGGCGCACGTCAGGCGATGGCACTGTGCAATCATGCAATTGAAGACGTCCACGCTGCGGGAAAAAAATTGGCGCGCGGGTTATTGTATTGCTGTAATTTACCCATCTTTACTCGGACGAGACGATCTGGTCCCTAATAAGACGAGAATGCATGTGATGGGTTGGACATATCAGGGGCGATCTTGATACAATTGCTGGAAAGTGAAAACGCCAAAAAAGCATGCGACAAGCGGTGAGCCACACCAGTCCAGTCCCCTCCACCAGCAAAAAGAAGCTGATATGGCTGGCTGTAGATGCTCGAATCGATCAGATCTCAGTGCACCGGCCAATCAGCGAGCGCATGTCCGGCCGGCCGATCGGTGGGTCGCGGCACCGGCCAATCAGCAGCGGCAGCTTATGGCTGACTGAGCGAGCAGTTCGTGCATCTCTGGCAGTGCATAATGCAGCTGCAGCAGCTGCACAGGTGATTCGACTGCGGTGCCAGCAGTTTGCGACCTGTCACGAAGCAGCCCCAGCTGCCGGGCCGATCCTGCATCATCACAGGCGTGCCTAGCGATGGTCGTGTCGGCGTGTATCGAGGATCCGGCATAGCGTTGGAGGGTGTGGACGAACCACGGGCTAGCCGATGGGAGTCTGCTGCGCTTGCGGGACAAGTGATCAACGCTTTCAATTGAAGAATTCACATGAATGCTTGCATGTTTTGAAGGTTGCATATGGCTATTCCGTACTGTACGTATTGAAATATGGAAGAAAAAAAAAATCATGCCAAGCCGTCCCACCGCCACCGCCCGCGCCCGCTGATTTCCCGAATCTTGGCACGCACCGACCAATTGCAGCAGCCATATCGCGCTCGCCCACCGCTTACTGCCACGCACTGGCCGGGGGCCCCTTGTATCCACGGTAAATACCGAAAGCTACCCCTGGTGGGTGGCCCCGGTCCCCCCAAAATCTCTACCAGCTCGCCGCCGCGTTTTGTTGAGACGCCTCCCTCTATCCGCTGCACGGAGACAAGATGTCTGAAGTGGTGCGGTCCCGTAATTTTCGCTCGGCGGAGGACCAATCATGGTAGAAAATCAGGCGAAATCTCAATTGCGATTGCTGTTTGTAGACTAGCGCGCGAGGAAAGGAGGACAAAAAATTATTCGCGGGCAGGAGGACTAGTTAAGCAGCACCTGCCTTCTCTGCTGCATTGCTCCTTCCCTGCTCGACCATTCCCTCTCTCTCTCGCCCTCAATATCACCCTCTCCCTCCCCTTCTCCGCACTCTCCTCGCGCCGTGTAGGAGACAAGCAAGTGCTCGGTCAAAAAGCCTGCAATCCAGTCAAGTATATTCTGAATACTGGGGCCGTTGACTCGGGTCTATCTCACGTCGACCTCGATCGGTCTTGCTTTTCTTGTCAGTCAGTCGACTCTCTCTGACAAAACCATTGCTAATCTGGCCCAGAAGCTCCCCCCATCATGTCTTCCACCGCAATTCCAAAGCGCGTTGCGCTTCACAGAAATATGACCGCCGACTCGTCCGTGGCCAGCTCCAGCTCCGTCTCGCCCGTCGACAGCCCTCGCCAGTCGCCCTCGACCACGTCGCTGTCTTCATTGGCCTCGGAAGCCCAGGAAGTCAAGAGCACAAAGATGATCGACACCCTCGGCAACGAGTTCAAGATCCCCGACTACACCATCAAAGAGATCCGTGATGCAATTCCTGCCCATTGCTATGAGCGATCTGGCGCTACCGGCTTGTACTATGTCTTTAGAGATTTGGCCTCTCTCGGCGCCACTTTTTACCTCTTCCACAACTATGTGACGCCAGAGACCGTGCCCAACATCTATGCTCGCTCCGCTCTGTGGGCGCTGTACACTTTCATTCAGGGTCTTTTCGGCACTGGCCTGTGGGTTATGGCCCACGAGTGCGGTCACCAGTCCTTCTCGCCTTCCAAAGTCCTCAATGACACCGTTGGCTGGATCTGCCACTCGCTCCTCTTGGTGCCGTACTTTTCCTGGAAGATCTCCCACGGCAAGCACCACAAAGCTACCGGCAACCTGAGCCGGGACATGGTCTGGATTCCCAAGACTCGCGAGCAATTCGCTTCTGGTCTGGGCAAAGCTGTGCACGAAGTTTCTGAGCTTATGGAAGAGACTCCTATCCAGACTGCGCTGAACTTGCTTTTGCAGCAACTTTTCGGCTGGCCCATGTACATCGCTACCAACGTCACGGGTCACAACAACCATGAGCGCCAGCCCGAGGGTCGTGGAAAGGGCAAGAAAAACGGACTCTTTGGCGGTGTCAACCACTTTAACTCCAGCAGCCCTCTGTACGAGGCCAAGGATGCTAAGCTCATTCTCCTGAGTGATTTGGGACTGGGTTTGACCAGCGCTGGTCTGTACTATCTTGGATCTACCTATGGCTGGCTCAACCTGCTTGTGTGGTACGGTGTGCCTTATCTCTGGGTTAACCACTGGCTTGGTAAGTAAAATCCGCAAAGACCAACAAAACAAAAATTGGCAGACCTTGCTAATATGCAACAGTGGCAATCACCTTCTTGCAGCACACCGATCCCACCCTTCCTCACTACGACAACGAGACCTGGAACTTCACTCGTGGTGCCGCCGCGACAATTGACCGCGAATTTGGATTCATTGGCCGCCAGCTCCTCCACGGGATCATCGAAACCCACGTCTGCCACCACTATGTCAGCACCATCCCATTCTACCACGCCGACGAGGCCACCGAGGCCATCAAGAAGGTCATGGGCAGCCACTACCGCACCGAGGCACACACCGGTCCCCTGGGCTTCATCAAGGCCATGTGGACCAGCGCGCGCACCTGCCAGTGGGTTGAGCCCAACGAGGGCGCCCAAGGCGAGAGCAAAGGCGTCATGTTCTACCGCAACAGAAACGGGCGGGGACTGCCACCTGCCAAGATCGCCCCATCATCATAAAGCGAGCATTTTGTTGCTGTTGTTACTTATAAAGCCACCGCGTGCATTTCGAACTTGTAGATATGGTGCAGCTGTGTTTGCACTACCCCCCGCCGTTATTGTTATAGGACTTTTGTGTCCCCAGGCGTTCTGGATTTTTTTTCCCTCTTGCTCTTTCTTTTAAAAAAGAATGTTTTCTCCCCTATTTCATAAACGATGACAGTTCGGTCACCGAGTCAGGCTTAGAGATTGACAATAGACTATATTTTTCCCCATCAAAGCGGAGGGTCCTTGCTTATACTAGTAGTAGTAGGTGGCACGTATGTACGACGTA
Organism: Eurotiales sp. R13A2; assembly: GCA_023625935.1. NCBI lineage: Eukaryota > Fungi > Ascomycota > Eurotiomycetes > Eurotiales > Eurotiales sp. R13A2. The sequence goes on from JAMAFV010000003.1 coordinate 2,157,020, forward strand.
GTGAAAATGCGGGGAAACTACCAGGATTCATCCACCACATGATTCATACAGATTCGTCCAAAAGCTAAACATGTTCTACGCTAGTTAGATTATAGCCTGAAGGTTACTATATCTTCCTTTCTTATAGATTGCTAATTCTATGCAGATGATGCAATTGGTCTATTCATTGCTGGCCGATACTCCGTATCCCGCCTTTCCAGATCTCGAATTCGAGTTCGTTGCTACTACTATTGTTGTTGGTGGTGGTGGTGGTGCTGCTGCTGCTATCATCTCGCATAATGCCTGATGCCCACGGCGCAAAGACAAGTTTGATGCGTCGTTTGGTGATTCGATCGGTTGGTTTTGTTGCCGCCGTGGAAGCAGTTTGTAGGGGGTTGGGTTGGTGTGTTTGTTGTTCTTGAGCTTTAGTAGTTGCATGGTGCTCGGTTTGAGGAGATTTGTTTTGCGAGGGCGGATGATCTGGATCTTTGACAGAAGGGGGAGACGATTGTAGTGCAATGTCTCGTGCGGTTGTGATTTCGGTTGTATTTGGATTATTAGTAGTGTTGCCATTCGTAGACGTGCGACCTCGGTGCAAGAGCACTTGCGACGACACTGCCTCGTCAGCAGGAATACCGTCGTCAGCCTTGCTCTTCTTCAGCGCAATGCGGCACGCAATCTGTGTCGACCATACAAAGCCCAGCGCAGGCGTCTTTTGCGTCTCAACGACACCATCGACGTCGCCGTCGCCGTCGCCCCATCCAGTGAAGAACCGCTGCTGGTGCGCGAGACTGAGCGTCTCATTCCGCACGGCGTGGCGGATGATATACGTCCCGTCGAACAACGCATCGTCGTCCACGGGCAGCTGCGACGAAGGCGTGGACGAGAGCGCCGGCGACGACGACGGTAGCAAGTCGTTTGTTTCCGAGGTCGGTTTGCCGCCGATGTTTTGCGTTCGCATCAATAACGACGGCGTCGTTTGGCTACTGCTACTCCGCGGAACAAAGCGCTGCGCATCCACCAGCGTGTTGTCGTCAAATCGGTCCGAGACTTGGTTCGCGACTACGATAGCCACGTCTTCCCGCGCCGCAAGATTGCGCAGCATATGCCCCAGCTTCGCTAACTCGCCGGACCGCGCGGACAGGCCCTGCATGCTGTTGGAGCTGTGTTCGGCACGGTAGTTGGCGGCTATCGAGTCGATCACCACCAAGCCGACATTGAAGCGCGATATGGCCACGGGCAGTTGATAGTTGAGGATGTGGTCTTGGGTTTCGAGATCGACGGCGGTGATGGAGAGGATGTTGGCGAGGGAGGGGGTGGTTGCTGCTGCCGTTGCTGTGGTGTTGGATACATAATGAGGATGCGTTTGGAGGATTTGCGACAGTCGCGGTGTTGATAAAGGCGCCTCGGTCGATATGTAGATGGCCTTTCTACCGAGTCCGTACGGCGCAGGGAGTTGTGCGGAGAGGAGGAGGTTGAGAAGGAACTGCGTTTTACCGCTTCCGCTGGTCGTAGAGCTGGTGTCAGTGGAGAGTTTCTGTTAATGGCTGCTGGCTGCTGCACTGACTGACCTCTCGCCGGTGATTTCCGTCAGATACCCAGTCGGTATGCCTCCGCCTAGAAGCTGGTCCAACGCGGGGTCTAACGTGCTGATAGTCTGCCAGCGCGAAAGATCTAGACGGCCTAGTCTTTCGTCACTTTGTTCTCCGTGCTTGTTCTCTGCTGTCTGGCCATTGTTCGTGTCACCCTCCCCACTAACAGCTGTTGATTTCACCTGAAACCCTAAGTCACCATGCAGCGCCGCCACGACATCAGCGCACAGCCGGCGCACATCGGCGGGGGGTACGTGTGCCCGTTTCGCGATTTCGAGGTAGTCGAGGGTAATCAGGTCGACGGTGGAGAGATGTCTTCGTTCCAGCGGGGGCAAGATGTGTGTGTACGGCTTTGTAGAGAAGGTGGGTAGGATGGTGAGGAGATCCATAGAACTTTCTCTGTCTATACTTTCAGGATCATAATGGACGATGCGTGTGTCGCTGGCGTCGCGGAGATCTATCGCTGTTATCGCGACGCGCCTCACCCCGCCAATCAGCGGCAAGCATTACTCATGAATGTCCAAACTCCATCGCAGGACTGTTCGTCCTAGCTTGTATACTACTATATGCCTGCATGGACGGGCTATCTGACGTCTTTTGCAAAAAATTCAATATCGATTTTCATATCCCCTGTTGACAGCTCTTGAGCCAGAAGTCGTACACTAGTCACGTGACTAATCTTGCCCTCAAACGCCATGTCAGGATCGGTGAAGCATGTGTTTTCACTAAGAAAGTCTTGATTCTCCGGGAAACACTCTATTTTACCATGTCTATAGCAACCTCGTCTGGTTTCCTTGATGATGTATTATTTTATTGCGAATAGCTTGCTGCTGCTGCATCGCGAACGTAACCAAGGGTTATGCGACGTTGAAGATGGAGGCAAAATATCTGCTCATACGTATCGTACGAATCTAACATGATGTGTCTCTGGCCAATTTGGGATCTCGTCAAAGTTATATAGGTCTCGTTGAGCATTTTTCTAATCGGACTCGGCATCCATTCTTCTGCTTTTCACGCACTCGCTCCTGGGATTGGCTCCGATGGCAGGATGAAGCATATCATGCGAGCTGTCTCGGTCTCGCTGTGGTTCTTCCACCCATGATTCGTCCCGCGGTGCACTAGGACGTCGCCTTGCTTCAAGGTGCGCGACTCGCCGCTGTCTAATAGCAGTTCAACTATTGTAGATGTCGTCAGGAAGGTGTCCGGTAATACTGTAACATAGTAGACAAAGACTGGTAGATATAGATCATACCCTCGCCTGCAACCATCACACCTACGTCAACGCTCAACGTTCTGTGCAATGGAGTGTCGGCACCTGGGGGCCATTCCGCCACCAAGACGACACTTCCTTCAGTGGAGAGTGGCTTGATGTCACGCTTCTCATGCGCAAGAAGGTCATTATCATCGGCTAATTTAACGGGTGGATTTGAAGCAGTGCTATAAAGCATGCCAACACGTGGGGTGATTGTCTTGTAAGACGGATTATCGCCAAAGACAGACAGGCCGTTGGCGTCGTGAGTTGTAGTTACCACAGTAGGCTGAGGCATGGTTTTGTCCGCTGCGATCAGCCGGTTCTCGTTACAGAATCATATTAAAGGAAGGGAGGAACACAAGCTTAAAGCCGACATTTCTCAATTTATAATGCCTGGTCAGGTCGGAGTTTGTGGGGTTTACGGAAATAGGCTTGGGTGGCACTTCTGCCATGTTATTAGTATGCTGGCAGGATCTCTGTTTGCGAACTTAAACATAGCATTGGCATAGAGCGTAGTTGCCGAGCTGTTGCTAGAGTATTATCCTATCATCGAATCATCCTTTCACACAGCTAAGAGACCACTTGTCAATTTTACGTTTAAGATGCGTAAAGCAATGTTTAATAAAGAAATACTACTGTGAGACTTTTCTTCCAGTTACATCCAGCCCGTAGCACGCGCTGGCACGAAGAGCAATTTCCCGGTGTTTTATTTGCCTCTAAGAAAGGCGCTTAAGAGCGATATACCGCGCTTGATTATGACGGACAATTAAATCACCCCATCTTACCCAATCAAACACACCTCGTTTAATAACAAGCCCATTGCTCCTTATTAAGATATTCGGTAGCTCCGCCAGCAAACTATTAAACGTCGAATCCGTCCCGAATCACAAATTTGGCTGAAACCTTGGGTTCGTACGAATCTTCTCTCCATAGGTGAGCAAAAGCCAGGATCCCGGCGCAAAGATAACAGCAATAAAACCCAACAGACTGTTCCCCCATCCCAGACCCAATCGATTGTATAGCGCCGTGCCAGCCAACGGAACAGTAGCACCAAAGATTGATCTCACAATCGTATTCGTCGCAATAGCACTAGCCGCATAGATAGTATACGCATCAATGAGGTACATCTGCACCGGCAAAAAGACGTACAAAATGCCTACGCCCACAAACCCGGTGCCGATAATAGGGACAATCCAGTGTGTATGCGCTTTTGCGCTCCAGCCGTACCAAAAGAGCCCAATAGGTAGTAGACACGACCCAAGTATCAGCGGCGGGAGCCGGTCTTCTGGCTTGTTGGTACCATGGAGATTCTGTTGGCGTCTGAGGTACCAGTTCGAGAACGGCATGACAGTGAGCTGGCCCAGGCAAAACCCAACTCCAAGACCGAGATAGGCCAAGCCGGCCTCGCCGGTGTTGAACTCGTACTGGCTTTCGAACACCTCGGTGAACGTGGTGAATAATAAGTACATGTAGCTATACACAATGGAGACGTAGAGTGACAAAAGCAATACTATGGGGGATCGCATCAATAGTTTGGTTGGCCGCGAAATGGCTGTTGCCATGACTTGTCGTGGTGTTTTGCCTTGATCGAACTTGCCTTTCATAGGTCGGCCGGTCTCTTTCTGCAGCCGCATGGCTTTTCTCTGAAGAAGTCTTGGTGCGTAGGTCTCGCGCACGAAAATTAGGCACGTGCTTATGGCGAAGAAGCCCTAATTGACATGTTAGTGGTTTCCTAGAGAGCGTGTCAACGACATACCAAGATGACTTCTAGCCAGAATGTCCATCTCCATCCAACATTTAGAGCCATATAACCTCCGATCACCGGCCCTATGGTTACGCATTAGCAACAGCAGCAGCAGCAGTCAAGTAGTAGCAATAACCAACCTATAACTGGACCCTATATCGGAAAAAGGCTATTAGACTCCGTAACCCTTGTGAGCACAGAAGAAAACGAACCATCAAAGGACCAATAGTCCAAATATTCAGAGCCAGGCCACGCTGTTCCGGCGGCATGAGATCGGCCACGAACCCGCCTCCAAGGGTTATGGGCACACAACCCGCAAGGCCCATGACTAGACGGAAGACTATCAACATCGGTATGTCTACGGCGAGCGCGCAGACGAGGGACGCAACCAAAAAGGTCGCATTGGCAATATGGGTGATGGGCATGCGGCCGTAGATTTCGCTCATGGGGGAGAGGACAAGCGGGCCAATTGCAAAACCAATGATGAAGACCGAAACCATGAATGAGGCAATAGCTGAGTTGTTTGAATGGAAGTCTTTCAACACATTTGGGACTCCCGGGGCGAATAATGTTGACGCCATGGAACTGTTCGAGTTACTGTAAGAGAGGGGAGTCTTCCGGGCCTGTATGTTGAAAGAAACATATGAATTCTGCTTACACATTGAGAGTACTAAACGACACTATTGCTATTGTAATCCATTTCCGCGTGGCCGACCAGTTCATCGGATTTGCTGGATCGTCAGGCCCATTCCAATCAACAACATGGACTGTATCATGATTGTCCGGAAGCTGCTCTTCGGACAACAGCTTTTCCGCGGGTGGTGTTTGTTCCCGGGCATGTGTCGTAGTATCGGGGCCGCTAATGGCCTTTTCTTCATCCATATTTGGTGCTGAGACTGGGTGTCGAAAACCCTCAACTATAATAAAAATTGACGAACTACATGAATTGAACAGCGGCTTTTACCTAGTTGATGTCGGACTTTACATGCGGGGATAATCTGATAACGCCTTTTTATTTCCGGAACCTGCTTCTTCAATAATAGCATCCCCTGTCCATTGTCCCTTTTTAAATTGCCCTTGTACGTGCGCGCCAATCACAATCTACATCAAGGCCTCAGCCGCTACTATGTATGGTTAGAAAGATCTACACAGTCATAAACGATGAACGAAGACCAACGACACTTGTAATGCGTGATAGTTGATTGGCAGTGACGACACATACATAATACCACAAGGCTGCCTCGACTGACTCCGCTTTTGACGGCAAATAGCCCTACAAGACTTGGTAAATTTGCTTCCATTCAGTCGGCGTACGCTATGGAGAGTGAGAAGAAAGCGGGAGATGCAAGCATATCCAAACATATCCAACACATCAGCGAGACAAGCGACTAATCCTTCATACAAAAGAACCAGCAAGAAATGACAAGTACAATCCCAAACTCCAATACTCCATCATTACGCTCGTAAGAAACCGCTCAACCTTACAGAATCAACAGGGGTAGTCAACACCAGAAATGAAAAAATGCAGTCATAAGCTAGTTATGAATGAACAAAGACCAATCAGAATATATCTTCAGGCCACGAAAACTCCTTCGAAGGAATCCTCGGCCGCAAAATAGACTTCTTCTTCAAAGACCCATCGCCCATCCCCAACAGCTCCTGCGGAACCGGAGGCACAGGCGGGATATTCTCGCCGTCGTCATCGCCATAGTAATTCCGCTTCTTCTTCATGGGCGAAGCAGACGGGATCGCATTCCCTTCGTGCGACTCCTGAAGATGAGTGGTTATGTTTCTGTCTTCCTTGTTGACGGGCTCATCGCTGGCCATCGCGCTGCAACCGGTTCTATTAGCTGCCTGGCGCAAGTTGCGCGATGACTGCTTGGCTTTCAGACGCTGGCTGGCCTTGGTGGTCAAGCTAGATGCGCGTTTGTCCCGGGTTGCTGCTGCGGTTGATCGGAGTTTATTGCTGACTTTCTTCTTGGGCATGTTGGTTGCTGTTGTGGTTCCGCAGTCGGCATCGTATTGTTCACTGTGCTTGTCGTTACTGTCGTTACCGTCGTGATCTTCGTGGATATCGTATTTCATTTCGTTGCCGTTTTTGTCGTCACCATGCAGCTTGCTGATGTTGGTCGGGTTCTCGCCCGCCACGACAAGAGGCGACTTGCGCTTGCGGGACAGGCTGTCGACAGGCGGCCATTTTGCACTTTTCGGAGGCGGCCCGCGCTGTATTGTCGGTGCTGCTGTTTCGGGGTCGGAAGAAACATCAGCATATCTGTTGTCAAGTATTCTTTCCGACAGAATGGTAGGCAGAGTTCCAGGGCCAGGCGCGAATGTGTGGCCGTGCTCATCGTCTACACATATCGTCGGAACTGCCGAATATGTCGATAGATGCTGGTTTTGATGCTGATACGGATCGTTGTTGCTGTCGTATCCGTGGTCACCGCCAAAATCGGAGAATTCTCGTAGCTCGCGTCGCGCTCGCTGTAGCTTGTCCTCCAGGTTGCTGACTCTCTTCATCAACTTGGCCTGCCGGTTCAACTCTTTACGAGACTGCCGTCGCTCCACAGGCCGACGCTGCGAGTCGACACGACTCTCGTCCTCCCGCTCAGACGTCAATTGCATGCTTACGGGCGACGAGGGCTCGCGAAAACGCATGGCTGGTATACTCAAGTTCGACGTACGTTTCCGCAGTTCAGAAAACGACTTTAGCTTTGAGAACCCCTTTTCACTACGGAAGGGCGTAAGTGTCTCCTCGCCGATGCCGGGAATTGCAACAAGCGTGTCATCTTGTGATATGCGGCTGTCATCCGTCAATTTATACCCCATCTTCTCCTGTATTGATTTCCAGGTCTCGTCTGCAACGGTAGCGTCGACTTTGTTGCCGCCGGCATTGTCGTACTGGAAACTTGCATTGCCAATGTTAGTCGCAGTACCAGTGCCCCTGTAGCCCGCCTTTTTCAGTTCCGCATAAGCCTGCTCCGCCTTGGCCTGTCGCTGCTTCATGATTTCCTTTTGCGATTTTGCGGCCGAGTCCTGCGAGGTTCTCCAAACGTCAGATTTGTTGGCTCCCCGAGATCCAAAGGGATGGAAAGCTGAAGCAATAGCCTTTCCAAAGCGAAAGATTCCAGATGATCGTTTGTGGAGATTTTTATTCTCTTCAGTAGTTGCAGCGTGCGAATGTGACAGGTTCTGCGGCTCCTGCCGGTGATTGTCTACGAAGAAAATGCTCGGTGGCTTCTCGCTGACTCGGTCGTTCATGCTCCCCTCGATGAAGCGGGAGCGTCGAATACGCAGCACGGGCGACCCGCGGTGCATATCAGACTTGGTCTTTGTCTTGTTTTTGGTAGGCGTCAGTGTAGGTGTTGGCGTGCCCCGGCGCTCGCTCAAGTCAATCTTCATGCCGTTTTCGTCGTATGCAATTTCATTTTGCAGCGGCCAGCCGTTTGATCGCCCACGCTTAGCCGAATGCACGGAGCGCGTTTCCTGTTGCTGGGCTGTTTTTTCCGCTTCTCGCGCTGTCTCGACTTCTGCAGTGGGGAGACGTTGCTGCTCGACATCCCACTCCTCATCCGCATCGTCGAACCTGCCGGACGTGTCAGATGTGGCGCTTGACTCGGAGCATGCATCTTCTTCTTCTTGATCCTCATCTTCGTAGTCTTCTTCTGCCGGTGACAGTTTGCGTTTGTTGTAGTGGGGTAGGGTATTGTTGGTAGTCGTCACAGTTGATGCCATCATGCTCAAACTGTTGCTGTCGTACGAATCGCGGTTGTGGAGATCATCAGCAGTCGATCGGGCGCTGGTGCTGTCGGTGTCATCAAACACAAGCGCTTTCTGCAGTAGCGGGTCAGCCTGGAGCGGGTCGAATTGGAGCTCGATGTCGATGTATGGAGTTCGATGTGCTGAGCGCGGACGCTGTGACACATAAGTCATTAGTTCTCGATACGTCTAATGCGTGTGTAATGGGATCCAAAAACGAACCTCCGCGATGTCCAAATATGTTCGGTCCATGGGTACACAAAAGCATAACTAGTTGCACGATGAGATTGTGACTTACCAGAAAGAAAGGGGAAAAAAAAAAGGAAAGAAAATTCGTCTCTCGTCAACGGTCAGGAAATTGAAATAGAACACGCCTAGCCCCAGCCAGAAGAGAACAGAATGCAATGCGCACGCTAAACACAAGGAGGTACGTAATATCACTCGAGAATGAACAACAAAAGGCTAAAAAATGACACGAAGGGATGAATCAAAAGGAAATGAACGCATGGTATGGGCTGGGATAAATCGGCATGAGGTAGGATTGTTGTTTGTTTACATTTCGGCCGAACTGGGTTTGGCTTATCGTTCAACGGATAAAGAGGTCACGAGGCCCCGTGGCCGCTGAGCCCTAATTCAGCTCCAAGTCCTGCTGCTGTTATTAAGACTGTTAACAAGATTGATGAAATTATCATGAGAGAAGCTGTGTTAATTAATACACTAATCACTGTTTCAATTTTAGAAGAACATTTGTTCTTGTCGACTGTGTAAGTAGTATGTCCTGCGTGTTCACGGCACGTTCTCCCTGCATACCAATCCAAGACATAGATAACAGCTACGAAACTAACCTTGGAACAATAGCCCGCTGTCTCATACTTATTCAGGGTATATACAGCGAAGATCACGAAACATTGATCGACAAATACAATATATAATAGCTAGCTAGGCATTTCAAACTAACACTAATAAATATATAGGCAGACAGATAGGAAAATGCATGTATTAATCGAATGCTCCTTGAATAAAAACACCGTGTAGCAGGAAAGATGAGCAATACTATCTTTATAATTGAATGAAGAAAGAGAATAAAATTGATCGATGTCAAGCAGAAAGGAAGAAAAAAATCAACCAACCAGTACTGATTCAGAACAGAAGCGTTGTCACATAAGAAAAAAAGTCCAGAGATAGAGACAGAAATGAATGTGACACGAGCGGAAAGGAAAGTCCATGCCGACAAGGCGAGTCGTACTGCTTGCAATGCAGTGTATATATATCAAGGACAAGCAACAGCACAACAAAGGTAGGTCGATCAAAACATGTACAGGGAAAAGTCGCGTTGTAGCCATGTTAAAAGAGAAAACCGGCAAGAAAAGTAAAAAGCAAGATTTCTTACAACCCAATTCAATATCAATAAAACATGGTGAGAATAAAGTGCAAAGAGGCGAGTGCGAGACTGGTTCATCCAAACTTCGCGCTCATCTCAAGCAGAATCATTCCATCAATATGAAGCAAAAAAGTCCTGAAAATAAAAAAAAAATAAAAAAGCCAACACCGTCGTATTCTCTGGTATATCCGTTGGTAAATGCAGTGAGGGAAAATGAATACAATAATTTTTTTGTTCTTCTTTTCTCGTTATCAAGATTTGATCCGTCAAACTGCTAGCTGGACCTTGCTTGACATTCGGCCATCTGCACGTCGGTATTCCATCTGTGGACGCTCCCACTGAGGTTCGTCGGCCTCGATAATTGCGCGTTTGTTTGTAGGACCGCCAGAGATAGGCGCATGACTGCTCCTATCGTTGAGAGTATTGGCATGGCTGTACACGCCAGCGTAATCATTTTCAGTAGAGCGGATGCTTTTGTTATGTGCGCGCGCATCGTAACTGCCAAACGAGTCCTCATGCGACCGCTTTGCGATTGTCGTCTCAATTGGGTAGTATGAAGGTCTCCGTTGGTGCAAATTATCGGGAGGATGTTGTGTAGGATGTGGTGGTGGAGGCACAGAAGACCCAAATTGGCCCAATGAGCTGATGGGTGGTAGCATAATCGACGAAGACGGTGTGTTAGAGCGTGGAAGTGGTACGTGTTGTGACGAGGTTGGAGTTGTGGATTCTGAGTGATAGAGATCCGATGAAGAACCAAATGCGGGCGGATCCACCGGTGCTGGGTTAAGAATGGACGGCAAGTTGTGGGAACGTGTGGGATATGAACGAGGCACAGATTCGTGCTCTGATGAGCTAGATGGATTGCGTGAATGAGGTAACGAGTCAGACTTTGGAGAAGGACTGTAGGCGCGGTGGGTTCGCGGCTGCGGCGCTTGATATGATGTCGGTGTAGATCCAAACGACAGGTATCCTGGTGGACCTGAGGCTGAAGCAGGTGGAGGGGGTGGAGGAGGAGCATGATGAACTGTCGAATGCTGATGCGGATGCGGATGCTGGTGGACGTGTGCATGCGCAGGCTGATACGGAGTGGGAGTCACTGCCGGTGCTGGAGGCGGCGGTGGTGGTATTGGGTGATGTTGTGGTTGGAATCCAGGGTATTCGTGACTCGACGAATCTCGACGAGGAGTTTGAGGTGGATAAGAGTAGGGTGATGGATCAACTGTGCTAGAAGTACTCGCGGACCGCGGACGCTCAACAGGAGTAGGAGTGGTATAACGCGATGATGAGCGACCGTATACGGGATCCTCGTCGTAGTCTCTGTAGTCCTTGCCGCTCTTCTCCCCACGTCTTCTCATACGCACATCACGCCGTATACGCACACGGCAGCCCTGTTCGGCAACGACACGACTCAACGAAGTGCTCGTGGCCAGTCCTGGGAACTTCTTCGCACTATAGACCTGGAATGGCGCTGATTTAACCTCCAGCCGGAAATTCAAGAACGCCTTTGGTGCTGTGGGTTTTCCAGAAGCAGAAGGGATCGGGCTTTGTTGGGCAGGCTTAGGCGCGTCCTTGTCGGCATCCTTTGCATCCTTGATTTCCTCGTACAGATTGAAGTTGAGCCGGTAGAAGCCTTCATGACGAACAGACAAGTCCGGGAAGATGAAATAGCCCGCTTGGGCAGGGCGATCCAGGTAGGCGATGCCTGCAACTGGTACACCAGTCAAAACCGGGCAGTTGGGAGCTTGCCCCGAGTTACGGCCGTGGGCAATGGGGCGGGCATTCTCCAGCGTAGCAAAGAGGAAGAAGTTGGCATTGTACGCAAAGGTGATATCGGTTTTGTTGATGTCAGTGTCCGAGTCGGACTCGTATACACGCAGTTCAACGACAGGCGGAGGGTCGACTGGGCGCCGGTCGGCGGATGCTGTACTGTATTAGATATATGTCTCTGTCCCCGGCAATGATGATGAAATCTTACACTTTGCTCCAGCGCCACAGGCACGAGCTCTCTCGGGTTGTTGGATGACCTTGAGGTTGTACGTGATCCTCTTTCCTTCCTGGTTGACGCGGCTGCACGAGTGCTCGGTTTCGTTGATGGGCGTCATCAGGCCTGGTCGAGAAGTGGCAGCCATTTCGGACGGGATGTCACAGGCGAGTCTGGACGGGTTGGGATGGGACGAACAAAGACGACGGAGGCCCGGCGTTGAGTTGGGAGGGTAGAATAGAATCGATCTCTGCACGGCCTCACTATCGTGATTCCATGTGTATGTGTGTATTCGGGTTTAATCTGTATCACCCAGTAGGCTCAATCAGATGTCGCTCGACGAGGAACTCGACGAGGTGGTCTCTGCCGGAGAGATGTGTTGGGTTGATTGTATGGGATTGTTTTGTCGTTTCGGGTCACATCCACACTCTGGTTTCCACCGCTCTGTTTCTTTGTTTTCTCTCCACGTCGATGCTGGTCAGAACGAGACGCAGTCAGTCGCAGCCAGACACCAGACACATGGGATGAAGAAGGAGGAAGACGGGCGAGCGAGGGAAGTTGCAGCAAGGAAGGCTAGCTGCAGAAGGCGATCGGAAACGCCAGACTGGTCAGTGGGCAGAGGGCAAGAGCAGCGTCGCACTAGTGTCCAACTAAGTTGGCGCTAACGCACGGAGTCTGCAGATTGCAAAGACCGGCGCTGGAAAGCACGGACGGGTAATTACAGTGTATGGAGCGTACTATAACTATGGTGCGATAGTAGCCGTAGTATAGGCAGAATATGGTCTACGTAGTAAGTGTCTCCTATCCTCAGGTCGACCATCTGAGGTGCTTATATACGATGGGTTCTCTGGCAGGCACGATCGCGTACTGTAACGCCGTCCTGTACGGTACCGTACCGCAGTCCCGGCATGAAGGCGCCGGGGAGACAAGCACGGCTGGGGCGCGTGATTGGCGGGCGGCCCGTCATCTTCAGCGGGCGACCCACCATCCTTTCTATTCTAGTACGCTTCCACCGGAACCCCCTGTGCGGCGGGTGGCCAATCAGCACGGCCGCCGTCGCAAGCGAGGAGTGGGCCCAGCCGCTAGCGCCAAGCCTTGACTCTTTTAAGTTCTGGGGGCGTACCAACTTTTCCATCTTGTACGTACTTCTGCAGTCTACTATGGTAGCTCCGCCGGCCTAACCCCCTCTAGCCCGCTCGAGTTCGCTACCGTTGGCATCCTATCATGCTGAAGAACACAGGCCAGCAGGGCCTCGGCGTTCCCGTAGGAGTCGCTTAGTCTTGCTGGACGGGCTGGTTCATTAACTGACTCTGCCTGGCAATCTTCACCAAGCTACGGCGCGCTCCTGAGTAGTAATGAGTACGAGTATTGATCATTCGCCAGGCTAGGCTGACTCAGTGGTCCTGGCTGCCCGTCTAGATTCGGCGAACCAACCCCCTGGAGTCCCACGACGTTATCCGCTACCCGTGGTTATGGATATAGTTATGGTTACAGTGGCCGGCCAGCATGCGAGCGTGAACAGAGGCTGCTGAGGCATCAGATAGTCGGGTCAGCTGTAAGGTATTTATACGCGCTGTATCAGGACTGCGTACGGAGTTTTAGTATGTGCTGTATTATAGCATACGTACATTTTACAGACGGAGTGCATGCAGCTTGTACTAGTCGGTACCGGCTAGTCCCAACCCGGCATGGCGCGACGCACTGCGACTGGATCATTAACGGGCCGGTGGATCCGGTGACGGGTGACTGACTGGCTGGTTCCTACTTATCTCGTCAATAGATGATGATGAATGCAATACTTCAGAATGCGCGCTCATCTCCGGTTCGTCTAGCCACGGTTCTTCCAGTATTCGTCTCGACGTCGTCGTTGGCGAAGAGCACGATCCAGCGAAACGCTGGAACCCAGCCCGTCGTCGTGGGTCGGCTGGCCCCTGCGGCGGGCCAGCGCTGATTGGGCAGTGGCCGGCTGGGAGCTACGAGGCTAGCGTCGGTGCTGAGGCGTGACTGACTCGCGGCAGTCCCCATTCCCAGGCCGCTGGGTCCTTTCTTTGTCCAGCGTTCTTCAAGCAACTCCAGACGGCGGACGCTATGATTCATAACCGGGATGGCGGGGGTGGCTAGCTAAGGCTGTGAACACTGTTTAAAATCGTTTACGACGCTCACCACTGAGCCCGAAATTCGGCCGTCTAATTGTCTGTCTCCGACAAGGACTCTACTCCGTAGTAGTCTTCAGCCGGGTGAATCGAATCACTGTCCCAGTGCGAGCGTCGTGAGGGACCGAGCGACGCATCGTATCGTAGCCAAGGTCATCGATGAAATCTCCGAGCGGCCGCAGGCTGCACCACATCGACGGACAGCGACCACCGTATACCTCGTACCCGCCGCCCAGCCAGACGGTTACACTCTGGTGTCTTCGCCAGGGTTTTGTGACAGGTTGCTTTTTTTTTCCTGTTCGGAGGAGTGTGGGCGAGCCGCCGTCGTAGTGCTAAGAAAAGCAACGACGTCGCAAAGTCTCAAAAATGAGATGGCTCACAATGGAACGAGTTAGTGGCCGGCTAGCTGGAGCCACCGCCTAGCCGGTTCTGGCGATGCCGGCGGTCTCTACCGTTAGTATATATAGTATATACGTAGTACGGTGTATGCTACGGCCTACAAAAACAACATAGTATGTAGAGCACTGAAGCCTCTAACTTAGTCTATCTGGTATTACGTATCACTATACTCAGGATAACTACGAGTATGCACGTACGATGAGATGCTAGCTAGAATAACTTGGATCAGTCTGCAGCATCAGGTCGCTCTTCTAGAACTCCGCCCAGATAAGCGTTCCACTATCGCAGGATCGATCCATCTAATCTGAACTCCAAATTTGGGTCAACCAAGTTTCCATCATCAGCGGGAGCACCGTCGTTGCTTCGTAGTACGTACTACGTCCGTCCCCATCTTGTATTATGGTATGTACAGATATGGATTATGGGGTATCTGGACCCTGAGTTGATTATTCGCCCAGTCGTTGACATCATCGCTGCTAACTCCCCGTGTACTGTTTCTCGGACTCTCCTGCTGACCGGCGACGTGCCACGGATTGTAGTCACGTCCGATGGGCGTGGTGGTAGATGTACGCACATATGGAACTGAATCTGTGCAGTGTGTCGTAAGTTGCAACCACTGTAGTATACTCTCCGCACAGAGCAGACCATAAAATACCGTACCAGCGGTAAAGCAAATACCATACCAATACCGGCTGATCGGCCGCTGACAGACAGCGCTATTCCGGTTCGAGTAGATTCCATTTCCGTCCGATCGATTTGTCCCCCGGTGCGACTTGGACCTTCGATTCTTCGGAGAAACACAAAAATTCGTTAATTGGTTTTGGGGTTGATTATTGAATATGAGATAAGTTACTGGATAACATTCTTCACTATTTAGCATCTAACGCATATATAAACTCAAAGGCTAGATTGATGCCGGCACTTGTTGCATTGGTGGAATTCGGACCGCCGCAAATAGATAGACTAATCGTGATAACCCTTGCGTGTGCATGCAAACACCGACCCTGTTTGTATTCAGTATAGTATCAGTTACCATACTTGCTCTGTCCCTGTCTTCTTCCTAACTCCTTGCAGACCGTTGTTCCGGCGCATCGGTTGATGGGCCGACGTTGGCCGGTGCTACGTAGCAGATGAATCTGCTGTATTACGGTGGAGTAGGGCGTATATATTGAATAGTCTGCTGCGTACCAGGTCTCGCTCGATTGAGTCGGTTGCCGACTCGCCATGATGCTGTCTGTGTGTCCTATCGATAACTACGTAAGCGCACGCACTGACTGCTCCAACTGTGGTACGCCGTTGAGTTCAAGGCTTAACGCATTCCAAGTTCATCGACACCCGTATACTTTGCTTACCACTTTCTCGCAAAGTCAATATCCAAGATTTTGGGATGTAGGAAAACTCAACTTTGTAGCTGCTATAGCTGTTTCTGAACCTATAAATCAAGCTTCAGCGCACGGTTCGCGCGCAGTGTACGCAAAGCTAGATTTCTGGGTACGTTGGCAAAGTTATTCTCAAAGCAAAACGCATACAGCACAGCAAAAAAGTAAAACAAATCATCAAGTACGACCAGCAAAATGGGGGAAAAAAAAAAAAAACGATAAACATGGCTAATTGACTCCGCTTGCATGCATCGATAACTCGACACGGATACTCGATAGAGACTATTTATCAAATGTTGTGGAAAAGTGATCTATCACAGAGCGTCCGCGCTACAGCAAAACTAACTTTTCCACCGAGGACCATTTTAATTGTCTGTCTGTGCAACCTGTTTTCGTCTCGTCTCGAGTGGAAGGCGATCAAGTCCAACGGATTATTTATTGATGTGCGCTTCCAAGTTTCAGTACAATGCTGCGGCCAAGTCTGACTGACCTCGGAATCAAACGCAGTATGTAATCGAGCCTGCGCCTCTCGACTGCGTAAGATACATGGTTGTTTTGCACGTAGTGGAGAGCATGCCCAAGCTAGAACCAGCACTGACACTGACAGCCACGAGCATGGCGGTTGCCACATCTTGATTCGTGGCAGCTATACCTCTCGTATCGTGTTTGGACGTGTGTATATACATCAAGTTGAAACCTGCATGGTTTCAACTTGTGCAATTTGTTCAATGTTTGTACCGCATGAATCTCGATCTGCTGCAGCAACGCCATCCCATCTACGTATGTGCCTACGCACCGAGCCAAACAGACAAATGCATCAACCGCGGAACCCTAGCTACAGTATAATGCACGCAGCACTGCAGGCGACGAACGAATAAATATATTCTCCGATGTTCGCATTCATGCATCTACCCAACCAGGCTGGCCAGCAAATGGCAATTTGCTACTGGCTACACAGTGCATGCGTATCCTCTCTTATACGCTAGCTGCATTATATGGAAGAAGGAAAAATAAAATGAGTTCATGCAATTGCACCGCTGCCATGGTACGTTTCTTACCGCTGCAGAGGTACCGCATAGTACATACGTGGCTAGCAGCCACATCGCATTGCATGTTAGCACCCAGGTACTCTCTGGAACCTATACATCTGGGTCTATGTGTTTGTTTGTTTTTTTTGGCTTTACAGTTGATGTAACCGCTGATCGGTAAATGATCTCCTCTAGTAAATGCAGTAATGGTGACATGGTATGGAAATGAAAATAATCATCTATCACAGGAATTTAGTCTGCTCCCCGTCCTTATCTCCGTACCCAGTATGGTATGGTATGGGCATAGCTGACTGTTTCAACTTACAAATCCCAGCTATGCATTCTCTTGGGCCCTTACATGATCGCGATCTATATATGGTGTATGTGTTGTCGTTTATGCGCCGGCCTCGGGGAGTTTTTCGATGGCAGTGATTTAATGCGATTATTATTGCATTTATTCCATTCTCTAATGTTTCTTTTTTTTTTTTTTCAAAAGTATCCGCAACATCATATGTTTATTGACAATTGCTGCTGCTATGCTTGGTGTACTATTTAGTAGGGACTAACTAGTAGTTATGCCGGCAACCCAGCCACCCTAGACAATTCACCCTTTTTTTATACCCCAGTTTGCGAAGATATTACCTTAAAATTTAGTCCCAACGGCTTTTAATTATTATACGTAGCTATTATCGAATACTGTTAGACCTATAACATTCATGGATCGTGATAATCGTTAGTAGCTAACTAGCCTGCTCATCCCTGTCGTATGACAGCTGTCAAGTGTGTCGCTGGTAAATTAACACACTTGATACTTCGAAATTAGCTAAACAAAACCAACCGCGTCACTGTCACTGAGTCGCAACCTTCTAACTTATTGCTCTTATTACTAAGTCTTCAACACTATAGTCACAGTAGGTAAAGAATCCCCAATCCTGCCGGATCCTGCGTCCCGGACCCGCGGCTGGTCACAGCACGCCCGCATTTCTCCTTGTCAGCGTTGGCAATTAATTAATATCTTATACTACATATAGCGAGTCCCAGGCATATAACGGCGTAGTCTAATGACTTGGCTAATACTAATCCAGGCACTACTTGAAAATCCTCATTGGCCTTGGCAATCAACTGGGGGCCGTCAAGATGCTAGTTATGCCAATTGTTTAATATTTATATACCAAGGTAGGTAAACATCCTTGCCATTTTTTCCAAAGGCTTTTTAAACATGTTTACGGAGTAGATCTTAATGGGGTCTATCGCTCTATCGCTGTGACAGTGCGACAACGGACTACAGACTTCGGAGTACTCGTGCTACATGCCTAGTTGTGCGCTGGTGGCTCGGATGTTGTAATACCGGGCATTGTTATCATCTGATATGGGCAGTACATAAAAGTCAATGGCAACATCTGGTATATCTATACAATAGTTTACAGTGTATAACAGCCTACGAAGCTCTAGGCATGTCTGAGCCCCTGCACCCAGCCGATCTTGACAGCTTACATGTTAAATGGAAATGGATCTGTCATGTCAGCAGGACGCTGCTAGCCACGGAGTAATGAGTCAGTGGTCAGATGGCATTTGTATATGCCAGAGGATACTCCTTACTCATTTAGAGTGTTTACGCTGTACGTACACTACTATGTACATTTCAAGCATCCCACGCTCGAACCCCAGACTCTGGCAACCCCAGAACCCCAGACTCTGGCAACCCCAATGCCTTTGGAGAGGTGGGTCCATGCATCCGACTATGAGAATGTGACAAGTTGTGGCATTTTTAATCTGCTCAAATATTCGCGGTTTGCCGCGTCAACCGCCAGAAAATAGTGCCAACTCTAATCCTAAAAGAATGTCAAAGCTAAATTCAAATATACATCCTCAGGCAAATAGACGAAAGTGTCTCTGCAAACAGCAAGTGAGGTCTATTATACGACTTATGTTTTGGATACTCCGCGATGACTTTTGTGCATTGTGTCAGTGCATTGCGGATACTGTAACGTGCTCATGACTTGTGTCAAATTCTATGAATCAACCTCGGCCAGCTCATCAATTTGGACTGCATGTGTCATTACAATGCAAGAGATACGTATTGTCGAGGTTTGAGATCTGCAAATTGGTGCGGATGCGAGTCTCGATATACGTAGCTAGGGAGTCACTCGTAGACCTAGCTCGTGATTATCAGACATGCACCTCAAAGCATTCTGCCTTGAACATAGTCGGCTGACGACCCCTTCCAGATAGTTGTTCTCATACGACATCATAGAGAGTCTTGATACACAATAATCTCTACTAATAACCTTTCATATCACTTGTACGGCATGTTTCTACCCATTACACGATATCGCACATCGAACGGGTGATTGCAACGATCTAGTCTTGATCAACATCAAACTATACTTCTCGTCATTCAAGGGAGCAGTTCGACCGCATTGGATAAGCTCGCAATTAGAAAATCGCTGTCGCATTTGGATGAGAGCCCACGCCTCCTATGCGGCAACAGTATCGTTAGCATGGTGTACAAATCCCAGCACACGGACATATCAAGACTGGCTACATAGAGAGACAAACCAAAAACCATATCCGGCGCACTAGTCAAGAAGAAACTCCACCTCTTCTGCTTCCGACACACATCGGCCAACTCCTCCAAATCCCAAAATTCGCCCAACGGTATCCCCCACAACGCAAGGATGTATTCATGGAATAGCCAATCTGCCTGCGCTGGCCAGCGTTCGAAGGAGGGTGCGTCGCCCGCAACAGCTGAGAAGTAGCAGTTGTGTATCCAGTCGAGGGTTTCTTCTTCCTGCTTGATACCTGCCCATTCCTGTGATTCTTCCCCTTCTTTGCCAGCTGATGCAGCTTTGGCCGAGGATTCAAACAAATACGTGTGTCTTGTAATCGCCTTGTGGTGTTGCTCTTTTGTGATCGTGTGGTACCGCGATGTCCATCCAGATCTGATTAGGAGGATGTCGCCGACGTGAATGTCGCCACCCTGCTGCGCTGGGAGGATGTTGAGTCCCTGTGCAGCGGCGCAAGCTTTCAGATCGGCGAAGGAGATGGCGTGGCCAGTGTACGGGTCGTAGGATTTTCCCGGTGTCGTTTGTGCGTAGGCCCAGTAGTCAAGTAAAATGGCGCGGCCGGATATGCCTGCTCCTCCTTTTCGTTGCTGGTGGGCCGTGCTGTTGCTGGACCAGTGGTGGGTGCTGCATTTTGAGTCTGCGGCGTCGGGGGTGAGGATATCAGCTGGTTTTGTCTAACCAATCTGTCAGTATTCATATATGCCTTGGGAAGTAGGTTATCGCCGTTTTGAAATCTTATACTCACTCCGTTGTAGAACAGGCGGCTTTTGAGATGTGCAAACTATCAATATTCTTCTTAGCTGAAAGATTCCAACCAGGTTGGTAGACTAGGAACAAACATGTCGAAACCCATCCCATTGGCTCCCCGATTGCGGATTCATATTGTCGATTATATCATCGAATACAGTCCCGCCCAGATCGATAATGCGGTGAGTGGCAGTTTTCCGGTTGAATGCTGCTTCAGACGGAACATGCAGGGGAAGGCTGTGATGGTTGTTAGCGTGGATTTACGCATTTATGTTGAATGCTTGAGTGTGGACGGATGGATCTAGACACACTCTAATCGAACCGTTTGGCCAGTTCTAATTTCATTTCTTGCAGCCTCGGCCACGCGCTGCGGTGTTAGAAGATTTAATCGCCCTACCTGTTTGATTTTGATATGTTAGCCGATTGATCCATGACCATTCTTATTAGATGGGCTGATTGAAGAGGCAGGTACGTAGTCATTTTCTCCCCACACCCAGGCTGCATCTTTAGGTGCGCCAGGATGATAAGGAATCGAGGTTGGCAACTCTTGTCGCAGTGGGAAGACATCGTTGTTGGGATCCCAGGGGATGGAGTTAGGGTTCTGAATTTTAAGATTAGGGCTGCCGGGCTGTATGTGAACAGCAGCTTGCTGGAGTCTGTGTGCCATTTTGATTTTTTCTGGGGATGTCTCTGTAGACTTTATGTATAATATAGATGCATGCGATTGAGTTGATCGCTCTGCGTCTATGTAGTAGGTATGGTCGGCCTGGATGCTAGGGCGGACTTATATGAGAGAATAAAACAAAGAACGCCTCGGGCAAGAGAATCGCCTCGGCCCGAATGTGGTACCCCATTCTCGCCGCTCTTGATATTAAAAGAAGTGTTCAGTGCGGGGGAGGTTACGCTTTCCTGGTATTGTGGATATTTTTTTGACCTACTAATTGTGATTGCGGACCACAGAGTGATTGACCATTTGCGTCAGTGCTGCAGCCGGCGAGTCTAGCGATTCCCGCATGCTGATCGATGTAATGTCTGAGCGACGTAAGGAATAGATGTGGTGAAACTAATGAGATATTTTCATACTAAATCGTTCCCTAGATTGTATGCTTACTTACACTCTTATTTATAAGTTACGCTTACTAGATGATATGTGTAGGCTGGATGCTTACTAGATTATATGACCTATATTAACTATGGAATTGGTAATGGAACTGGCACTATTCATTGGCCTATTCTTCCTTCTTGACTGCTTTCGCAACAAAGAAAAATCGTAGTGTAAATTCTCGATAATCAGCTTGCATAATTCATACAGGCGTTTTCGCTAAAAATCACTCGAACTAGGCTTGACTTTTATATCAATATTCTCTAAAAGTCAGAAGCTAATCAGTGCAAGGCCTCTAGATGTGGGTTATGCGACATTTCGGGGCATTACTTGACTCACGATACATATAAATCTACACCCCATGAAGCAGATGACCGGCCTATCGCATGCCTTTACCTCAAAATTTGATCGTTGATTGGATTATCGTGCATGCAGGAAAAAGGCTTCATCGTTGCCTGACCCCACTTGCTGGTAAACACACCGCAGCAACCGTCATTCAATGGCAGACTATTAGATCCATAAGCATAAGTAACATTTTTAAGTCAAACTACATCAAGGAGGAGAGGAATAGAATACAATGTCATTCGGATTTGCCATTGGCGACTTCGTTGCTGTCGGTCAGCTCGCGTGGACGCTCTACCGCGATTGCTACACGATCGCCAGAAATGCGCCCGAGGAGTTCCAGCTGCTGTTAGGCGAAATCTCTACATTATGCAACTCGTTGAAGATATTGCAAGAAGAAGTCAAGAATCCGCAGTCTGCCTTGGTACGCGCCGGCGAGGATCGTGTGCGGATGGTCAACGAGATGGTGTTTGGGGTTCGTAAGACTCTTGATCAGCTACAGAAGGTGGCTATGGAATATAAGATTCTCGGCTCTGGCTCCAAGGCAAAGCTTGTGTGGCTGAAGCTTAAATGGTCTGCGGAGTTAAAGAGTGTAGATTCATTGAGAAGTAAAGTAAGTCAACTTTTGTCAGACATGCTTAAAGTCCTGCAGCCTCTAATAATATATTAGCTGGTGTACCACAACACGGTTATGAATCTCTTATTAACCTCAGTTGGCAAGTATGTATATTCAATTGAAAACCGAGATCGTCTACTAAGGCCGTCAGTTCATCACTTGGTCGCATCGAAACATCAACCAAAACACTCGAGTCCGACATTGCAGATATCAAGTCCCATCTTCAGGCCCCTAACGGAAAAAGCAGCAACAACTCGCCACCACTTGCTTCAATGGTTGAAGATGATGTATACAAGATTTCTTTGAGTGCGGAGTTAATGAGGAATGCAGAAGTTTTGCAGTCTTGGAGCTCGATTTCAGTGGAGAAATGGGTTCAGTCCGGAAAGTGGTGGCTCCTTCGGGTATTTCATGCACACAAAACCTTTGTTATGAAAACAAAGCTAATCTTATTTTACCTGACAGTCCCAAATGGAACTTCACGCAACACCTGAACCAGAAAACCATACTGTTCCCATATCCGCATATACGAACCTCATCAAAGCATCCTGGATTCTGATAGATATCATCGATCATCACCCCCAACTTCCTCTAGTCACGGCAGGCACACGCTATGAAGTGCTACTTTTGGCAGCTGTTAGTTTTCCTTTTACTTACTCATAACTTAGACGGCCGCGAATGGCATGATGTGTCTGTGATTAACCAAAGCTTGAATATTCAGGAACTCAAAAAAGAATTCAAAAGAATCAGCGATCTGGGCCTCTTAATACCTGACTGGAAGAAGCTAGAGGAACAGGACTTACGTATCTGGGAAAGCATCACAAAGGGTCCCGTTTTACAGCCCAGCAAACGGACCCATAAGACCGACTTGGTGCAAACTCAAACTGATCTTTGGGTTGTTCGGGGTGAACAAGTATATTTTCAGAGGCAAGAAACTCAAATTAATCAAACTCTTACATAAGAGGTGTTTTCTTGATAGTTACTGAAACAGCGCACTTCGCATAGATTTGCTTTGTATCACCGGTCTACTTTGTCCAACCGGCAAACCTGTGTGGTGCTTTTTTTGATGCACGAAACCGAACATCACGGCAGATTAGTTGCTGAAGATCAGAATGAGGGTACCTTGTTGGAAGGTAAGTCAGTCTCCTCAGATTTTCCTTTATTTTTATTTTTGCGCTAAAATTGAACTTTGAAGTGCCAGCAAGGAATATATTTGACTTGCACTTGAAGGAAGACGACGAGAACTGTCTTGTAATCGGTTCTGATATACTCACATTTTCGACTGTAACAGGTGTGTACAGCTTTTCCGGATTTAATTGATATACTGCTTGATATACATAGACTAAGTTTATCATACAAACAGACATCGCTGCTCTTTTGACTATCATAGAATCGATGAATTTGTATCTGTTCAGTCGTGGCAACACTGTTCACGACCTTAAAGTCTTTGATGGTTTTGCATTAATGATAGCTGTGAAAAACCGGCGTCAAGGTGTAATAAACCAGCTACAGAATAGTGCATTTACCGTTGGCGATTCTGAGCAGCCCCCTAAGAGTGCATTGGCTGTGGGACTAAGTCTAGCATCACAACTTGCCAATGACAATGATAGCGAGTCCTGGAAGAATGATCTTTTTACATGGGCTATACAGCAAGGATATATGGACGTGATTCGAGTTATTCTGGCAGAGGAGGTTAACGTGAATAAATCCTCGGGACTATTTCACGCCGTCGAGAAACAACATGAAGATGTGGCTCAGTTGCTTCTAGAAAACGGCGCGGATCCTAATAACAGAGATATTCGAAGCCGTGCAGATGGAGACGGATTCTGCCTAAATACGTCGCTACCCAATAGGTTTCCGATACATTCTGCTTCTTCAACAGGCAATCTTGCGTTGGCACAAATGCTGCTCGATAATGGTGCAGATATCAATGCGGAAGATGTTTACTCCAAGGAAACAGCTCTGCATAAAGCGGTTGGCAAGGGGCGCAGAAATATGGTCGGTTTTCTACTTACGAGGGAGAATGTTAATATCAACGCCCGAAAAGCGATTCCTCTCCCTTTTACTTTCGAAAGCGACGAAATGACACCCCTGTACATAGCAATACAACAAGGCCGCTACATCATAGCACAAATGTTGCTCGATAGAGGTGCAGATACCAATGTCAAAGGTCAAAAGTGGGGAAAGACAGCTTTGCATCTAGCGGTTGAATTAGGGAATAGAGCCATGGTTGATTTGCTGCTTGCAAAACCAGAGATCAACGTCAACACACAACAATATTGGTACCATAATTACGATAGGATTGAAGGAAGAACCCCTCTGCACGTAGCAATCAATAAGGGCCACTGCAGCACAGCGCAGATGCTCCTCGAACATGGCGCTGATGTCAATGCCAATGAACGTCACGGGTACGTTTACCGCGTGGAACGCGACTACCTATATTATACTCAACGCTGGAGATGGACACCTTTGCATTTGGCAATAGACATGTTAGAGGACAAGACACTTGGTGCCCTCGATAGTGATGAGGTTCCCTCCATCCATGGCAACTCATCACTAAGTGAGGGTAGTCAACCGAAGACACCAAATAACCAAGAAGGCACAGCTATTGTGCGGCTCCTCCTTCTTCATGGTGCAGATGTCAATGCAGAAGGTGGAGAAGGGGACGTATTCCACCCATTTCATGTTGATGATGTTAAAAAAGGAACCGGAATAACGCCTTTAGTGTTGGCTGCTAGGAAAGGGTCTAAAGAGGCTGCACAATTATTGCTTCAGTATGGAGCAAGGAGAGATGAAAAGGCTCTAGAACTGGCAAAAGCATTGAAAAACAATGAGATAGCACGTATTTTGGAGGATACGGATTCCAACCAAAGCCTAGCTAAATAGATAGATGTCTACCGCCTAGTTATATCCATGAATAGGGGTTTAGAGAAAAGTGCCTTCATCACCCCAAAAATTTACTCCACATTGAGACTTCGTTTTCTCACTGGTTAATGACTAATTTCTTTGTCCTCCCTCCATTCATATGAGCTTCTGTATCGGCAACCACCTTACCAGCAACAACGCTTGGGTCTTGCGCTCTATTCCGATCATCCTCGCCACCATCAACAACGTCAATCTGATCGGCCACAACTGGCGGACCTTTGAACTCCTTCCGAGCATAGACGAAGTACCAAAAAACACTGATAAGGGCAAAACCTGCAAAAACAACGCTAGCATAATTCATGGTCTTTGCCGTGACAGGTAACGAGACAGGCATGCAGAACAAAACCACAGCCAGCACAATCCAGCAAATCGTGGTAATATTGATTGCGTAACCAAATCGACCGAGTGAGAAAGACGAGTGCTTGACGGCTCGGCGGCCGCGTATGACAGAGATTAGAATGGGTAAGCCATAGGACGTTGAGAGACAGATTGTGGCGACACCGGTGAAAGAGTTGAAGGCAGCGCTGGAGCCGAAATAGATTAATCCTAGCAGGCAGTCGACAGCTGTTGAGAGAATAATTGCATTTACGGGGACGTCTAATCGTTTGTTGACCTTTTGCCAGGCTCGGAATCCAGGTATTGCCCCGTCGCGCGCAAAGGCGTAGGTGCAGCGACTGGCGGCTGTCAGTGCCCCAATTCCGGCGAAAAGCATAATGCCCAAAATCAAGAATAAAAGACCAAACCCGCCTCCAGCAGAGCCAGTAACGGTCTTGAATAATAACCCAATTGGTTGGCTATTGGCGGCGCTGAGAAGAAGGTCGACAGACGGAAGAGTGAACAAGATGGGTATCAAGTACAGTATGCCTGTGATTCCAGCTGCTACAACGGATAGTACGATTGCTCTTGGTACTTCGAGATGAGGGTTCTGAACCTCCTCGCACATAGCCGCTACCATTCCGTAACCGGTCAATGTGTATGCTGCTTGCAGCAGGCCGACAAAGAAGGCCCAACCACTCGGCCTTGATTCAACCCATTAGGCGAAATTAGCATGGTGATCATGTAACAAAGGAGAGATCGCAATACTTACCATCCGCTTGATGATGCGTCATAGTGTCCGAATACGAACTCTCCCGACCGACGATGATCCGCCATTGAGAGAAGCGTCACCAGAATGATCACCACACTAGTGGCCGTCCAGTATATGCACACTTTGTTGATGATGTCCAAATACCGGGAGCCAAATATATTTACCATAGCACAAACCAGCATAACAGCCCAGAACATGAGAATGGTCTGCCAGGTTGTAGGAACAAAGTCTTGTTTCCACAGTGAGATGGCGCTGAGAATGAGCTCGCCGCCTGAGAAATTGATGCTGAGCGTCACAGTCCAGTTCCCAACCAGCGTCAGCCAGCCGTCAATGAAGGACATCAAGGGAGCCCATTCTCTGGTTGACAGCATTGCGCTCCAGTAGTATACGCCGCCAGCAGTTGGATAAACGGCGCAAATCTCTGCCAGCGATGCTGCAATTGCAATGGAGATCAAGGTCACTAAGATCCAGCCCCAAATAATAGTCACAGACTGACCGTCAGTCAGGGTAATGTATAAAGTCGTGCTGAGGCCGAAAGGCGCTGCCATGATTGCAAACGATCTACATAGGTTAGGTCTGTTCTTGTATGGTAGATCAATGGTGAAATGAAATTGAAACAGAAAATAAAGCCTACAATCCCAAAACGCTCAGCATGCTCAGATTTCGCGGCAGTTCACTCTTGTATCCCATGCGCGCCAGTGCCGCATCAGCGCTGATCTGTGGGGAGGCCATGGTTGCTCGTGTGACTCTTTATATTGCGCTCTCGCCTCTTGTGCGTTTGCAGATGGCGAAGAGCAGAACGCAACAGAATAACAGAGCAAGGAAGGAATTGAGAAGAGGGGAGAGAAGAGTCAACTGTCCAACCTCCGTGGTAGGGTGGTGGAAGCGCTTCTCTTGGCAGCCGGAGGAATGCGTCGTGCTCGAGGTCCTGTTCTCTTGCTTGTGCGGGTATGACGCCGAGCCCTTCTAGCCCTAACAGAGAAGCATATCCACAATAAAACCATGGAACAACTGGCTATTGCATAGTGGAGCACAGAACATATGGTAGTACGTATCTTCGATCTTGACGGCGATCCTGTTCAGATCGGCCTCTGATAGGCTCGTGCCTCCGAAGGTGTCGATTGTCCACCAAGTACCTGTCAGCAAGCAGGCATTTTAACAACTCTGCACATCAACCGGGATCGTATTGGATCAGTATTTATTAAGCTGGGCATTGCCAAATATCAATTGAAATTTATTTCTAGAAGGGTCCTTTCATAAGTGTTTCTGTTTTCTCCAACACTGGGAATATGCACCTAGGCAGTTGTACGTGGCTAGTTTTGGCATGCGCCTCTTACAATGTCGAACACTTCGAAGGAACAGTCAATGGACAGATTTGTCAATGTGACTTGAGCAAAAGGTATTAAGCCTTGCACGATTTGGAAAATACTCGAATTGTGCCTACATGAACCTCGAAGAGAAAATCAATTCTGGTTTGATCGTGTCTATATCTTGTTCAAGCACTTTTTGCACCTTTTAATGATTTCAGTCAACAGACGACTCAATTAATACATATAACATATAATTTGATCTCTCTGGACTGGTTCTTCAGGAAATGTTTTTGACGGTATATAATAGTCTTTTATTAGTCTTTATAAGCGCGTACAAGCTTTTTATAAGGCTTGCTCTCCACCGTGCCCCCAGGCAGATTTAACCCTTTTCTACAAATGCTTTCTGTGGGCCGTTGCCGAAAAGCCCTATGTTTCACGGAAAGCAGTAATTACCAATTTTAGCACATGCATGTACGAACCTTGATATTTTACAGTCAATCTAATATTCTCTGGTTAAAATAAACTTATCAAGAATATGATTTAGGGAATCAATTAGGCGGGATACGGTGGAATCTCCGCTATTCTGCTTCTTCGGTACACTTTCAACATTTAAAAAGCTAATATATATAAAGCCCGTGAATCTTTTTCAATCACCACCAGTGAGGGCATGGCTGGGACTGTCCAGCATACGCAATGACTCAATCATTTTTTAGACGAGATGTGATGACATCTCAACTCTTCTCCATCGGCGTCCATTCTTCCATAGTCTGTGAACCCATTAAGAGGAGAGCTTTGAGTCTTCATGCTGAAATGTCCAAAATCACTTTCCAAGGAATGGCTGGTACTCACCCTCTAGCGTAACGTACAAATAATTGGACCCAATAGGCTAGACACCCTTATATCTCAATTATGGTTCTTTCTCATCCGTACCCTGTTCCGAATTCTAGAGACTTGCTATGACTTGCTACTAGTCGTTGTAACTCAAATTATGACAAAGAAACAAGTAATAATATTGTGATGATGGGATTATTGCCCTTTTTGTACCCTCTTCGGTGCCACTTTTGGTGTTGTCAGGTCGAGATGGTGTTGTTCCTGTGCAAATAATGATTCTATACAACTGATACCAGTGACACCAGTCTATTTTACTCATAATTTTCTTTGTTCATGATGGGTTTCTGTGAAGAGTCATAGCATGAATCATATTAATATTTGCGGAATGACTCTGGCCAGAGTAGCAGGACATCAGATGGTCATGACTATAAATATGGGCGTTGCAGTCTCTTTGAAATTGCTAGATCTCGATTCCAAATACATCACTCCAGCAGTTTGTTACCAGGCATTTATTCTAAAATAAAGAACATTTATTTCCATCTACAATAATAAAAAACCCAATTTATTCAATCTTAACCAACACAGACAACAGCTTCGGTTTTTCTATTTCCAGTATCCTCAAAAATCCGCTCAAGGGCAGACGCAGAATTAAAAGCAGAGATACGAAACCAAAATGTCTCAATTTCTCCCTAGCGCTCAGAGTGGTCGACAGACATCTGGGAAATTGCTAGTTGAGGCGGCGAAGTTGGGAATGATCCCTTATGACTTCAAAACCCTCCAAGACTTTCAATTTGATAAACGCACTCACCAGTATGCATGTTATCATTTAATTGAGTGCTATCGATCCTTGATAGAGATCGGTTACACGGCCGACGATTTTCAAAGATGGGTCGACAACAATGCTGTCGTTGATTCATTCAACCAATCATTCAACAAAGCATCAAATGAAGCAATGCTTGATAAGACAATAAATGAGACAATAAATGGGGACAGATGGCATTTAGAGTCCCAAATGTGTTGGGAAAAGATCACTCCGATGTTGGCAATGCCATGGAACGGAGAGGTGTTGGTGGATGTGAATGAAATCGATTCTATAAATTACAAAAGATCGATTTACATGGCATACGGCTTACTAAGGAATAGCAAACCCTTGGAAGTCCAAGACGGATCAAGTGACGAGGGTCATATCCCCGAGTCTCTAGTCCTTGCATGGTATGAGCTCGGCTTCTGTACGGCTATGACTTTCAGCCAATACCAACAGTTGCACGCTTCTTACACTTCAATGTGTATATCTACCGAATTTGAGCATTTTTGGGAAACTACCCAAAGACTCGAGATGTATGGCGCTTTGTGTGACCAGCGAATCCGGCAAACCCCCGAAAATCCTTATCTTAAGGAGTTTCTGGAAACGACACGGCAACAACGTCATGCCGTTTGGTGGCTAATAACGCTGCTTGCCACATCCACTGACATTATGGAATTATATGCACTGGAACGGTTTGGCTGGCTTTGGAGTTGTGTGGAATGCTATGGCCTAGATCCATTATCACAAGGCTGCACAAGGGAGCAGTTACATGGGTTGAGACGTCTTTATCGCAATATTTTCCCTGTCCCTTTTTGCCCCAATTCCACACATAGCAATGATCCTAAGTTATTCCATACGGGTGTTAAGTCTTCTCGGCTCTCCTTTTTTGTGATCAGCAGGTTTAGTCTTTCCCAAGAGCAGCTGACATGGATCGCAAACGTCGATGCGCGAAATGAGCATGAATATCGTCAACTTCAAAGCCGTCGATGAAGACTTCCCGTAACCAGATATCTATTTGGTTATCTGTCTCATTTATCAACTTGATTGAGATGTGTGCGTGTGGTTTTGGTCCATGATTGTCTGCTTTGCTTTACATGCTATGCTTTCTGTTTCTTTTTTTCACTTTGCCTTCTTGAATTTCATTGGCTTTCATTAGAACTTAGGTATAAATTAGCTGCATAAAATACCAGACAAGTCTCGTTAGCTTATCATTAAAGCTTATCACTATTCCAGCAAAGTCCAAAAACGCTGTGATCCATCTGAGGATGTACTCGACAGGGGGGCGGACTTGTTAGCTACCGAAGATCGGGCAATTCCTCACAATGGCACAGCTCGGTCACGAGCTTTCACTGATGGTCCTTTCGGTGGCAAAGCCTGACCGGAGTAGATATAACACGTAGAGGGCACAGCGTTGTCATCGTCGAGAGGTATAGGAATATTAGCCTGCATAGTAGATCTTAGGGTTAGGGAGGCCAGAAACGGAAATACGGAAATAGGTTGATCCGGGGCTGAGATGACGAGGGTGAGATAAGCAAGCTGCTCTCTTCAGTAACCCGCGGCCTCTCGTCCTTTTCCGACCTCTAATTCGCACGTCCAGCTCCGAACGAGGTTATTTTGCACTGCTTCGGTGAGTTCTAGTTATCTGCTCCGTGCCAGAGTGCCATTGTCATCTTCCCCTGCGCTGCCCTGCCATGCCATCCCTGCCCTGTCTTTCTCCTTACCTGCTGGCGGCCCTTGATTCCCAACCAGGCATAGCGTGCTGAGGGCCGTCCTATCCGTAGTTGCCCTCGTCCTGCGCAGCCGCTGGCCAATCACAGCGCCCCCGCAACTGGGCCGTTGTGTCCTCAGGCACTCAGGCATGAATGTGCTCCGAGTTCTGTTCTGACCTGCCCTTCCGCGCCACAATCATCCATCATCAACCCAAGCCTAAGCCCATCGAATGCCCTCAGCCGCCCTCATTCGCTGCAGCCAAAGGCGATTTCGGTCCCGAGAAATCTGCCCATTGCCTGCTTTCCCTTGCTAACCACGGTGGATTCTACTGCTAGTGACCACACCAGTCCCGCAGTCTCCCTGTTGCAGCACTCGTTATTCGTCGTATGCGGTCCCTAATCGTCGTTCCCAACAAGTTACAACACCTCCTCCGTCAAATTTCGTCAATTCTTCCTCCTTAGCGCATCGACTAGAATTTGCACACGCCCGAGCCAACGACGGATTACATACTGCCGGCTGGGATCCACCGCGTCTTAAATTGCGAGGCGCATCTCTGCGTGGTCCCCATCGGCCGAACTGCCGTCCGCCCTCGTCGCAGTTACACTTGCTGCAAATCCCATCCATCCATTACGTTTTCCCACTGCCACGTCCAATCAGCCGCCCTTCCTGCAAGCCTATTTCCGCTTCATCCTTTTTTGCCGTGTCTATCTACCTATCTATCTGAAGAGGGGCTGTTGATGCTACTATTGTCGAGTTGAATACAATAATATCTCCAGCACTGATTACTAGATACTAGAGATAGCCTTTCGTTACAGCGACGACTACCACTCCGATCTATCGGCTGTTGCGTAAACACCTTATCCGACGTCAGCCTCAAACCTTCCGCTCCCAGTCCCCCCGACCGCTGGGGAGTTCAACGCTCATTCGCCGTCGAGCAGCGGTCACGAAAGTCCGACGGCAGCGCAAATACATACGCGAAAAGAAAATCGCTGGACTAGGTGTCCAGCGCATATACAATACAAACCATGGCGACCGCAGTGAACCAGGAAGCGCCGGCGCTGGACCATTTTCACTCCGCCAAAACAAATGCCGCTTCTATCACACCTCCCAACAGCGCCGATGGAAAGAAAAATGCTTCTGAAGGCGTCCCCTCGGAATTGTCAGACCTTGATTTAGATCCTAACGCGGCGGCGCCATCTGTCGAAGCTATTGAGGAGGACATTGAGCCCGATCATTACTATGAGGGAGGGAGGATACCAGTCTTCAAGCCGGTGAGTGGCGACAACATTCGTCGTTATATGTGTCGACGAGGAATGCGAAGCTGACCGGTGTGATGGTTCTTACTTCATACACAGACTATGGATCAATTCCGCGACTTCCAGGCTTTCATCCAGAAGATTGACAAATACGGCATGAAGTCTGGCATAGTCAAAGTGATTCCACCGCAAGAATGGTATGTCTTAACTTACACTTCTGCTTAAACGCATTGTCTCGGAGATGTCGCTAACCTATTTGCAGGAGAGATTCTCTCCCCGCGCTCGATGAGGCTGTAAAGAGCATTCGAGTCAAGAACCCGATTATGCAAGAATTCCACGGCGCCCACGGTACTTACACTCAGGCCAACATTGAAAAGCAGCGATCATATAATCTTCCACAATGGAAGGCCTTGTGCGAGGACGGCAGTCACCAACCACCAGCAAGACGAGGAGAACGTCGGCGCAATCAAGAGAAAGCGCCTCGCCCTGCCGCTGTCAAGGCTCAGACTGTTCGGTCAGCATCTCAAAAGCGCGGACCAGGCCGTCCACCAAAGAAAACGAAAGAACCCAGGATTAAAGAAGAATCACCGGCAGAAGATCGGTCCGAAAATTCGCGATTGGAGGGCCCACCGACACCAGTATCCCCAGAATCAAACCCGATCGAAACCAAAACGGAAGACCTCAGTGATGGAGAGGCACTACCGGCCGCGAAGCGCAAAGGTAGACAACCGAAATCCGTGTCGTCGCGCAGGAAACACAACCGTGGCGAGGCGCTCGACCACATTGACGAAGAGGCCTTCAAAGATTTTGATTACCGGATTCATGACAATGATGAATACACCGCCGAGAGATGCGACGAATTGGAGACTGCATACTGGAAATCGCTCATGTTCAATAACCCCTTGTACGGAGCTGATATGCCTGGCTCGCTCTTTGACGATTCCACCACGTCCTGGAACGTGGCAAAGCTGCCCAATCTGCTCGATGTTTTGGGGCAGAAAGTGCCCGGTGTAAACACCGCCTACCTATATCTCGGCATGTGGAAGGCCACCTTCGCCTGGCACCTGGAAGATGTTGATCTGTATAGTATTAACTACATCCATTTTGGTGCCCCGAAACAGTGGTACAGCATTTCCCAGGAGGATGCCCCGCGTTTTGAAAACGCTATGAAAAGCTTTTGGCCGAGTGATGCGAAGAACTGCGACCAATTTCTCCGGCACAAGACCTACTTGGTCTCTCCCAACATATTGAAGTCGCGATTTGGCATCTCCGTTAACAAGGTTGTTCATTATGAGGGAGAGTTTATGATCACATATCCATATGGATACCATTCTGGATTTAACCTTGGGTATAATTGCGCCGAGTCAGTGAACTTTGCGACTGAGCAGTGGCTGGACTATGGCCGTATTGCCAAGAAATGTTACTGCGAAGCCGACAGCGTCTGGATTGATATTGCAGATATTGAGCGGAAACTGCGTGGCGAACCAACACCTGATTACTATGATGACGATGACGATGACCTCGACAGCGAACTCAGTGATCTTGATGGCGCTTCTGACCTTCTTACTCCTCCTCGTAGCGTGCCTGAAAAATCCGCCCGCGGCAGGAAGCGCAAAACCGAGGGCGACGAACCACGCTCGAAGCGGGCGCGGCTCCAAAATCATGCCATCCGGAAGATACCTTGTGTCCTGTGCCCCAACGACATGGACTATGAAGATTTGTTACCAACGGAAGATGGCAAATCACATGCACACAGGCGCTGTGCCACTTATATTGAAGAAACAACGATTCTCCGGGATGACTCTGGACGGGAGGTTGTCTGTGACATCGACAAGATCCCCAAAGCCCGTCTCGGTCTGAAGTGCCTGTTCTGCCGCGAAGTGCGGGGAGCCTGCTTCCAGTGCAACTTCGGCAAATGCACGCGGGCGTATCACCCCACCTGTGCGCTTCTGGCTGGCGTTCAAGTCGAGTTTGGGTCGATCCTGGTGATTGCCGACAGTGGCCAGCAGTACTACGTGCCAAGTGTTGATCTGAAATGTAAATATCACCGCCAGAAGAGACTGGGCCCGTCCGAGAACCCCGATGAGAACCGCAAGGTGCTCCAGGCGGCCAGCCGGCTGTCCATGGGCGATCTGCTGCAATTCCAGGCAGACAAGGAGATCAACGGCGCTATTGTGCTGGAGAACCGGCCTGCAGAGCGCATGCTGAAGCTCAAGGTGCTTCCGCGCGGCGACATCCTCGAGCTGCCGTATCGATGGATTCTCGTTGTGCGCAAGACCAATTTCACGCCCCTGCCTCCAGGAACGCAGCCGCTGCCCGCCCATCTCGTGCGAAAGGCAGAAACGCAACGGGGCCTGCTGGCGGGCGCACCGCTGCCAGGCACGCCGTTTGGCGACGCCAACGCGCCATTCCAGTG
Organism: Eurotiales sp. R13A2; assembly: GCA_023625935.1. NCBI lineage: Eukaryota > Fungi > Ascomycota > Eurotiomycetes > Eurotiales > Eurotiales sp. R13A2. The sequence goes on from JAMAFV010000003.1 coordinate 2,191,375, forward strand.
GGCAGAATTCGAGGCTGCTGCGCTGCCCCGCGAGGCTGTCCGCGTGCAAGTGGCCATTACGGGCGACAAGGCCGAGCAGCTGTGGTACTACCTAGGCGAGTCGTCGACGGAGTGCCGGGCGCAGTTTACGCACGACCCGACCGTGAGGGAGCACAACCCGCGATCGAGCTTCTTGGAGAGCGCGAAGACGATGTTTGTCGGCGTTGGCGCTGGCGATGGCGGTGTTGGCGGCCGCGGCAGTATTAGCGGCAGCAGCAGCAGCGCTAGTGCCGGCCGGTTTCGCCTTCTCAGCGCTCCCCACCACCTCCTTGCCCCTCCAAACACAACGCTTCCTCGCTCTTCTTCGTCATTGCAGCGTCGCTCCCCAAACACTGCAATGACTCCTGCCTACCGACATCTGCCGCATCAGCATCACCACACGTCAAGCCTCAGCCTCAATGCCAACGCCCACCATTTCTTCCAGCCAAATGCTGCCGCTCGCTCCAGCCCCTACGCCCCCTTCCACAAACAAGCCCAGCCCGACCCGCCGACAAATACCTTTGCCAATGTGCGGGAGTTGATCGCTCGTCGCCGCCTGGCGCAAATCACCGACCACGCCAATGTTTTCGCCGGGTACAAAATCGTCAGCCCAGAGCTGGTCGTGGAAACCCTGCTGGGCCCTATGGGCTCCGTGCAGCCCCCAAATGGCATGGAAAAACTAGAATTGGCCATGGCCCAGCAGCGCGTCCAGCCCAAGGCCCTCGACGGCACCTTGCTGCCTCCGCAGCCGCTGAACATGCGGTCGGAAGAGGTCAGCCGCCTGCTGCAGATGCTTCGCTTCTCAATTGTCAGCCATCGCGACCGACTCGATGTGATTCCCAAGCGAGAACCCGATTACTCGAAACAAGAGCCGTTCGATCGCCCGAACTACGCGGCCGGTCGGGTGGCTGGGAGGTATGCGTACTTGGAGCAACAACAAGCCCAGACGCCTACTGTGTACCGGTCGCCGTACGAATCGCCCTTTGAAATATCCGAATGGGCTAAGAAGGAATACAATCTCGTCGAGGAAGAACCTGCCTCCAAGCCATCGCTCGCCAACGACTATTTCGCGTCGTTGTCGGCGGCCGACCAGGAAAAAATTGTCAAGGCTTGTGGTAGCTGGGTGCAAGAGCGGATCGTGGAACGGCCACCTAGTCACAGTCGGCAGAGTTCGACGTCCAACTTCCGTCTGTCGACAGTTCTGGCACAGCAGAATGACAGCAATCCAACCATCGACATCACCGCTGTCGATGATATGCCGATGCATGGTATGGATCGATTAGATCGGCTTGATCGGTTGGATTTCCCGCTACATGCCGACTCTCCGGCATCCAGTTTCAGCCGTCCTCACCTGGTCGGGTTCCCGTCACCGCACGACTTCAACAGCCATGGCGAACATGAGTCCTCGATAGTGCCACGTCACCTCTCAGACCATCATGACCTTTTCGGAGACCAACAAGCCAACACTCGGTTCTGGCAACACGGGCCTTGGGCTCCGGCCGGCGATGGAACGACGCCTATAGAAGAGAATCGGCCCTTCTTTGGGCCTCATGAGCGGTTGAAGCATGACTACGCCTCGTCGGAACTCTCGCTCGGTCGGGGTCCGGGGTCTCTTCACTCGGTCGACATGGCTGGATTTGGGATGGACACGACGGAGGACCTTTGCGAGGCCCTCAGTCCGTGACACCAACCTCAGGCTGACGGACCGTCGACCTGAACCTGATATCATTCTCCAAACGGCTTCAAATCCGTTCACATTCTACCCTACCGTCCTTCTTCTCGCTTAACGTCGCTTCAACACACTTTCACCTACTCCCGGCACCTCCCCTGTTCCATGTCACTTCACACATTATCCCTTCCTGTGACTTGTATCCGAATGATGACTGCATGATCTGGGCGTTTTATATCGTTTTGTCCCCTATTTGCCTTTTTTTTTTTCTCGAATATTTTGAATATCATTACTGTTCTATTTTCTTCCGTTCTATTCACCCATGTGATTCACGATGTTCATTGATGACCTCATTTAAACTGGCAAGTTGATTGCCTGATTTGTTCTTTCTTACAGTGCGTCTCTGTTTTACTGTCAGACTGTCAGTGACGACCATGGCAGCAATTGTTCCATAGATAGTGTATCGTTATGCGTGAGTTGATGGATGGAATGATCGATGGGCTACGAGATTGAAGATACGCCGACAAAAAGTGTACGGCGATGGGCGGGTGGTATCTCTATCTATTTCCATTGTGATGATTCCTTTTCTCCGTTGCCGACGACCGACGCGCACCCACTCACCCACCCACACACAACCACGCAATTTTTTTCCCGAATTTTTTCTCTCTATTCCCGACTTTTTTCTTATTTCCACGCCGGTGTCTCAATCTCACGTCAACCATCACACAACCAATCATCCATCCACACCTCAGGCTAAAAACAAAGAGAAGGGAAACAAAAAAGGAAAAGAGGGACCTTCGGATGGCGCGGCCTACTTTCGCCCGCCTATATATTATCTTTTCCCTCTCTTATTATTACCATTTTTACCATGTTTGCAATGCTACATCTACCGACCTCTCTGCCCCTCGTGTAATTTTTTTTCCCTTCCTCGCTTCTTATCTCTACCTCTCTTGACAACGCACCGTACATTGCAATTCCCTTATCCTCATTACCATTATCACTACTAGATGAGCAAACAAGATGAAATGAATAAAAATGAAATAAAAAAATAACAACTTTTCACCACTTAGTCTGTATTCTTTATTTAGTTCAAACTTCTCGATCGTCGAATCGACGAAGTTAATTAAATTCAAGATCTCAGCCATGGTACCAGCTCGGTCGGCTCGGGACCCTGTGTTCTTTTTTTAGCCTTGCCTTGGAAAAGAGAAAACGCACAGAGGGAAAAGTTCGGATACTCTCGGGCGAACAGCCAAGGAATGGAGATACGGAGCATCAGATTCCTTCCAACACGGCATCTGATTGTACTACTGGTCTCGAAGGATGGCGTGATTGTTTTTATTTTGTGTTTTGAGCTGGAAATATTGTTTTTAGTCTGTTGTGGATAATGCAATCGTATGATTAGCATGTTGTGTGCCTGATCTATGAGTAATCATCTATTCCGAGATCGAGGCTCTAAATATTACTTATGGGGGTACCACAATATTCCACGGGTTTGGATCTCAAGGAATTATACATTAATTTGTTCCATCTATCTAACATCGTGCTGCGCCTCATGGCTGCTCCTTCCATGCCAAATACTGATAAGTAGCGTAGACTGTAAACAGTGTGCCCAGAAACGATCCCAAACCGAACGCAGAATTGTTATCCGAGGTAACAGCTGCATATATGATCACGCCGAGACCAATTGCAATTAGCAAAACAAGTATCGAGAACATAATGAAAGACCAGTTCAAACTCTCGTTGATACGGATGCCCCATCCTATAACGCGCTGACCACCAGCACCTGGTCGCCTGACCAACTCCTCTTGCAGCTTTTTAGGAAAAGTTGAGATCCAGAATCTGTCCATATGGGGTCCTGGCTTCAGCAAATGCGGCAATGGAATATCGGCAAGTTCGACGTCTTCCATTGGAACGGGTTCGTAAAGGTATCTTCCTTTCTCGACCTCAGTCTTAGGAGGGAACTCTCTGGTCTTGAACCGTCTTGGGCAATTTTCCTCACCAATAGGGATTAGTTGAAACTGGGTAGAAACATTTTAGCGTGCTGCACAAGCTTTTGAGTGGATTCTCTGCGGGTCTCAAAAGAAGAAGATCAATACATACCCGAACAAAGTCTCCTGACGAGATTTTATGCAGATGTGCCGCAGCAAAAGTACTGCTGAGCATTGGAAGAATTCGCAGCCAGCTCAGGAGAGACGGAAGCTTTGGCAGCCGTTTTAAAATTGTAGACAGCAATTTGAGTATCCAAGGTGGAATAAGTAGCGTCATACTCCATTCGTGCGCTCTACGAGCACTGTTATACTCGCTGCCTATATTTTGAAAGAGGTACTGATCCCCAGCAAAAGAACAAACCTCGATTTGAACGAGTTTGGTGGAATTCCTCGTATTGACACATACAAGAAGGTATTGCGGATTGTTATGTGGATCGATACTGTGAGTCTCAAACGCGTTTCCAACGGCTCCGATGATTTCAGATCCTGACGACATTCGAGTTCGAGATTGTGGTAGGCTGGACTGTGATATGTTTCCACTAGACGTCAAGTGACATCGCGGTGGAGGCGACAGCTCACTGGAATCAGGCAGATTCTGCGGCCGAGTTCTAACAGCAGCAACGCTATTAGTGAGCCTTGCACGGAATCTTTCGATTCCACCTGGGGACAACTCTCTAACATCAAGATATGAAATTTCTCCACAGCCCTGGAGAAATGTTAGAATCACCTTTGTTGTTAAAAGTGGACATAAATAAACTAACACAAATATACGATACCCGTTGGTATCCAGTAGGTGGCGGGGAGTAGATGCTCATGAGCCAAAGCCACCACGATGACCATATCGTCATCTTGTCGGGTTCTATATTCTCTGATGAGAGTTCTCCTGCAAAGTTGTCTCTCTTGTGAAACATTCCAATAGTACAGTCTGTCTGTACATCCGACTGCTGAAATTCGGTAGCATCGCTACTCTCGTTCTCGCTATTGTTTGATAGGTTGTGAGGCAGCTGAATCAAAGTATCCTGTGAAAGTGTCTCGAGTACTATGGAACTATCTAGTGTAGTATCCGATTGCAGGTCAGTAGTCTCAGGCGAATGAGACAGAAATTTACGCAGATTCTCCTTATATAGGTGGAAGGGTCGTCCGGAAGTAAGAAAATCTGCAGTTGCTTTTAGTTTGGACAGCTCGACTTCGGAAATATCGCTTCTTCTATCATTATCATCATCCGTATCGCTCTCTTGCCTAGCGTCATCTGCATTCTCTGATGCGGTAGTATTATCCGTGAGTGGTAGGTGCACTGCAGTATCCCCATCGTCCAGGAAACGATCAAGCAAGAAGAAACCATCTTTTTCCTGATCCACCATGATGTTAATCTTTTCTCGAATGGTGCTGTCTGCGTGCTTGGCAAGGGTACAAATTTCCGTGGAGATGTGGATTCTGTTATTTCGCGAGCGCAAAAAACCGACAGCTAGCTTTTGGGAAGGGCTATGTCCTTCGGAGCGGAGGTCCATGAACAGTGTCTTCAGCAAGCGTCGGTGGTTTCTCACAAATTTGGCTTCACCCATGCTTTGAGTTGCTTCCTGATATAGGGCCAAGAGCTCCAAGTCATCCGCAAACGTCTTCACAATATAGCTCACCGCTGCTTGTTGATAATCCGCCATCCCAGAGTCAGACCCAGCTGAGGATTGAATGTCATCAGCTATTGATTTGACTGACTCAATATCGTCCTCTCTTTTCTCAGGGTTATGTTCGAACGATGGCTTTTTGTAGTTGAAGAAAGTTATGGGTAACCGATTCTCTGCCACTGGCTCCATATCCACCATCGCTTCATACGACAGCGAAGACGGGTGTGTAGAGTCTGTTTGTTCTGACTGAACAGCATTAGAAGTCCCCGCAGATGTTAGGCCCACCGAGTCATCTGAAAAGCCAACAGAAGTGACTTTCCCAGAATACCCCATCACCGCCTGGTAATTTAGCTCTAAAGCTTTTTCCCACCGTCCTTGAATCTTGTATGTTGCAGCAAGATTTTCCATAGCAGATAGAGTAGAGGGAAGCACTGAACCAAGCATACGTCTGCGAGTCTCTAGTACCTGCACCTCAAGCTCTTCTGCTTCATTTAATTGTCCTTGACTCTTGTATGTTAAAGCAAGATTAGCCATAACAGATAGAGTATAGGGATGCTCTGAACCAAACACTTGTCTTCCAGTCTTTAGCACCTGTATCTCAAGCTCTTGTGCTTCCTTCCACTTTCCCTGATTTCTGTACGTTGATGCGAGGTCAAGCATGGCAAATATAGTGTTGAGGTGGGAGTTACGCTCCTCTTCTAATTTTGATATCGGCATGTTTGGAGTGCCTTTAGGATCACCCACATCATCTAACAAATTCTTTGTAGTATGGAGGCTAATATTTGGCAGTTTTTGCGAATCGAATTTCCACAATGGATCATCATTCTGTGTATAGAAGTCTGAAGGTGTATCATTGGTTGGACTTTCGCGTATAGAAGAGGAGAATGGGACAATATCTGGCTGCCTTCTGATAAAAGATGCAGTATTCGAGTCCTGGGCCGTTGTATCTGGTATATGAACGCTGTATTCTTTCCCACCCCTCAAGATATCCTTCAAATCTCGTGAAAGCTCAACCACGTTGCCGCATCGCTGCTCTCGTGGCAACAAGACCTTGTTTAAGAGGATATTGCAAATCGGCTCTGTTAAGTCATCAAACCTTGCTTTTTGTGTGTAAACAGAGTTCAGCATGTGGTCCACTGCCTCGACTCTTGTGCTGCCATTGTGAAAGGAGCTACTGTATCCTTCTTTGGTGTCGTTAGGGGTTCTCTCCAGGTTTGTTTGTCGAAGTTGTTGAAAAGTTTTACGTCCTTGCTCGCCACAAATGGTCCATACGGCAGTCTCAAACAATATACAACCTAGAGACCATATGTCGGCTTTAATACTGTCTTTCTCATATTCAGACCCCTGATCATTGTGAAAATGAATGTTTTCAGGGGCATCGTATGTGGATTCATCTTTTTTATCCCGGGTAACTGGTGTTTTATCCTGAAAGCAAGTGGTAAGTCCCGGCCGGCCGATTTTAAATGTGTAGCTATAAGGACCTCCATCACGGAAAACAAAGATACTGGCGGGGTTCAGATCTAGAGGAGATTTAACTGATCGCAGCCTGTAATACGCTCTGTGAAGGGTGATCAAGCCCATAAAGAGATCTGAAAGCTTCGCCCAAAGGACCCGAAGTTCTTTGCGATCTTGAGGTCTGTGGTCTTGGCGGAAAAAATCCAATAAACTTCCCTGATCTGCATATTCAAGCAGAACACATGCTGCATCGTTTTGAACGAAGGATCCATAGTATTTTAAAAGACTTTCAGAAATGTTTTGCTGATCAATGATGTTTTGTAGAGTTGCATAGACGTTGATTTCATTCTCTAATTCTCCGACAACTTGGGACTTTGGATATTGTTTGCTAATGATGGTTTTCTGCACATAACGTTTTTATTAGAATATTATTCGTATTTTATTTGAATATCAGAAGCACTCTCACCTCATCAATCCTTGAAGCTTCATGAGTCCGATATAATTTGATAACTGCAGAATTCCCATGGCCCCTTGAAAGTTGCTTTGTTAATGTCAACGGAATGACAGCGCGTACATCCAGCTGCCTTCCGTGCGGTTTTGGGTCGAGTAATATAGGACTAAATAGAAATTGGTTGTCCAAAAAGGCCTCAAAAACCCTCTCTTCTTCCGGAGTATTCGGCGAAAAATCTTGGTCTCGGTATGGGAGACGTTTATCATCAATACCCTGGCGAGAGAATCTATCGAGATAGTCAAGGGCAGGCAACTGCGGAGACGTGATATATGTTAATATCGAAAAGACGTGAAGGTGCTCTCTAAGGATATCAGTCAAAAGTATAGTGTTCCCAGTCATATGCAAGACATCCGAAATCCGTCTGTTATCCCAATATTCCCTGAGTTTGCTGTCGGAGATATAGGCAGCAGATTCATCATATCCGTTGACCCCGAACACTTGATTAGCTCTGACCCAATTGGCAAAGTGCTCAGAGATTGTCATTTTGGAGTTGACAGCTTGTTGAGCGGCGGAGTTTGGACGGTTCAAGATCACACTAAAGAGCAACGGAGATATACATATGAGGCATGCAAAATGGCGAATATCTTAGCCGAAAAGAGATATAAGACTTCAAGAAAGGTGAAATAACATTGAGAGATAAACTGAGGAGAAGAAGAATACAAAAATCTAACAACAATTCGAGGTATGGTATTGCTGTCTGACAAGGCTGACTTCAAGTTTGTCGCCGTTTCAGCCTTTCGCACATATCGACAGCTAAGCCAATTATAATTGCAGCCTTATACATGGTAAGGGTGAGGCACTCATGCATAATTTCTCTCATCGGGGGCGCACTTGAATAATTAGAACAAACGTATTTTTTATCAGCCCAAATCATATTTGTGGTCAAATAACACTTTAATTCATATGTTGTATTTGGAAAGCACGGGGATAAAACACATCTGGATAAGGGTATAAGATGAGGTAGGTAACTACATGTGAAAAGCATCCATATAATACAAGATTATGATTCACTACGCAATATTCCCATTTATGTATAGGGAATAAAGATGGTCGCCCGAGCGTGGACATTGGAGAAGCAAAAGAGAAGCTCGGATTCAAACATATATTTTAATTATCACACCAAAGGGTTTTCCCTGGTGAGGGCCCTTCGATTGGCTTTAAGTCCTGAGTGAGAACGGGCCATCGAGGTAAATAGTGTTGGCTGAACTGTGCGGTCGTTACGCTGAGTCGACATTCGTGGCCTTTGACAAAAGTACACGAAAAGCTTGATGTCGAGATTGTCTAGCTTGTTACGACATTCCGCGAGGTCAGAACTACGATCATAATGATCTATGGATACTTTGTGATAACCGGGTCTTGTTCCCGGTCAAGAGCTCACACGTTGTAATCTGAATAAGATTGGATACTTAGATCGGGTTGCCTACTGACTTGGGAAGAACTCCCTAGTTTGCCATACCACCATAGCCTTATCAAGGATGTCCAATGCTTCTTCTCGAAACGCGTCGCTGCAGATTGAAAGTGATAGAGGCCCTAATATCCCGAATAATTCCGTAAATTCAGACTAACAGGTTTTGGACTCGGATTATGAAGCTTTTGAAGATGGCGATGCAAGATGCAGAAAGATGTCTTTTCTTCCATTCGTCTTCGGCAAGAAACCTTTTCCCGGTTAGCACGTTGCTAAAGGATCACTGTCTCCTGTCATAAGTCATGTTTTGTGGTCACTTAATGTCTTTTATGCAATTGATTAACGAAGATCCTAAACATCGAAGTCGATTCTCTCCACCATCTCGAGCACAAAAATCTTCCAAGACTAAACTCTTTCCCGACGATATGAACGACGCGGTCTATATAGAGCGCCACGACGTGATTTGACAAAGTTTTCAACGCCATCCCATGGATAAAAGCCACTTTTAGGATGTGTGCAACCCTTGGCCGAGGAGATTTCTCGGTTTCTCCTATATCAAGTTCAATTAAGGAACACACCCCAATCGCATGTGTGCTGGTGAGTATTTTATGAACGCCACGTTTCTAAAGTGCGTAGACTCTTCTAACTTATCTCCCTCTTTTTTCATTTAAAAGGATCAACTTGTATATTGTGTATGCACTACTAAGTATTTCGGCCCCGTGCTGTAGTTATATTGTATATCATGTTGTAGTATATATAGTAGGCAGTGCAAGGGAGGCGTTGGTTGGCCTATTTTTGCGGGGATTACCCGGGCCGGGGCTTTAGCTCGGGCTACCCGGTCTTGCGGCTCAGTTGATTGGGCACTGGACTCCAGTACAGGACTCGCCGACGACAACAACAATTGCACCTGTTCACCGAATAAAATCATACCATGGAACCGATTTAATTGTATAAGGTTGTTATCACGGCAGAAGTCTTCTCCACAGTCTTGGCGCAAGCTTTTCAACCTATTGAAACTGGCACTTTTATCTACAACACTTCCGTGAGAGTGTTCTGCCGAGGTCAAGTATGGCGCAGGGTTGCTCGGCCCTCCCAGCCTCTCAGGCCAAGCAATGGAAGTAGTATGCAACTTGGCTGAACCGGGGTTTTTTAGTGGTTATGGCTGACACCGACGATCACCCTTTCCATAATTTGTTTGCGGGATATTTTTCTCGAAATTCTCACTCGGCGCTTATTTAAATACCTGCGTTTGCCACCACAAACCAGAGTCCCTGGCTTACAATAATCTATGCCCTGAATAGAAGCATAACTTCTTCCGCCTATCCCCTCTCATCATGGCTTCATCCCATGGTATCGAGGCTGCTGCAGCGAGGCCAACATCAACAGAGCCCCCCGAAAATGAGTACGATGAGAAACGCAATGCCGTTCGCGCCCTCGTCGAAGCAGACCTTCTCGACGACCGCTACACGCCAACTGAGCGTGGTCTGCGCAGTCGCCATGTTCAAATGATGGCTTTGGGTGGCACCATTGGAACCGGCCTGTTCGTTGGTGCCGGGCAGTCGCTCGCTATAGGTGGCCCAGCGTCTCTGCTCCTAGCGTACCTCTTCATCTCCGCCCTGGTGTACTGTCTGGTCACTGCCATTGCTGAAATTGGTGCCTATATGCCTGTGCATGGCGGCACCATGAGCTACCATGGCTTCCGCTATGTGTCGCGCAGTCTCGGCTTTGCAATGGGTTACTTGTATTGGTATTCGCTTGGGATTCTTGTCCCCTACGAAATCACGGCTGCTTCGCTGGTGATCAACTTTTGGAATCCTGGAGTAAACGTTGCCGTGTGGATTACGGTTATGTTGGTCATTATCGTCGCCCTGAATTATCTGCCTGTCAAGTTCTACGGTGAATCCGAGTTCTGGTTTGCTGGCATCAAAGTGATCACCCTGGTTGGCCTCTTGATCCTCAGCTTCATCCTTTTCTGGGGAGGTGGACCCAATCACCACCGCTTGGGTTTCCACTACTGGAAAGATCCCGGTTCATTTAATACATATATTGTTGGCGGCGGGGCCGGCCGCTTTGTGGCTTTGCTTCAGTGTATCATTTCCAGCGCTATTGCGTTCATCTTCGCACCGGAGCTGATTATTATTTCCAGTGGTGAAATGCAGTCGCCACGCCGTAATGTTCCTCGGGCTGCGCGTCGATACATCTACCGATTGGTGATTTTCTATATTGGTGCTGTGTTGGCCATTGGTGTGATCTGTCCGTCTAATGATAGTCGCTTGACCAATGGGGGAGCTGGTGCAGGCTCATCTCCGTTTGTGGTGGGCCTCAAGAATGCCGGGATCCCCGTGCTTGATAGCATCGTCAACGCTGCTGTGCTGACATCCGCATGGTCATCGGGTAACTCTTTCCTGTACATGTCATCGCGATCGCTGTATGGATTGGCCATGTCCGGCAACGCGCCCAGCATCATGAAGACTTGCAATCGATGGGGTGTGCCGTGGATTGCGGTCACTTGCTCTGCTCTATTCTCGCTCCTTGCGTATCTCTCTGTCGGCACATCCAGCTCGATTGTTTTCAACTGGTTCATTAACTTCACAAACACGTCGGGCTTCATCTCGTGGATTTGCTGTTGCATCATTTACTTCCGATTCCGCAAAGCTGCCGAACGGCAAGGTGTTGAGCGTCCATATCAGTCCAAACTGCAACCCTACGGCGCATACATTGGCATCACGGGCTGCGTGTTTCTCACCTTGATCAACGGGTTCACGGTTTTCTTCCCGTCCCAGTGGTCTGTCAGTAGCTTCTTCACTGCGTACATCGGAGTTCCTGCGTTTCTGCTGCTGTATTTTGGCCACCGCATTGTGTATTGGAAGGACCCCTGGGCCTGGAAGCCTGAGGATGTCGATTTGCTGACCGGCTTGGAGGAGATTATTGCCGCTGAACGGCCACCGCCGGTGCGGGATACGTGGTGGGGAAAGGCGCTGGGGGTTTTGATTGACTAGGCAGTAGTTAGTGTTGCATCTGCAGTCGCGCAGATAGTTGTCAATGGCTGTAGATAGTCGTTTTATGCAGTGCTTCTATATGATACTAAATTCTTTCCTGGGGGTTTTGTTGCTGGTGATGTCATGTGTCTGAGCGGGGCCGTGGAGAGCAGGAGCTACCCGCGGCCAGGCCCAGAAGGCAAGCGCCACATTCCACTGCGACCTTGGAAGCTCCAGTCCTTGTTTTGCTCATCCCCAAAAACACCCAGAGATTAATACGTTTTGCTCCTCGCCTTCGTATCCCGCCGCCTGTGTCAGAGCTTTCACTTGCCATAACTGCCTCTGCTTATATTGCTTCGATAGTGTATATCTGCATCCTGCGTCAATTGCGCATTCTGCACCATGGCCACTGCTCATACAGAGCAGCCCGACGGCACTGGTCTGTCTACCCCGCTGCCCCTTTCCCTTGCGTTGTTCTTCCTGCTTGCACATGAACATTTGCTTACACCTACACTTTCAGGTGTCCTCCAACTCGACCCTTGGCTCGAACCGTTCAAAGACGCCCTTAAAACGCGATTCGCCTACGCCCAGCACTGGATTAAGCAGATCAACGACGCCGAAGGCGGCCTGGAGAAGTTCAGTAAGGTCTGTGCAGAGAAATATCCCCTTTTGTTACCATAACTATATGACGATGGGCTGAATGCTGATAAACCTCAATCTTTGTGCAGGGTTATGAGAAATTCGGATTCAATGTCAATGCGAACGGCGATATCACGTATCGGGAGTGGGCACCCAGTGCGATTGAGGCCCATCTCATCGGCGACTTCAGTAAGCTACCCGGCCGCTTATATACACACACATATAAAGACTTGCTGTCGCTTTGGCAATGACGACTGACTGGTCGCAGATAACTGGGACAGGAACGCTCACCCCATGGAAGTAAATGACTTTGGCGTCTGGGAAATCACCCTCCCCGCCAAGAAAGACGGTGGGCTAGCAATCCCCCATGGGAGCAAAGTCAAGGTGCCACATTCGATTCCGCGCTCGTCGAATGCCATTGACTGAGCAACCAGATTACCATGGTCACCCGTGCCGGTGAAACTATTGACAGAATCCCCGCCTGGATCAAACGTGTGACACAGGACTTAGACGTCTCTCCCGTGTACGATGCTGTATTCTGGTATCCTCCTCCAAATGAGAGATATACCTTCCAACATGCTCGTCCAAAGAAGCCGGCCAGTCTGCGCATTTACGAAGCCCACGTCGGCATCTCTTCGCCCGAGACAAAGGTCGCAACATACAAAAATTTCACAACAAATATGCTGCCACGAATCAAGTATTTGGGATACAATGCTATTCAGTTGATGGCAATCATGGAGCACGCATACTATGCTAGTTTTGGCTACCAAGTCAACAATTTCTTTGCCGCAAGTAGTCGTTACGGACCGCCTGAAGATCTGAAGGAATTAATCGATACCGCCCATAGCATGGGCATTGTAGTGTTGCTTGACGTTGTTCATAGTCATGCCTCGAAGAACGTTTTAGATGGGTTAAACATGTTTGACGGAAGCGACCACCTCTATTTTCATTCGGGAAACAAAGGCCAACATGAGCTGTGGGATAGTCGTCTGTTCAACTATGGAAACCATGAAGTTCTTCGATTCCTCCTCAGCAACCTTCGCTTCTGGATGGAAGAGTACCAATTCGACGGGTTTCGATTCGACGGCGTTACCAGCATGCTATATACCCACCACGGCATTGGAACGTATGTATAGTTTAATTCTTTTCGTCTTCTTCATGACAATCGAGATGGCTGACTTATTCAAAGGGGTTTCTCTGGCGGCTATCATGAGTACTTCGGCGCCGCCGTTGATGCTGACAGCGTAATGTACCTACAGGTTGCTAATGAAATGCTTCATCAACTCTATCCGGAGACAATCACAATCGCAGAGGATGTTTCAGGCATGCCAGCGCTCTGTTTACCTCTCTCGCTGGGTGGTGTGGGCTTTGACTATCGCCTTGCCATGGCTGTTCCAGACATGTATATCAAATTGCTGAAAGAGAAATCAGACGACGAATGGGATATGGGCAACCTCACATTCACTCTTACCAATCGTCGACATGGTGAAAAGACGATTGCGTATGCAGAAAGTCACGATCAAGCGTAAGCACCTTTATTACCCTTATTCTTTGTTCTAACAATTGGAGTGTCTAATCGACGAGTGGCTAACTGAATAACAAGTCTTGTTGGTGATAAGAGCCTCATGATGTGGCTATGCGACAAAGAAATGTATACCAACATGTCCGTTTTGACCGAACTCACGCCGATCATTGATCGCGGCATCGCCCTTCACAAGATGATCCGGCTGGTGACACACGGCCTGGGTGGTGAAGGCTATCTCAATTTCGAGGGCAACGAATTCGGGCATCCAGAATGGCTCGACTTTCCTCGTGCCGGCAACAACAACTCCTTCTGGTATGCGCGCCGGCAACTGAATCTTACCGAAGACCATCTCTTGCGGTACCGATTCCTGAACGACTTTGACCGGGCCATGCAACTTACCGAGGCAAAGTACGGATGGCTGCACTCGCCGCAGGCTTATGTGAGCTTGAAGAACGAGAATGATAAAGTGATCGTCTTCGAGCGTGCCGGGTTGTTGTGGGTGTTTAACTTCCACCCCACGCAAAGTTTTGCCGACTACCGAATCGGCGTGGAGCAAGAGGGCACATACCGCATTGTTCTCGACACCGATGACCCCGATTTTGGCGGGCATGGTCGCAACCAGAAGGACACTCGGTTCTTTACGGTTGACTTTCCGTGGAATGAACGCAAGAATCATTTGCATGTCTACATTCCAACAAGATCTGCCCTGGTAAGTGTCCTTCCTGCTTTATATCTATTAACCTGTATTATTTCTAACAAGACGGTGACCAGGTCTTTGCTTTGGAGAGCACTCTTTGAGGCGTACACGGTATCTTAGGCCGGGTTTCTTCCTTCTTTCTCATTTGTTTCTTAATTTTTACATACTTTCCAAGTCATATATACAAAATCTCTGTATTAGTGAATGCCAGCAGAGAGCGCTACATTTCAATAACAGAATGCAACCAGCATAGCAATTCCGATGTTTGCCAAAAGAGCGTATGTACATTATGTAGTCGTGACATGTGATCGCGGCGGTAGATAGCACCAGCGAATCACTGCGCGGAAATATCCCGCACCAGCTGCCTTAGCTTTGAGGCAGCGACCCACTACGTCTTCGCCGTCCCGCCTCTTCGCGCTGGAAGAACCTCATCCAACCTTGGTTACCTGACTAGCAACCCAGCCAAGCCTTCCTAGCTCCCATGCCTAAGTCCTAGTCTGGAGATCTCCCTTCGACCGAGACGTCATCCATGATTACACTAGCTAGGTAAGTCCCTCTGTTCGTTAAGCGCATGGGTCCAGGACTCGACTTTGCTGTGTGTACTCCGTGTACGTGTGCTGTTACTCTGGTTGCTCATGGGACCGGACATCACTCGGTCATTTGCATGTCAGAGAGGATCACGGGTTAAATCCCGATTCTGGTTTCTAGTAGCTGCTGTATTGCCTGGCATCACCGAACCATGCGCGGCGAGCTGAACTCTTTTGTACATACTAGTGAACTAATCTCTTGATCTAGGCTCCCTTTGACACTGTAACTCTGTTTCGCCCGAGAGTTTTATTGATTGAGACACGCTTTGGCTCTTTTTTTCTCCCTCTTCCTTAGTCGCAAGAACTGCTATTAATGTTATTCCTTACACCGGGGCATTGTTCTTGTTTCCGGTGCGGATAACTGACTATATCAATCAGACTGGCTAGCTGCTGGGTCGCAACTTGCTGCTACCACGACGCAGACTTACTTATCCTTGCTAGGTGTGAGGTAGTAAGCAGGTAGCAATAAGGTGTACGTAGGATTCGGCACTAGCTACATCCTTTGGACCGCAACTCTGGAGAGATTCTGACGTGCTTTTTCTCTTTTTTCGCACTCTTTTCGTCTTCCGTTTCCCCGGACTTCATCCACGGCAGCCCACACCCCCCCGCGCTACGTCTTTACCCACCCCTATCTGTTGCACGCTGGCATTGTTGGTGGATCAAGGCATATCATTCTGCGAACCTTTCGCTTTTTCCCGGCTTATAATTATTGTTATTATCTTGACTAGTGTAAGTATATCTACTTTCCCACGGCCGCTTTATTTCTCTTCCCATTTTGTTTCTCCTCTTCTCTTTCGCATCGCTAGCTATACCTTTACACACGTTCATCACATCCTATACATGTCTTTATCATAGTACCCATCAGTGGCTATGCCGTCGTACTGTCTGCAAGACTGCCATTATTTTTATCGCAGCGCGTTGCGTCTTTTGTCCATCCCCACTTTCCTGGCCTCCATATACGCCTGATATCTTCTCCTCTTCTTTCATTCGACGGAATCATATTGTGAAACCCAAAAATTTGCAATGTCTTACTCACATCTAGCAGTCAAGGTTTTCAGCATGACTTCGCCGGGAAGTGAAGCTATTCTTCCCTCGACAATGCAGCAAGAACGATCTTCGCCCGACGGCGGAAAGCAATTGCCGACTTCCAATCACAAATTTCGTGCTGATGGTGCTGATGGTGCTGATGCTAGCGGTTCTTTGAGGCGTGAAGACGGGGCAACTCCGTCATCCATGCCCCGTAATACTCAGAACCATCGTCGAAATAGTAATAAACAGGGCATTACATTCGCGAACCAGGATTCGCTTCCCAAACTGCCTATCCCAGATCTCGAAGATACCTGTCGCAAGTACATTGAATCTCTTGCACCTTTACAAACGCCCAGGGAACATGAAGAGACGAAGGCTGCTGTTCATGACTTTCTGAAGTCAGACGGCCCGGAGCTGCAAGAGAGGTTGAAGAAGTATGCTTCTTCTAAGACTAGCTATATTGAACAGTTTTGTGAGTTATCTATGGCTATTGTTTCTATTATGAAACTCATAACGATAACATAGGGTACGACTCATACCTGAATTTTGACAATTGTAAGACATAGAACTTTCCCATTTTGTCGCTTTAAAGCTGACACCATTCCAGCTGTTGTATTGAATCTGAACCCGTTCTTTCTGCTGGAGGACGACCCAACACCTGCGAGAAACAACCAGGTTACCCGCGCTGCTTCTCTGGTCTCGTCTGCTCTGTCATTTGTTCGTGCAGTTCGTCGAGAAGAACTACCTCCTGACACAGTGAAGGGCTCACCGTTGTGCATGTATCAATATTCTCGACTATTTGGTACCGCGCGAGTGCCTACTGAAAATGGGTGCATAATTGGCCAGAATGCAACGGCCAAACATATAGTAGTTCTATGCCGCGGCCAATTCTACTGGTTTGACGTTCTAGATGATAACAACGATCTCATCATGAGCGAAAAGGACATCACCATAAATCTGCAGGTGATCCTCGAAGACGCTCAGCAAACTCCCATACAAGAAGCCGCCAAGGGTGCGCTGGGTATTTTGAGCACGGAAAATCGAAAAGTATGGTCCGGCCTGAGAGATTTGCTAACCAAGGACCCTGGCTCGAATAACGCCGAATGTCTTCACATTGTCGACAGTGCAATTTTCGCCCTTTGCCTCGACCACATGGAGCCGACTAGCACAGCAGACCTGTGCGGTAACATGCTCTGCGGCACCAGCGAAATTATCAGAGGCGTGCAGATAGGAACTTGCATCAACCGGTGGTATGACAAGCTTCAGATTATCGTTTGCCATAATGGCAGCGCTGGCATCAATTTTGAACACACAGGCGTGGATGGCCACACCGTGCTGCGGTTCGCCAGCGATGTGTACACCGACACAATTCTGCGATACGCAAAGACAATCAACGGCCAGGCGCCATCGTTGTGGGCATCCAACAGCCCGGATCCATCCAAAAGAGATCCCCGAAGCTTCGGCAACGTCAGCACCACCCCTCGCAAACTTCAATGGGACATGATACCGGAGCTGAGCATTGCTCTCCGATTCGCCGAGTCACATTTGGCAGATCTACTGCGACAGCACGAGTTCCAGGTGCTCGATTTTAATGGATATGGGAAAAGCTTCATAACGTCTGCTGGGTTCTCCCCGGATGCATTTGTGCAGATGGCCTTCCAAGCTGCCTACTACGGCCTCTACGGGCGCATCGAAAACATCTATGAACCGGCTATGACGAAACAGTTTTTGCACGGTCGCACCGAAGCTATTAGACCAGTTACCAAAGAATCCGTGGACTTTGTCAAGATATTCTGGGGCGACAATCCACCAGACCGCAAAGTGGCTGCACTGAAAAGTGCAACAGAAAGACATGTTGCGATAACCAAGGAGTGTGCAAAAGCGCAGGGACAGGATAGACATCTCTATGCCCTGTATTGCGTCTGGCAGCGGTCATTTGATGGCACTGCTTCCCTCCACGATGGCAGCATCGATGAGCCGTCGAGTCCCACGCCGCCTGATAGAAGTTCATTCTCGTCTACTCCTTCGGACGAAATAGGAGGACGAGAACATGCGAACAGCTTCAGTAGCAGCAGTACCAACAGCATGCGTGCTGGACCGCGGTCCACACCTTCCGCTGTACCCGCCATCTTCAACGACCCAGGCTGGGATAAGATCAACAACACCATTCTCTCCACATCCAACTGCGGGAACCCGGCATTGCGCCATTTCGGCTTTGGCCCTACTTCTGGCGATGGGTTTGGAATCGGTTATATCATCAAGGACGATTCGATATCGATTTGCGCGTCTTCGAAACATCGCCAGACGTCGCGGCTGATGGATACGCTGGAATCTTATTTGCTGGAAATCCGCAAATTGATCAGGGCGACAAGCCGGAAGACGGCTAGCCCGCGTACTAGCCGTGCTAGAGAGATGGAAATGATGTCGGAGAGGCTGGAGAATAAGAGGGGTAGGCTTATTCGGCAGGATACCTCCCACGGTCGTGGGGGCACGGAGACGCCAACGACAGATAGTGGTGAGGTGGAGGATGATGGGATGGGTGGATGTAAGTTCTGATACCTACTTGCTTCATTACATCTTAAAAGCTGCATATACTAATGTCGCCGTTTCGTTATAGACGGCTTCTTCGATGCCGGAATGCTGCTTCACGCGCTCAAAGGCGTGCAAACTGATCGACAGCGGACTGAGAACCCAGAAAGAAGACGGCCGGTGGGCAAGAAACTGCAACTCGCTGAGTACTGAACCTGTTGTGTCTGGCAGTTATTGTTTTTTGGTTTTGGGCCTGCAGCGGCCGTGAACGATATTCTGAACATCAAGAAAATGTGACATATTTTACTAAGCGGGAGATATGAATTTTATGTATATATTTTTCATAGTATGAATATGGATACTGTACTTGCTTCCTTAGGGCTCTCTTCTATCATATTGCGAATAATGTCGTCATAAGAAAAGAACAGCAGCAGCAGCAAACAGCTCGTCAAGCGCAGGCTCGCACGGCTACATGCGTTTCACAGAGGATGAGTTTTGGAGTACTGTTAGACATTTGCCATACGCAGATGATGGTGGGAAAAATATGTTGTTATAGGCTTTCTGCAGGAATTCATAGGCGTGACCCAGGTGTGTCTCATATGGAGCCATGGTTATGCAAAATATACTGTATATAACTATATACCATCTTCTCAGTCTAATCAATGACGAGAAAATCTGATGACAATCCCGGTAGTTCGGAATTTCTTCAATTGCATTGATTGAATTCAAAGATCTGATTCCTTTTTTGTTCAAAATTGTTGCAATTGTGGAATACATTGACCAAAATGAAAGTAAACGAAGAAATTACAGGAAAAAATATTTACAAGTAACAAACCATCATCAAAAGGTAATCTGCAGATGAAGAGACAAGCACAAAAGCTCTACGAAGCGGGACTTGGAGGGACCTCACCCGTTGCCCACTGTACAGGCTGAGCACCCAGCTCAAAATCGACCGTGCCTCCATTCGCAAATACATCATCCCACGTAAGCCAATCGCGGTCCCATTGAGCACCATTCACTTTAACGGACTGTACAAAATAGTCCTTGTCGCCATTGTTATCGCCGCCTGTCGACGTGATGTTGAGGGTTTTCGAGTCGCCAAGGTTTATCGCCAGCCAGTCAAACCACGGCGAGTGGATGAGGAATGTGGTTTGCCCTGTAATCGGGTACAGCCCAATCATGTTCCAGAGCAGCCATGTCTGCATAGCGCCGGCATCGCTGGCTCCTGGAAGACCGTCTACTCCGGTGTTGTAGTATTCCTTTGCGGTGGATCGGGCGTGCAGGACACTGAGGTCTGGCCGGTTGATATAGTGATATAGATATGGAACAGCGAACATGCTGGTGTTTGTATTTCACGATTAGCTTAATTGTCCCTCTTTTTTGGAAACATAGATTTTGATTGGCATTGTGATTGGAACTCACGGTTCGTTGGTAGGATCAAAAATGCCATTAGCAAACGTGGTATTTAGACGCTCTTCAAACGTCTCTGCACCACCCATCAACTCGATCATATGCGCTGCATCATGAACATCAGTGAAAGAGTACGCCCAAGGACTAGCCTCGTAGCATGGATCACTCCAATATCCGCTCGCATCAAGAATATCGATTTCCTGAAACCCGGACAAATTTCTCGGAACAACAAAACCCGAGAACCCGGACGATGTGGCGTTTGGATTCCAATGGTTTCGCCAGTTACGGGACCTATTCAGATATTTTGCGGCGTCGTCGGGTATGCCGAGCCCAGATGCAACTTGGTAAAGGCCAAAATCGTCGTACGCGTATTCTACTGCGCGCGAGACTGCACGGCTGAATCGCGGTGTGATGAAGCCGTACTCTTTCCAGTCCGGAAGAGCACCACGACCCTCTTTGGTTGATGAATCGGGCGCTTCTGGGTCTGGCGGGATGGTGTTATTGGGTGTTACTTCGGCGTCCTTGACCATGGCAGCATATCCATCTTCCCAATTGACTTGGCCGCGAACACCTTTTACATAGGCATCGGCAAGTACAACATCGCAGTTGGAGCCCCCCTGGGTCCGTCCGTTATAATCTGATGAACGTGCATCAGGCATGTAGCCTTCGTTCCGCCAGATATCGATGAGGGAGCGTATTTGTTCCTCGTATGATACGGGCTGGAGAACCTGCATCAAAGCTGTGCCACAGCGGAATAGGTCCTATGCCGTCCTTGAAAATTAGCAACTGTCCTCGAGTAACTTGGTATAAAGGATTATGCTGCAATTTCTGCATACCCAGAATGTGAAAATGTCTTCATAGTATGGCTCGCTAGATGTCCAGGACGGATTCTCGCCTGTCTGGTTAGTCGGAATGAGGTGCATGTAGTACAGGGAGCTATACAGCAATTCAATTGTGGTTGAATTGGTGGCAGAAGTTGTCACTTTGGACAACACTTCGGTGTTCCACGCTGACTTCGTGTCGTTCACAACTTTGGAGAACTCGGTGTCAACTGGAATCTCGGCATCTACATTGCTACAGGCTCGAGAGGTTGACAGCCATGAGATTCCGACGCGAGAGATGACTTCGGTGTCGTCAAAAGTAAACAGACTGCCTACTCGAACATTTTGTGTATTGGACGAGGCGTATCCACTGGACTGCTCTACACTGCCGGTAGCATCAGTAGCGCGATAAGTCTTGTTGCTGACCGGGGTGTTGTCAAAACAGCCACCTATACATTATTGGGAAATTGTGAGCAATTCAACTTGGAAAAAATAAATGAGGGACGCTTTTCCTCTTACAAAAGTAGATTGGCCAGTCTGGTGCCAAGTTCCACCCATTGTTGTAAACACCATGGCCTTCGTAATGGCCGTCTTCGTAAACAGTGATATCACCACCAGCATAATACTGGCTAGTTCCTAGACCGCGGTAGGAAGGAAGCACATGTGATACATCGACGAGAATGTTGTTCTGAGCTGCAGAATTGCTGGTGGTAGTGTTAGATGGAAATGTGTATCGATAAATCCCAGCACGGTTACTGGCAGCCAACTCTACAATGACATTTTGGCTAGTCACGGCCTTGTAATAGCCCACAGAGCCCTCATCAGTCCCACTTCGACCAACAGTAAGATTCGATAATGGCTGCGAAATATTACTGCCAACAAGAGGCAGCTGAGCAACCGTTCCGTATTTAGGCGCACCACCAGTACCTTGTTCGTGCATCATACTGAATCCCGAGAAATTACCATCAGGCAGATAACCCGAGTAGGAGTCGGTGCCATATACATAATTGTCTGGGCCCAGCTTGACCATTCCAAATGGACGAGCTACAGCGGGATCATCGTTTCCACCACCCTGGGTTCCTAACCAGATATTCACATACTGCGTATAGTCAACGGACCCTGAAAGATCATTGCTAGTATCGCGCTTTAGGGGTGTGTTTTCACTTGCAACAACACTACAGCACATAAAGACCGACACTAGAAGAGCAGTGTGCACCGACATGATGTTGATTGTTCCTCTTTCCACAATAGTTATTCTAATTGATGAGACTACTCTTTTCGGTCTTCTGCCTGGGTTTGTGCTCGTAGATTCACTTCAACTTCTTCTGTCAAATGTTATCGTCTGTTCCCAATCGGGAAGCAGTGCCTCATATGGCACCGCTGAAGGGGTATGTTGGCAATGTCCTTTACTTACCTCCAAATATCGAATATATGATACTATTCGGCGTTTCAACCTCACGATCACGTCTCTGGCTTAGACGTCCCAATAGGTATCCCGCAGGCTGTTATATTTATACGCCAATTATTCTTCGCGGGAGAATGAGAATCAAGCGCATTCTTTCTAAATTATGGAGGGGAATGTATGGCTTGATGGCGCCCTACTTAAGTGCTAGTCTATTAATTAAAGTCTCTAAAACCCCTGTACCCATATAAACGAGGGTTGGTAATTCAAATATCCCCAGAAGAGAATAGAACGCATCCTACTCGCACTACGCACGTATAAGACTTAAGCGCTATTCATTATTCTCCGCCTATACTAAATCTGCAGAGCATATTGTCCAACGGTTGAGTCATCTGATTGGCTCTTCTCCTTCTTAAGAGTTTGAAGTGTCATCGTGGAGAATAGGAGAAAAATGACTCATACAAACTTGGGATGGGTATATAATAAGAATGGAAAAGAGAAGATTCCACCAATGGACACTTTATACCTGCAGTTGAAATCTATATCAGGTGTTCCTGTTTACAGTTCGCATTTGTAAAATGGGTGGACTCTAAAGTACTAACTGCCCAAGTAGGCTTCTAGCGGATTTGGCGCATTACAAACTTGCCTGCTTAGAGCATTCCGTTTCATTTAAGTGGGATATCAATAAGGACCTAAGGCCGCACGGTGGGTAGGAACTTGATTATCAATGAACACTTTCGTGAGCTAGTCTCGTTTGGTACATCGTAATGGATCCCATGAAAGAAACGAATGACCTACTATCCCTGCCAACTATTAGGAACTAGGCGATTTGAGTCAGTAATACTCTGAGAAGTTGTATACGGCGGATAAAGGTTTGGAGAACCCAACAACATCAAGCCTGTTTCCTTCTCACCTTCACGGAAAACACGGCAAACAACTCCATCATTATATGCGTCCTCTTCAAATTATCAATGCACCGATTGTATCTTTGGCTACGACAAAAGCAAGGGGAACAGCCCAAGAGTCCACGCAGATCTTCACCATTGAGGACAACTTAGGGCTTTCCCAGGCCAAACAGGGCAAGGCGCAGAGGTTCTCGGCAAGGCGTCCGCGCTATCAGAGCCTAATCCCTGGCTCGTGATTGGCGTCACGCAGCAACCCCTGGCAGTTAATCGGGATTAAGCTTAGATGCACGTTGATTGCTGTGCGGCCTTTATCCAGGAATGCGCTTTTATTGTCTCGGCTGTTTGCCAACTATTCGCTATCCATCGGATACTATTACATCCTGATATATACTCAGATAATCCCCCACTTGTCTAAACGCCGATGAATCTACCCGTGCAATTTGTACAGGGCCCCATGATCTCATGGCACATCATCTGATAAGATATGGGCGGCGTCTCGCCTGACTAGCACCATGTAAGCCAGGAGTATAACCTCCGTTTTCGGTTCATTTATTTTCATTGGTCTGATGCTTTGATTCACTTATATTGCCATCATCAGGGGATGTGCCAAAATGAGGGGTATATACTCGCTCTTATTTAGTTGCGTTGCATTTGTTACCTCATCGTACCAGGGAAAAGCTGACTAGTTTGTGACGGTGTACATACTAACATAGCCATGTCGTATGCCTGGACGCCTGTCTATCTTATAAACCGTGCGGGTTGTATGTATTCTTTGGTTAGCAGCTTGTGCCACATTTGATTTTGCCGGTCAAAGCTACTCCATGTTCCTACGCTGTTACGGTTTTTAAATGAAATTCGCCGTCTCACAAGACCACTTGCCGATATCAAGACAAGGATCATGCTTCTAGCTGCCATTTATTGAAGCTTTAACTTTTCTATCTCATTAACATTAGAAATCGTTCCTAAACCAGGCATGCCTTGCCAACTTTTGTTTGTTGTTTCCCATCTATCGTGGAGAAATCATTCCAGACCCAGAAGCTGAGCTTCCTTCTAAATCTCCAAACTCCGTATAGCCATTGCGAGGGCGCCTTCTTTGGTCTGGTGGCCGCCAATAAAGCCACTAGCATGTGTGAAAATTGCTCCCGAAGGGATCTTCTCCTTGCCGGCTTTCTCTGACTCTGCTGCTAGTACGCCATCAAGGTCTTGGTCTCGCACACCCCTCCATGATTCTGGTAATGGCTTTCTTGATACAAAGCTACCTTCGGATTCCGGCACACACTGCACCCGCCATTTCGCATCTTGAGCGGAATTTTCCGGGTAGAGAACGTAATAGACCTCATTGTCCTTGCTCGATGTTGCAGCGGCTTGCTCAAAGTTGTACAAGTGTTCTTTCCATGGTACGCCTCCACCTGACAGCATTATGATTCGTCCACTCGGGTGAACCTCCTTACGGCTGGCGTATGCGTCTCCCACAGTGGCTCGCGCAGGCAGCCAGCTCGACGCGGCAAGTCGTAGTTTGCGCAGGAACACGTCACCGATAAATGTACTAGCACGGGCAAACAGACTATCCTCGTCCTGTGGTTCTCCACTGCTCAATGTTGGGTCTGGGTAATTCAGGTCCCCAATCATAGATCCCAGATTGATTCCGCCATCCTTGAAGCGCTTTTCCAGACCAGATGTACTTACTGCCTGAGGATCGTACACGCTAATGCCGTTGTCGTGCGCATCTAGCGCCTCCACAAAATCAGTGTAGAGCTTCTCGTATAGCAGGTCAACATCTGGATGATCGAGTGGCTGCGAAGTGTGTTGCGCGATGATGGCACGGCCAAAATGCATGTAAACCAGACCAGCTGATGACAGCTTTGTTGTGTGTGAGGGGAAGGTCGTCGAGAAGGTTCGTTGGTGGTGATCGTAACGGTTGGCTGCAGGATCGTACTCTCCTCCTACATCGACAACAGTGTGACATTCAGCCAGTCGCGCGGGATCTCGCGTTCGCACTAGCGGAGACGCATTATATTCGGGGAGGAGACGGAGGAGATAGACAGCCAAAGCTTCATCAGCATGGAAATGGCCACTGTCATTGAGGTAGGTGGTGTTAGTGACAGCTCATGCGGGGTAGACTTATGGGGAGATGTTTTGCAACCAAAGCTGGCACGATTGAGGATCGAGACTAAACATACTTGTGTGTACCTATCAATGGTCCAGAAGTCTTCAATTTCTTTGCTGCGGTTTCTGTGGCCATGTTGACTAATTTGCGAAGATGAAGCATTGGCGAGGTTCTTTGAAGCTGTTGGCGCAGATAAAATGTAGCTTTAGGGTTTGCAAATGACATCACGTGATAAGTGATCGCGCTAGGCCTTGTTTGGTAAACAAAAATTCATCGGCGCTGATTGGCCAGATCTATATACTATGATTACAGTGACTATCATAGTCCTACAGAGATTTGTCTCAAGATGACTTGCATTCTTTTACTTTTTGCTTTTTAGTCAAAGGGGAATAAAGAATAATAAGTGTTCATTACAGCTCATGTTCCCAAGGCCTCTTCCATCTACCATTCATACCAATAACATGGGAAGCTGCGCATTTACGCTTGGAGAGGCTATGATTTGTCGGCCTTTGTATATCCAATTTTCAAGATTTTATTTTTATTAAGACCTATACCTTTCTATCGGTACTATTGATGCTTTTTACATGTCTCATGATCCAAGAGTGGCGCCGCAAAATAGACGGACAGCTCCTGTCTTTTCAGTCGAGCTCCTGTTCAATGAACTGTAGTCAGCACGCAATACTCAAGAGAGTAAACCAGGGCTCAATGTTCACCTTTTTACTGTGTAACAAGATAGAAAAGATCATCCGGATCTTTAGCCCAATCCGTCTTCCATAGTCCGAAGTGAAGTAATCAGACGGGCGGTCAACTTATATCATCGCTGAATTAATGCGGTAAACGTCAGGATTCCTGCATGTGGCCTCCATCAGACACATGGCGAACGAGGGACTTGAAGCAGTCTTGCTCTATCTATGATATGATTTGCTCATCGCGTTATCTAGGAATGGATATGACATTACTAGGGACCTTGTTGGGGGCAGGTTTTACCAATCATTAAAGGAATTGCAACTGTCTTCGAAGCCTGGATCCAAAGGCCAGTTATGATAACATATTCTAAAGAAGGCCCGAAGTCGGTTCCGACAAAAGGTTGCATGTTGGCCGTGTTACGTATCTACTCTGGAATTCTTTGCTTTTCTTCAACCATACCATTTCCTTTCATCTTCCCACCTAGGATACCCGAGGAATCAGGTATTGAACGATCGTCAATGGAATGGATTAATCATAGAAAGACAATCGAAATCTTATGCCACTAATGACAAGTTAATCAAACGGCCGACTTTTATTCAATCTTGCAATAAGTTAAAGACTTACAGACTGCTACATTCTTTACAAGCTCCCAGCTACATACTGAGTATCGTCTCGACGGAGTCTGTATGACTCTATATTTTCAAATTGTAATAACGGCTAGGCCATGACCAGCATTATTACGTTCATATAGTCGCGTAGAGACTCCTGATTTTATGGTTTCGTGGCGCATCAGTTTTTATGACTGATGAGGAGGTAACCAGCAATTGATACTAATCACTTGATACTGATATTCTGGCATTTTATACGAAATATAGCCGCACGGTGGGAAGTAAATATCATTTCGGAATTGTTCAAAGTCTATCACGAAACAATGTCTTGCGCGGGGGAAGAGCACTACTGCCATTTTCGGAAATATTATTTCCTGTCTAGCACCATGCAAGAGACACGCAGTGCAAAAAGTAGCAAGTTTATGCAAAAATCTCGACTTTAATCTCAACTTTGAGGATTATTTACTGTGCACTCTGTGTACTTTGCGGTGGGCATTGTTCATTTCTTCCTATTTAAATAAGGGGCAATGTACGTACATAAACGGGCGACCTGAGTCAGGCCGACTGGCTCGAACTGTTGGCCACGGAAACTATAATTTTCTAAGTCAGATAAATCCCCTAATGATAAAGCTTGGTGAATGGTGCGACAACCCCAAGTGCGGCACAGATGGGGCGGCCTTGTCATCGTGTTGGGCCGGGTTTCTGTGACTGGCGCTTTCCGAGATCCTTTTCCAAGGAAGGGCAAGTTGTACGTGCTAACGAGACTCTATTGCTAGCTAGTGTACGTTATAACGTCGAAGTTCGACGTAAAATCGAAAAGCCTCGGCAGTTACTTTCTCTACTTTGAAACCTTGAACCTGAACCATACTTGCGCTGTTATTTTCTTTTGTCCTTTTATGAAAACCAACGCCCCTATCACACTAGGTGCACTGTCTCGTTCTCACCTCTAAATTCATATATGTATGCCAAATACATAGCGATTCTAAGCGTATTTCGGACGTCCACCTACGTAGTCCATGAATGCCATGTTTCAAATGCAGAGTCAGCTTATCCTTGCTTGTTGATGTGGTGACCGTATTGCATTACAACCCGCACGTCAGAGGCGTGCGATGTACTTGTCAATTACGTCTGATGATCGACAAAATATGACATCTTGGCCAGTTGATCTTATGCGTATTGTACGGAGGATTAGATTCGTTTAAGCGTTTAGAGTAGCGGAAACGGTGGCTGCGCCGGGAACGACATGTTATATGTGCCAACCGTTGTATACGGCAGGATCTCACAAAATATCATAAGAAGTCCAGAATTCACATGTCTTGGGGACCATAATTGTTGTCTGATACTCTTTACTCGCACTAACAATTTAGCAGTGCTCCTAATCAATAGCTACAGATTACAAGACAGGCACATTCATAGATGATTGACTCACAGAGTACGTAGCGACATGCCGGTCTACCGCTAACTAATGCTGTGATTTTCGCCGAGCCGTGTCTAGTTCGACGTCCTTATACTACGTAGGATGAAAACTATCCAGATTTTCCGCCCCGAGAATCCTTCGGCCTGCACTGGGCCAGGCTCGAAAACATATCACTGCCTCCTTGCGGAAAGGACTCCGGCAGAACCAACAGTAGTCTCAGACCATCGCTATCAGTCGCGCATATCGCGGTGCACTAAGTGGCTAGCTGACACCCGTCGCTGTTGGTAAAGCCACTCAGAACCTTGAAACCTCCTCCCTTGACACCAACAAAGTTGCCTCTTTTAATATGTTTCGGCATCCACCTTGCATTCATCCTGTCCCACTTACGCACCGAACCGAAATTTAAGCTATTGGAGGATTGGCTGCAGCCCCAATCACAACGCCGGAATTTGCCTGCAGAATATCATGTGTAGATAGATGGTCTAGTACATAATAGTACTATGGTCGGTAGGCTATAGCATGCTAGGCACCGGTCAGTGGCTTCGTTCATGGACAGGGAAAACTAAAGTGACGGGCTAGAGAGTCCAGTCTGTATTTTCACAGGCTACTAACACTGTGTCATCACAGTCCACGCTGCCCCGAGTGAGGACAGGTGGATGGGTCCAAACGTTTAAGCTAGGGATGGAGGGCTCATATATTCAATATGACCCCCCACAAAATCGATGGACCCATCCACCTCCATCTGGCCTCTGGTAGCTGGCCTCTGCTAATTACATAGCAAGACCATTGTTCCTGTATCATCCTACTTCCATTTTTGGTCATGCACCCTGCCCAAAGAAGATGACTGCTGCTCGATCAACCAAGTAGAGACGATTCTCGCCGTGTGGCTGGCAGCACAATTGACATTGCCTCGCCCGTTTGGTATTGACCAGGTCTGCAGTATCCCGTGAAGTCGAGGCCGAGGACGGCCAGCTGGCCAACAGATATCAAAACCCGGAAGAAAGGAACCAAAAAGAAACCAAAACCATGGGTTTAGTCCCGGGTCTTACAGATAGCGAAGTCCGGTCTCTCATAGCCACAGAACGAGTCAATTCAGCTGTCTCGATTGTCGGCATTTTCTTCGTGGTAACTACATATATCTTCGCGCCGGGGTTCAACAAACCGATCAACCGGCTCATCTTTTTCGCCTGTTTCGGGAACCTAGGATCAAATGTGGCCGCTTTGGTATCAGAACTCGGACCGTTGGCTGGGTCAGCCGCGCCAATATGTAAATTCCAGGCCTTCCTGGTCCAGATGTTTCTGGGAGTCGATTGCTATTGGGCGTTATGTATGGCTGTGAATGTCTATTTGGTGTTTTTCAGGGGATATACGGTCGATCAGTTGCGATCGTTGGACGTGGCGTACCTATTGATATGTTATGGACTATCCTTTGTACCAGCATTTGTCTTCATTTTCATCAACACCGTGGAGCGCGGCCCTATATACGGACCGGCAACCATCTGGTGTTGGGTCACTATCGATTGGGATTGCCTGAGATTCATCTTTCTTTATGGGATTGTCTGGTGAGTCGCACACCCGTCTTTACTCGTTGTACACGGAAAACGACGATAAAGTGGTTTGTTCTATGACCTATTTAACTAACAAACCGTTCAGGGCCGCCATCTTACTCGCACTGCTCATCTATGCCAGAGCAGCAAAAGTGATCTGGGACAAGCGAGAGCATCTCGACGGCTTCTTGAATCCATTGAATGAGAACCCCTTCATCAACACAGTCACCACCGAGGTAACAATCACCACTGAGGAGCGCCCGATTGTTAAAAAGAGCGAAAACGACATCCGAACAATCGAAGACTCAGCTACTCCCGACATTGAAAACCCATATTCAGTCGACGTTCAAGTCAGTATTCAAGCCGGACCCAACAGAGAAAGACCCTTGCCTTCTGCCTTGCGGATGAGAAGCCTCACTCGCCAAATCGCACAGCACGAAACAAACGCTGATGCCTGGCTGTATGCGCGAGTTGCATTTCTGTTCTTTCTCGCGTTGCTGATTACTTGGGTATGTGCCAACTTCTTCAAAACATACTGGCATGATGAACTAATGAAAGGTATCGACACAGGTCCCAAGCAGCGCTAATCGCATCTACGCCAGCGTAAAACCAAACGCGACTAACTTTGCTCTCAACTATGCCGCCTCTTTCGTTTTCCCCTTGCAAGCCTTCTGGAACACAATCGTATACATCATCACGTCGCAATCAGCATGCAGAGACCTTCTCTCAAACATCCTCCCTTTCGTGAAGAGAAGTTCATCATCCCCGTCGTCACCATCACCGTCCAAGCAGACAAATCGCAAACGGGCTCCTTCTCCTTCGCCGTCTCAGGTCAAACTGACAAAACTGCGCGGCGTCGTCAGTGGCCATGACAGAGACGTCATGGGCAAACCGCGAAGGCTGGGATCGATTGAACAGCTTTCCGGCTCTTCTTCTGTGGGGGATTACTCTGCGGATATTACTGACGACCAAGAGCTCCAAAACCTCGATAGGTCGAGGTGGAGCATGGAATCTGCTGAAGGGAGGAGGTTTGCTAGGTAGATAATTGGCTTGTTGCATTTACTACCTGCTTCATCGCTGGGCGATTGGTCGACGCACGTTGTAACATATTAGGCGGTAATGCTTTGATGGGCTCTTTATTGTTCTACTTTTCCTTCTCATGAGACTTATATACTACTGTGCAGGGGCCATTCTTGTTGATGATCCATGACTGAACGGATCGAAGGTGCAGGGACATCGGATGGTATTTTCGGTTTTCAAAATTTTGTTGGGGGTTGCTCTCCTTTCATGTCTTGCTCCTTTCTTCACCGCTACTGACGCTTGAGGGCTATTTTTGATGCGTTGCACCTATACTATACCCAAACTGTTGATAGCTTCGAGTTATATACCCACGGCAGCTGGTGGCTGCAATGTATTTTTTTTTTATGTTTTGTAAACTAACATGAACATACTCTTGGTAGATTTGGTAGATAAATTCTCACCTACAATAGATTCATGACCCGCTTCGTCGTAACCTAGAGTCATGGTTTCTGCTGACTTTATACTAGATAACTCGTTGCATGTAGGGAACAAACGGCTTGATATAGAATGCATAGACAAAGCATATGAGAATCAAAACATCACGTCACCATCGCCATATGAGCCAGATTTAGCGATATTAGACTACTGGAAAGACAAAATTAGATTAACTGGACGGGGAGAAAAGCGTCCAAATCTCAAAAATCACGTGACTAGGATGTTTATGGAAAAGGGAAATTGATTTCTGCGGTTAATTTGATAGGAGGAACGGGGTGTTATAAATTGAGACAAGCAAAGGACACGGGGAATAGCTGATTCTGAAGGTGATTAGGAAGGGACGGAGTGAAAAAGGTCTGAAAAGGTCTCGCCTTTTGGACCAAAAGGGAAAAAGAGAATAAAAGAGTGCCAAAAAAAAAATGAACAAGTCAAGAAGATCGCAAATAAAACCATAACCCACTACAAACAGCCCCACATACACCCTCTGCATGTACATACATAGCCATGGTTATGGTTTAGTGAAAGCCACTGTTCCATGCTGTAGAAAAAGTTTCCCTTCCTGCTGCTTCATTGAAGATATAGGTCTTTTCGTCCAAATCACCTGTCACCCACTGAACAGCATCCAGGAAAAAGTAGAAAGCGCCGCAACGTCAGCCAATCCCATTCCCATATTGCATTGAAAGGCAGAAAAAAAAATAGAGGAGAAGAAACTTTATGAATCGTAACGTAACAACCGGAGGTATTTCGTCGTGGTCTGAAGTGCGGGCAGGCACGGTCTTTTAACAGCATCCCTGCTTCGTCTCTGTGTCTTGGGTCTTG
The DNA here is from genome assembly GCA_023625935.1 of Eurotiales sp. R13A2. Lineage (NCBI taxonomy): Eukaryota > Fungi > Ascomycota > Eurotiomycetes > Eurotiales > Eurotiales sp. R13A2. The sequence goes on from JAMAFV010000003.1 coordinate 2,223,265, forward strand.
CTTATCTCGACGACTTGACGGCGCTCGCCGAGGGGGTTTTGTCCACCTTCGCCCTGGTCCAAAGCCTTGCTTGATACGATGCGGTAGATTTCTAATGCGTTGAATTTGTCATGTCAGTCCACAAACTCTTTTCTTGGCAAAGCAAGATGTAATGTTGCATGGTTAGACGACGCACCTGTCAGGATGTTCTGGAAAGCGAGCTCGACATTGCTGGCATCAAGGGCAGAAGTCTCGATAAATGACAGGTTGTTCTCGCCTAGCCTTGATTAGCGATCCCTCATAACATATGTTTCATACCGAGGTGACTGCTCACTGGCAAATTGCTTAGCATCTTCCGTCGGCACAGCACGCAGGTGTCGCAAATCGCTCTTATTTCCAACCAACATGATAACAATGTTCGAGTCGGCATGATCACGCAGCTCCTTCAACCATCGGGTGACATTGTCGTAAGTCTGATGTTTGCTGATATCGTACACGAGGAGAGCGCCAACAGCACCGCGATAGTAGGCGGAGGTAATGGCGCGGTAGCGTTCCTGTCCGGCAGTATCCCAAATCTGAGCTTTGATTGTCTTCGAGTCCACCTGAATGGAGCGTGTAGCAAATTCGACACCACTGCCAGGAAGTGTCAGCGAGAATCATCCTTCGAATCTGCCGCCTAGCGTAGTGCAATGGGTTTGGAAAAGGTAGGCCGTGGCTCACATGGTTGACTTGGAATCTAGGTTGAATTCATTCCGGGTAAATCGGCTCAGCAGATTAGATTTACCAACACCGGAGTCTCCGATAAGGACGACTGGATTTGCGAGTCAGCAACGGGGGCGCTTTTTCGATGTCCCCGTGTCGCGGACGGCAAGGGATGTGAATGGGGGGGTACCTTTGAAAAGAAACTACACAGATCAGTTAATATTAGTATAAAAATTTACCGCGGCCTTGACACCTCATTTCCCAGACATAGCGACTCACATCATATTCGTCATTAGCCATGGCGCCGTGAAAAGGAGTTGATTATTTGTGTTGAAGGCGGAGCAAATAAATAAACGTGGTGTAGAAGATAGAGACGTGGAGACAACCGGGGGTGCGGCAGCAAGTCCTGTTGAGGTTAGAACATGGACTTAACGTTGGAACTTGAAAGCCAGAATCTTTGGAAGAGGAGTCAGCCGTACTTGGAGGAATGATTCACAAGATAGGGGGGGTTGGGGTGATGCGAACCAGCTTCGTCTGTGTCCTGGTCTGGTCTGGATATTGTCTGCCTGAGCCCAGCTGCTGGTCCGCCTCCTGTCCGGGTTAGCGCGCGTGCACGTGACTGCATGCGATTTGGAGTTTCCGGTCGGGGCTTGGCATTTTGTGACGCCGCCGGGAAAGAGAAGAAAAAAAAAAAAAAAAAAAAAAAAAGAATAGCAAGTGCAACTGAACGCCGTCTGGAGGACAGAATGTCGGTGCTCAAAGGAGTGCGACCGGTTTTCACCACCGGTCCAGCAGGAATACTCGTGCCTCCTGGCCCTCCACATTCAGAAGTCGCCATGCCGAACTCGTTCACGTATCTTCAACGAGCGGGCAACCCGATGCCGCCGCCGCAACAACAACAACAACAACAACAACAACACCAACAAATACCACAACAAATACCACAACAAATACCACAGCAAGCACCACAACAAGCACCACGCCAACACGCCGAGCGGACAAACAGGCCGCGCCCTCCCAAGGCCGAACCAGAAGCGTCACGCACCTCGGCCAAAGGAACCGAGAAAGTCTCGAAGAAATCGGACAGGCGCGGTCGGCCGAAGAAGATTAGCGATGATCTCACGCAGAAGATGATTATGTTGTTGGAGAACTCGAACGGAGATGTTTCGTGGGAACAACTAGGGCACTCGGTCGGCGTGGATGGCGTTCATTTGCAGACAATCCGCAATTATATGATCAAGGAAGGCTACTGCAAACGAATAGCATGCCAGCAAAAGTGGCTGACAAACCAGACACGAGAGACCCGCATGCAATATGCTCTGGCACACCACAAATGGCAGAACGAGTGGCGCTCGGTATTGTTCAACGATTTTGTGAACTTCGGTCTTGGGACGACGCGCAAGGCGAAGGTATTCAATCGGAAGGATGAGCGCTTATGCGAAGATTGTCTCCAATCCAGGGAAGAGATTGACAAAACCGTTTTTCACTGCTGGGCAATGGTCGGATACGACTACAAGGGACCTCTCATTTTCCTTCCGACCCAAGAAACCGACATCGCCCCGATGAGCCAACGGGAATACATATCACAGATCATTCAGCCGCACGTACAGCCCATTGCAACTGTGCGGCGCATGATATATCTCGATAATGGCAATGGCGGGTATGAAACTGCAACGTCTGGCCAAAATTTGGTGCATGTTTACCTCGACTCGCTACAACTTCCGTATCTCCACAACCCAGAGGCCTCCCCTGATCTTAATATACTCAAAGATGTTCTTCTCATCTTGAAAAAGCGACTGCAAAAGAGGAGCATTGGAGACCAAGTTCAACTCAAAATTGCTGTCTTGGAAGAATGGGACAAGATCACGACAAAGGAAATAAATAAATTGGTTGAATCCATGAAGGCACGGATGGATAAGGTTCTGGCAAGAAAGGGAATGCCTATATAGAGAAATATTTTCTGCTCTTTTTTCTTTCTTTCTTTCAAAACATCTTATGAATTACAAAGCGACGATGGAGTTTGCGGGGACTTGGGGTCTATGTTTTCGGTATGTGTATGATAGCGATTTCAAGAATTCAACGATTTATGATTAAGCAGTAATCTCCATTCATTGTCCTATATTTTGATTGCTCGCTCATCTTGTATCCTGAACTCGTCGTCTTTGCTGTGAGTAGTATGTCGTGAACGCACGTGACTGATATCAAAGATATTCTTAGTGTCGACTTTCTTTGTTCATGCGGGGCCTGTTGATGAGCTAACCCTGTTATGCATGCATAGACTGCGCGATTTTGCCTCCTGCTCAGCCAAGAAGTCGCGGGCGTCTAATTTGGACTGTCTACACCACAGTGTTTGCCTTGCCCTCCTCATATCGTCATTGCAAGCGGTCTGTACGCCCCTCGGGGTTGGGGTACTCCTGAAATTGATTGTGGCTGCAAAGAGGCGCCGTTTCACAGGTGTCCAGCGACTTTTAATCTTTAGGTGACCATACCATACCCAAAATAAAGATATGGGAGATGGTGTCGCAAAATAACAAACGGATTCTACCTTGACTTGTCAAAAAGAATAAGGCGTGGCAATGGGGAATTGTAATCAACCTTAGCGGCCAGCAAACAAAGGAAGACGTCGATCTAGCGATTTCACGTTAAAACGCTCTTGCCCGTCTTTTAAATGTGTTGTGTTTTTATTTCGTTAGCTCGAACCTACCTCGCCTGGATTGACTCTCTCCAAAGTTCCTTGCCGTGCGATTTTTTACCACACTGCTCATGTTGATGAATGCCAATCGCCACTACCAACCAAGCCTGTAATTATACCTTGCTAATCGTGTGCCTTCAATAGACCGTATGGAAACAACGGGTTCTAAAAGGCTGTCCATATCGGGGACAGCAGAGGCTGGAGCGGATGAAGACGATATTTCTCTCACGTCAACGGCAGAAAGTGAATTCCAAGACGAATACGAAGTCGAAACAATCCACGCAGAAGAGTTTATCAATGGAGAGAAAAAATATCTTGTTAAGTGGAAAGGCTATTCTAACTTGCGCTGCACTTGGGAGCCAAAAGACTCATTCCATAACACTGAGACCCTAGACGATTGGAGAAGAAAGAAACGAGCGATAAAGAAAGGCCTCAGTGCCCTCTTTGACGTCGAAAAATGGCAGGCAGAATGCATGGCCGCCGAGAATGCTAGTCAGGACCGCAAGCGGCGAAGAAGAGCGAAACGAGCGAGACAAGATCTGTCGGACTCTGGTCCCGGGGAACTAGCTCCCAGCTCTCCGAATGCTGATGACAATCCTCTTGGGTTTTGTCAAGAGGGAGCAACTATTTCTTCCAATGAAGTCAACGAGCCTCCTGCTGGCAATAGAGAAAAGCTCGATTTTCAGCCAAGAAGCCAAAGTCAACCCAAAACAATCTTACAACAAAATGTCACGGCCAAAGCACCTGGTCAAACAGCTCCTCGTACGGAAATGCGGAGAATAGAACAACCACAGCCCGTTGCTTTTACCATTCAAGATGGCCGCACTGAGCGGAGAGATCTTGCTAGCGTACTGCAGCGTGCTCGGCAACAAGAGAATTCCGCCGATAAAAACAAGACATGGAAGCTTTTTTCGACGACTTACAGATATGAAAAAGCATCACGGCAAGACCCCGAGCCAAATAGAGAGGAACTAGAGCTACAGGATCCTAAAACATGGTCTCCCTTCCAGATGTCTTCTTTTCTCAGACAGCGCAAACCTGAGGAAGACAATAGTCTATTTGTTGATCAGGATGAGGATACTGAGATGCAAGAAAGTACAAACACATCTTTTCAGTCTCCTGTTGCTTTGACATCCAGTCCTTTGGATCACTCACGAAAATCGTCAATTACAAACGATACTACGCCTATCATGCCTTCAAATCTTAGCAACCAAGATTCAACAAGGAGATCTTCCGCGAATGTTCCATTGCCTCCATCTGAGTCTCCTATTCCTACGGGCCCTCGTGGCTGGAAGCCCAACAAAAGAAAAGCCCTCATGATCGGAAACCGAGAACTGTTCAAGAAAAGTGATTTGCTCTGTTCGCTATCCTATGGCCCTGAAAATGTCGAGATTGGAGATAGTCTACTATGCGGTCTTTCTGACTTTGCTCGCGAAAGCGTCTACAAGCTCAGGTTTAGAAACGGCATTCGAGTGCGGTTCGATGAGCTTTGTACCTTAGAACACTTCCAGTCTGTCTCAGATGAGGTGAATTTATTCAGGACTTCGGTCTACTTTACGAGCTTTTACTGATGGAGAAAATCATTAGATCGGTAAAGAAACCTTATTCAATGGCTTTATTTCCGCCTACCCAGACACAAAAGATGCGCTTTCGGCCTTTGGGGAGACATTGCTAAACGAGGACCTCGTGGGGGTAGCAAGAATTTGTCCAAAGCCTTCTTATCCAGATCAGGGACTTACCATTTTATGTTATCCCAAAAGCTCGAATAGTTTTGCATTTCTTATTCCGGAGAGACACAATACCCCAAGGGACACTCTCTTTATCACCGGCCGATCTGGGATACTACCTCGACAGCCGCAGAAATCCGCAGGAGAAAATAAGAGAGATACAAGGGCAAAGCAGAAATATGAGAGACCAGAGCGAGAAGGACGCTTCGAAAAACCAAATAAGCCCGAGACAGAAGCCCTGATGCCTTGGCGACTTCCTTCAAAAAGCATCGCCCCGCCTCGACCCAACCGTCATCCATTGTTAGAGGCCAAAAAAAGGCCCGCACTCGAAATACAAACAGAACATGTGGACGACAGAACCCAAGAAATCAACACCTCTGCTCCTCAAAATGCGCGACTCGAAGACCCGATAACTCCTGCAGTCGATATGACAGCAGAAGCTTCCTCTATTGCTGCAGCTAGCTCTGACGTGATGGATACATCGGAGTCGCCTACCCTGGATAAAGTTGACGACGTTATGCCTAGCTTAGGAGAGCCCAACCTGTCGCCTCCTAACGACGAAGCACCGACCGATGGGCTTACCAATCAAAACATTGACGGCCAAGGCGCTGTGATGCTCGATCCCAATGACCCAGATTACGTGAAAAAGGTAGTCCGCCAATTATTCAACATAGAGTTTAATGAGATAGCTTCCATTACCAGTCGTTCAAGCGTCAAACTCACAAACTGCTTCTATCTATGGTTTCCCGAGAGTGCTGATGAAGAATTCCAATTACTGGAGAAATTTCTCGATAGTCATTTTGCCATTATACTTTCTAATCGTCGGCATAATGACTGGGAGAAATTTTCGAAATCTCCTACAGGAGTTGCGTTGGTAGGTTTGTCGATAGTCTGGGCTTGACAAGACCTTGATACTAACCTTCGTTATCACGCACCCTAGTTTCATCATACATTTCTTCAATACAACGAACTACCCGGTCTCCAGAAACTCACAATGAGTTCCTCGTTCAACTTTTGGAATGTCTCGCTTTCAACTGATATTCCTAATGTTGAACCAAAGACACATTTCCAGAGAATCTTCCCCCAGGGGACCGGGTATCTTATGACCGATGATTTCATGCTAGCTGAACGCGACGAGGCAATCCAGATCCTGGCATGGTTTCGGGAAACAGCCATTTCCAAGTTTCCCGGTACAACGAAAATGATGTTCCGTCCAGACATACTAAATTGGCTCGATCGGATGTCCAAAGAGGATCCTCGGTAAGTAGACAGAAGGAGACGCCGGCTCTTTGCTATACCGACTTTAACATGGTATATGAACGTCGACTGATTTTCATACAGCTTCGCGGTCATGGCAATTCTTATCGCTGACGCCGCATGTCAAGGTGATCCATCAAATTGGCCTACCGAAGCCCGCGACCTGGACTGTTTCGAAAATCCTTTCCTGCAGAGTCCCGTGATATCTCTAGCAGAAATACCCAATCACGCCAGTCCTGTAAATAGAAAGACCTCGTCAGAAACAGATGCAGATCTACTGTGTGAGGTGTTCGCAGCCTGGGCTATCTTAAATGCAGCATCTTTGCGCAGATTCCATGTGCTCACGCATATCAAACCCACAGAACGATGGCAGAAATGGCAGCATGTAAGCTAAACCCTGCCCAGTCTTGGTATACTTCTTTCATGTTTTCCACATATGCTAACTTTTTGATGTGTTTAGATCGAATTCACCCAAGGCGCAAATGAATTCTTCCAGAAATGGAATATCAACAAGAATAACTACACGAAATGGCTGTCTAAGGAGAATATAGGCAATGTTTCATCATCACCCGATTCACTGTTGAATAGAGCACCAGACTTGGGCCAGGGATCTCACAAAAACAAGCAGCCGCAGACAGTACAGGCAGCACAGGCAGCAGCGAAGTCAGTAGCAGCAGGGCTATCGCTGGCATACCCTCGGCCACCACGGCAGCTATGATCATTGTCAGTATTCGTCATGACTAAACAAACTAAAATCATGGAACAAAAACAGTGAAGTACGCGGTGTATGAAATACTGTCTTTAGGAATGCGGTGTAGAATATGGAGGAACTTTCGGTACAATTACTGTTTACGTAGAGTATCTAGGCATTCTCCAAGACCAATCAAAAAAAAGCCATGTTGGCTATTTTGTATTCATCATCAGACGTGGCTTTTGCATGTTCGTATCGCAAGCTCGCTCACCAGCAACTAAGTCATAAAATCCCGACCCAAACCCAAACATTGCCATCGAAATCACAAATATTTACACATGATGGGGAAAGGCTCAATCGAGACTTTGTTGCATACATATAGAATAATAATGACCTTAATTCCCACTGCCAGCCGCAGTAGAATCGCGATCTCTATATTCCGCAAAGCTCGAGACCTTGCCGGGCTTTCCATGGCCGCTGTGATTATTGCCATTCTTCCCTTTGCGTTCTCGCTGCATCTTCGCTTCCCACTCGCTTTCTTCAGAGGCGATCATGGAATGGAATCGACTGCCTTGGCCACGGGGAAAGTATAGCGGCTTCTCCTTTCGATCCGCCACGGTTTCGGTTACCAGTACGAATTTTACTGAAGATCCTGGAGCTTCAAACATGGCATCCGAGAGGATGGTTTCAAGTTCTGTGCGGAGCGCGCGGGCTCCGGTGCCCATGGTCAGAGCGTTGGACGCGATTTTATGGAGAGCCGGCGTTGTGAAGCTCAGCTTGATACCGGATAGATCAAAGAGAGTTTCGTATTGTGTTATGAGAGAATTGCGTGGTTCGGTGAGGATACGTAGTAGTAGAGAATGGGTCAGTGAGGAGAGTGCTGATGTAACTGGTATACGTCCGACTAGCTCGGGAATGAAACCAAACCGCTGCAAATCTGCAGGCGTTGAGAGGTCAAGGGGATTGAAGTAGACAGGATCTTCTTGGGAAGTCGACGGGGTGGCTGGCGTGAAAAATGGTAAGTGCTTTTTGTAGAGAGCTTCTTCTTCAGAACCTGGGAGAATGGGAATAGGTGCCTGATTGTGTGAGTCATGTGAATCATGATTCGATGGCGAAGATGAAGATGCCCGAACCGGTTGACCAAACCCCATAGATGATTTGGAAATACGATCCATGATTATTTTGTTGAGTCCGACAAAGGCCCCTGAGAAAATGAAAAGGATGTTGTCAGTCCTCACATTATACACCTCGCCCTTTGCAGGTGGAGGACCAGAAGCGGATGAGGTATTGAATCCAGAACCCGGTACGCCACCTGGAGGAAACGAGCCTGGAGGATTTCCCCCAGGTCGAGAACTGTTTCTTTCTGGTTTGGCCTGGACCTGGATTGTGGTTCCCTCGATGATTTTGAGTAACGCTTGTTGTACACCCTCTCCGCTAACGTCTTTACCGTGGCTAACCCGAGCAGTAGCAATCTTATCCACCTCATCGAGACAGATAATACCGCGCTCAGCCTTTTCCACGTCGTAATTAGCAGCAGCAAGCAAGCGGTGAACGCACACGTCGGCGTCTTCTCCAATATATCCAGCCTGAGTAAATGGCGTGCAGTCGGACATGCTGAATGGGACATCTAATACACGCGCTAAAGTCTTCGCCATTAAGGTCTTTCCGACCCCAGATGGTCCTAGCAACAGAATGTTTGACTTTTCAAGCTGCGGCGGGGAGACATCAGGTATTGTCGAACGTCCCAATAGGTTGTGCGAATCGGGGGGCGGGGGTCCAAGATTGATCGTTCGTTGTTGACCTGTGAATTCGTCTTTTGCACGTTTAGTTTAATAACTCTTATGCGTACATAATAACTCTTCTTGGAAGACCGCCGTCTTACCTTCTAATGTATGAGCATCCATTGCGGCCCTCCTCTCTCTTTGTGCTAATAGCTCCGCTGCTGCTTCTTCCTGTCGTTGTAGCTCCATCACACGCTGGTAATGATTATACACAGCTACACTGAGAACTTTCTTGGATCGGTCCTGTCCCACAACGTACTGGTCAAGGTACTGCTTAAGCATTCTAGGGGTCAAGCGGGGAGCGCCGAAAGCAGGGGCAGAGCCCAAGGGCCCGGAGGTGGGAAGACCGGCTTCATAGCTTCCGGTGAATGGCTGGCTTGTGAAATCAGAACGGTTGAAGTGAGAGGATAGAAGTCGTGAGTTGAGCGATGAGATCTGTCTGTGATGGTTTGTTGTCGAGACTATTCGTGGGCTGTATACAGGGCTTCGGGGACCGCAAGAGCTGTACGCAATGCGGGGAAACCGCACGAGCGGCCTCCTCATGGTGGATAGCTTCTTCAGCGGATGGACGGTTACTTTTCCGGAGGAATACGAAACTTTGACAGATATGTAGGTTTCAAGTCAAGCACATGCCAGCGGATGGGGATGTTTGTCAAGCGATGGACGAGAGCTGCTTGCAGGATGTCGCAACAAGCTGGCGGTATGCCGGCGGGAGCAACTCCGGGGATATCACGTGCTGCCTCCGACTACGGGGATTGCCCCAAGCCAATCATCTTCCCTGATGTGGGCCTTAGGGCTATAGCTATAGATACATCAATCAACACTCGTTCATATAGATAGAAATAATAACTGAAACAGGCAAAGATTGAATTCGCTGAGCAGGCTAGTAGTCACGTGTCAATAAGTGTCCAGTCCTCAGGCATATGAGAGTGACACAGGCAAGGAGAAAACCCGTTCGGCTTTCATCTTCTATAACGAATAGAAACCATATAGAACCCACAAAATCCACAAGTCAAATCATAATAGAGAGTAAATAGAAAACCAAAAAGCATCCCGGAGTTGCTTCTTGTCAACGAATCAAAGCCACTGCTTGTTTCCTAGATGAGACAGAAACGCACCCCCGTCTCCTTTCTCAATGCTAGCATTCTCCCAAACATTTCTCACATCCCGGATAGCGACATCAGGAGTGACTGGCCCTTTGAAATGCGGTGCATACTCCTGGAACTTTTTAAATCGCGATTTCAGTCCTTCAAGTTGGTGCGGAGTCACTGAGAAAGACATTTGCAAGTTTAATTAGCTGTCTGTTGACGAACGAGGGAAAGAGTGACGTACGATCTGCAGGATTGAAGCTTCCTACATCAACCACTCCTGGACAAACTCCAAGGAAGAGCACGCCATCTTTCTTGTATTGAGCGTGGAACTTAGAGGTTACAACATTCATGGCCGCCTTGGAGATACTATATAAAGGTCCCGAGTCTAATTCAAAATTGTTGGTAATGTCGATGTCTGCCAGGCCGCTAGTTATACATATAACTTTCTTGACCTCGCTCTTAAGAACCTGTGGCAAAAAGATCGTGTAGAGGTGTATGTTGCCAATAACATTTGTTGCCATTAGCTTGGACAACTCCTCTTCCAGTACTTTGGGTGTTTCGTCCCTTTTAGACATATAAGCTTTTCTGCTCCAAATTCAATTCACGTAGCAAACTTACAAGACTCCAATTGGTTCGAAGGCATCAAATTGCGACTTGTAACCAGCGTTGGCAATCAAGTAGTCGACTTTCCCGCCGGTAATTGCAGCGGCATCAGCGGCGGCTTTCTGATTAAAAAAGACAACGACTAAGTATATTGACATGGTTATCGTCGAATGTAAGTCTTTGTTACCTTCAGTTCATCATTATCTGCTAGATCGGCGCGAATAATGTGGATGTTAGGACAATCTCCTAGTTCCTGCGATATTTTTGTTTCAGTGCCAGGTTTGTCTCTTACCAAACCGACGATAGTGTTGTTGGGATCTGTCGATATCTGTCGGAGCATCTCGAACTGTACATAAAATTTGGTAAGATACACAGAGATGAAATGCAGAACTTGAACAACTCACACCCAGTCCTCTCGAGACACCGGTAATAACATATGTAGACATGACGAATGAATTACTATCGTTATGAGAGAAAAGTAAATATCGAGCTTAACTTTGAAAAAGTCCAAGTCCGAGATATGTTTGACGGAGTGGAGGGTAGAAAGATACCCACGAAAGCTTTCGCAAACAAGAGAAAACACCTATGAGAGCTAAAAGAGGAGCTCGCAGATCAGTATTTATGTTTCTCACACAAGGATGCTCAAGCCTGGGATTGACGGACGAAATTTCGGTCGTAGTACTCTCCTTATTTCAGCCGGTTATCTTACTGACATGACTCAGATGGCGCTTCGGCGAAATTCGCCGAGCATGACAGGAATTGGTGCACTCACCTTCGAACTTTTTGCTCTTTCTCTTGGGCATAAACATGCTGGTTTAAATTGATATTCGAGGTAGATTCACCTTATCTGCATCATTGGAGGGGCCTTTGCGCACAGCCTTCGTATTGTAGAGATTAGGGTTCGCGGTGGGCCGTCCCGAAGCCACGCGGGTATAGCTTAATCTGACGATCTCTTTTCGAGACTTGTCTTTCGCAAACATGTATTCGCATAATTCATAAATATAGCCGTATTTCAAATGTATTTTTCCGGCAATCAAAGCATCATCATTACTGCTCCGACTTCCAACTGCAAATACATTTCGTTTCTCAGCGGCATATATTATAGTACCGCTAAAGGTTATTTATGCAGGTGGGAATAGACTTCGTTTTGTGTATCTGCTGGTGAAAGAGATAGAAGAGCAGCTTGGTAATACTACTTCTTCTTGTGGAGTGAAGTAATAGAGAGCAACATGATCAAATGCCAAAAAAAGCAAATTCAAAGTGCTCACAAGAATATTCAACCCTCGACCGATGTAAGATTGAACATCTTGAATTTGCCTCCGTTGAACACAGCGCCGGTTTCTGGATTATACATCCTATCAAGCCAATCCGAGAATCGTTTGCAGTAATCAATGAGGTGACTTTTGGTACCGCGATATGATATCTTTCTCCATGAGGAAGAAGTTCTTGATGCTAGGAAGCCAACATACCGAGATATATGGAGCTCAATAAATCCATCAGGTGTCATTGTCAAAATATAACACGTTGGGCATTTCTTGCAGCGATACGTGGTTCCGAGACGGCTTGGGGTAAATGTGGAGCCAAACACATGAGTTGACTTATGGAAACATATTGGAATGCTTGCTTTCCTGCATAGTCGGCCAAAGCCTTCTAGGCCAAGGTCCGAAAGTCTCCCAAGGTAGAACCAGGATGATAGACGGCCAGTCTCTAAGTTAATCTCCACACGCTCGGAAAAGCAATTACCAGCAGCAATTTTAATAGTTGATCCAGATTTGTTCTTGCAGAGCTGTTGATCGCGGAGCTCAACAAATGACATCTCATAGCACATACCGACCCAGATTCTCCTGTAATAGTTTTTCCTGTGCTTATTTATGCAGTGGCGGGTAGCAGTAAACAGGTCTTTTCTCTGCTCTTCAACGGAGAGCTTCAGATTGACACCTCTCTTTGGTCTAAAAAACCGTGATTTGGTATGAGTTTCCATACATGTCCAGCAACAAAAAGAGGCGGTGCCTTTTCCAAAAATTCTAACAAATTCCATAAGGCGGAGAATATGGAAACGCGCTTCAACAAGATCATATCTGTAGGGTTGTTTCAAACGTGGTGCATGGACCAGCCGCTGCATCTTTACAAAAGCCGGGATTTCGCGTCTGCCATTCCAGAAGCGAGCGCAACTTATCATCAAACACAAAGTCTCCGCGATAGAAAGATGATCGTAGATCTCGCAGATTAACTCAACAGGAAGACTGCATAGAGATTCTCGGTTCTGAGTGTTGAGGAATTGTGCTGCATCCACTCGTACCGACTCGGCAATCGTCATTAATGATCTGAAGTGTGGTCTCTTATGATTGATCCGAAACATTGTATAGGATGGGTATAGTTTTCTAGTAATGAGCAAGGAGAAGACCTTGCTGAATAATTTGTGACCATGTCTGGCCGCACTAAACCCAGTGTCAGGTATATTACAAATGGTGAAGTCATACAAACAACGCTGCTACATAGTCAGTGTTGATTGTAAACTAGATACGAGGACTCCAAAATTGAAAAGGCTCACATTTTCTATGATAGAGCTCTTCACTTGACGACTGAATCCTCTTACTCTTATATTATACCGACGTAGAGCTATTTAAAAATTCAATAACGTCTGTTAGAGTTGGAACACTCGCTGCCTCAGGCCGTGGCACTAATCCGGGAATACCCTCAGGGGTGTCGGCATGCACTACTAGACTATCTTATTATTTATAGACTAGGACTTTTACATTAAATAAAATACATTCTGGGCTCAAAAATAGTATGACGTTAATTAGACATGAAAGCTTCCATGCCCAGTATTGTTTGGGAGCACTGGGAAAAACCCTATCCAAAGGCCAGGATACTTCACTTTTGTTTGAAATAATTGCCGCATAGACCCTGCAAAACGCATGAACAGATTATATGGATTTAACTGAGAATGAAAGGGATATTAACACCGAGTAGAGTCCTGTATACTCAGATTCTATAGATAATGTATTTGAATCACTGGTGATTGACGATGGAGACAATGTGCCAGTGGCATCTGCCTCATAAACGCCAGCTATTATCAATAGCGTGATGATTTTAGTAAGCTATTCCCAAAACAATAAGAAAAGGGAATTGAAAGAAGAACGAGAGACCTTTATTTCATGTGGAAACAGGGGCTAATTCTACCGTTTTAATAGCCTAGAGGTGCACCATACAAGAACATTAACAATTCTAAACAAGATCTTAATATATCCGATGACAACATCAGTCCACTATGGGTTTTAAGGAAAGTCCGAACAATCTAGGACGTGACTCTATGGCACGAAACTGCTTGTGCTAACGCCGACGGCGTGTCTCAGCATCATTTTTATTATTAATACCTATTTCAAGCTAGGCATATTGTTGTGTATACATTGCAAGAGTGCTTCTTCGCGACGTCTGGCTGGAGACTTTATTACGACTTTGCATAATTCAAGGGAAGAGATGATCGGTCTTGAGGATGGTGCACCTTGTATACTATACCAGCTTCTTAACTATAATGATGCAATAGACATTTTTTCATATCCTGTCTAAATCTTTACAAAAAAAAGCTTTTAATTCATTTCATCGGATTTGCTGGTACAGCCAATCCCTTTTCTGTCGCTCACGGTATATCAACTCTTTCAACTCTGACTCTGAAAATAGGCTAGGCAGGCCATTTTAGAATAATAAACTTGGGCACGGAGTCAAGAAAAGTAATTTACTAGTAAAGCCACACGTTATTCATATATTAATAGAATCACATGCTAAGAACTGTCAATTGGTGATTCGCTGGCTGGAAAAATCCGAGTTCAAGTCAATCAACATCAGGCAAAGGCTAGCTGGGTAGGGAATTTATTAATTGGACGAGATACTGCAGTCTCCGCCAGCGTTAGTGAATGATATGCCTAAACGAATTACCATCGGAGAGCAATATGGGCCTAGATTGCATAAATTGCATAGGAAGCGTCGGTACTAATTACCACGGTTGGCATAGCATTAATATGAGTCTACAAGTCATCCTCCACCTTTCGTTCGGGGGCTTGGGGAGCTGATGGTTTGGGTCACCAAAGAGCCTCAACTTGTACTTCTCCCGGTGTCGTTCATTCAGCCCCGCTACCAAGACGGGTCATCATCATTAAAGCTCACGCAATATAGGTTGTCTGACAAATTAGAGGACTGATACTCCCGAAATATCAGCCAATCTTCTGGCATTAGTTCACTAATTGTCATCGAGGCTATGCCAAGCTGCTAGGTTGGCCGTGATGGTTGCGTGAACCGTTCATTTCTTGAGGAATGGGCGCCAATCGATCTTTCATAGAGTTGAGATATCGCCCGACAAAAAACAGAAATATTCCATATATCAACTAAGAGAGAAACCTTCGAGTATGAAGTTGAGGTCGTAAGGTATTCTGTAGGCGCTAGCACTAAAGTGCAATTTACAGATTCACGTCAAGGGGTATCTAACGTCCCGGAATAGCAAAAGTCATCTTTATATGGCATTTCAATAATCAAGCCATGTAAATCACAATCCTTGACTGGCCATTTAATCACTGATTGGTGTTTTGGTGGCGTTTTTCGCACGATTATAATACGACTTTTAACGCCGCCTACACATTAGAAGGCGAGTTCTAAGACTTTAGGCTCATTTCCCAGAGCTGGGCTTGTATGCGCTGTGTCTCCTAACTATTATATAGGTTAAAAATGGGCATTTGGACTTCTCGCCCAACTGACCTCCAGAACTTGATGGATGAACCCCTAGAGTTTTGCAACTTATATGAACGTTCTCGCATATACGTATAGGTTGATTTTGAACCGATCCTCTACCATCCTTTCATTTCAGATCCATTTTCTGTTAATAAAATGGTGTTTCCAGCTGAGTCGCAGCCTCGTGACACTTACCTCCTGTGGCATATATTCTCCTATCCAACTAAGAATGGACACGAAGATGCTATTGCAGTGTCAAAGAGCTGGGGCGACAGTATTAACGCAATATACTCAGTTCTGATTGAGATGTTGCTGATGCAGTTCTTTCAATTTCTAATTGTTGTCTTAGTTTATCTGGGTAACAGATCCTCCTCGACATTCGTCCATCGCGTCGATCAATTCGTTTATGATGCCGAACCTACACTTGTTATCGTCCGAATGCTCAAGAGCATCACTGGTATTTCGAGGAGTGCGATTCTATCCCAAGGGTTTCAAGGATACAAGCAAGCAATGTTGCTACTCATAGCTTGGTCAGCCATATCGTTGGTGCCTAAGTTTGTTCCAGCCTTTGCAATCCACGGCCTCCTAATTGGGAATGCTGCCCCTGTGAATCCGGCACAAATTTACGTTCCTCCGCTCTACAACAACTCAGACCTCGGACTTCAAATACCACTGGATGCTATATCGCGACCTAAAGCCTTCCGTGCTGTTGGCCAGGTCGAAACAGCTAGTGATGATCTTTTGAACAAAGTAACGGTCAGTCAGCCAGTTGTATTGCAGGACTTGGGCAACGGCGAACAGATCCAGAAAATTGATTACAACTACACCATAACCGCCCGTGATTTTGGATTACAGACTTTCCATGGTCTCACATTGAATGTCCAAGGCTCGTGCCGCACTGAGTACGGTTGGTTTGACGACTACTATGACAGTGACGACTTAGAAACCGACTTCTATTATATTTTTGGAGATGATTCTCTATCTTTCTATGCAAGTGGCCTGTACGGATATACGCCTATAGCCTATCCCCAGATTCCCGGGTTGCCATACGCCATGAACAATACGTACGCCATCATGATAAGTTCTATGCAATGCGAGAGTTTTACCATCGGTACCGATCCATGGTATCTCACAAATACAACTGGTGTGTCAGCGGTTTATGCTGACGGCGATCTTGTATATAACGTCCTCCGAGACAGGCCGGGTCTTTCCTGCTGGCAGATGGACGAGTGGACTTACAACAATCAAAGCAGCACTACCTGGGGCCTGCCAAATATCTCAGGCTTGGGTTTCCCGGAGTCATTGAGAGATGTGTTCTACAGTCAATTAGCCTCTCCCTCTGTTTTCAACACAGTTAATTCACTCGGATCCATCGCATTGGCCTCGAGCACTACCGCCCAATACTTCACTATCGATGCGGCATCGTCCAGTATATATAACGACTTGAAAAGGCTGGTGCTTACGTCCTATATAATGACGACTAACTTGTTGTTGGATACGACTTTGTACAATCGGAACAATACTTATAACGCTTCAAGTCTGGTATCACAAGCCGACCTGAAACAGGTTGCACAATTTGTGGTTGATGATCCAAACATTGCGACTATTTCGCTCTCATTTGCTGTGGCAATGCCAGTTGCAACACTTATCATGTTTCTTATCGTCAAGCTCTCCAAAGTCTATATCAAACCTACGAATTTTGACGAGAACAATGTCGCAGTCGAAATCGTTCAAGAGAACAATACTACGAAAACTGAACGAGAAAGCCCTTGAGTACGATGTTTTTAGTCCGAAGTCCGTTGGAATAAGTATCTCATTAAAGTTGCAGAGTGAGACGCCCTTGTGGATGGATCGTGGGCAGTTTGAATATCTCATCTGATGTTTCGGCCAAATACTGGCTATGTATTCATTTTTCGAAACACACTAAATAGATAATTATTGTTTTGCCCTTGAACTGTTATTTTTTCTATTAGTTGAATATGCATACCCCCGAGAAGACTCTCGCAGAGCATCGCTGAGGCACCAACGTTTAAACATGTAGATATCTGCCTAACCCTAAGCCTCGCAACGAGAAGCCTTTGGATGAAACCTCCAACTGGTGAGGGTTCGTAGAATTTCACGATCGTCGAGTGTATTTTAAAGTCGTCATAGACAGCTATTGTCTGACAAACGAAAGATAAGTATGGTCAAATACAATTGCATGTTAAACAGGCAAAAGCAACCTCAGTGGATCATGAAATCACTTTTAGGGAATAACTCAGACATGTTATTACGCTGAGCGTCTATTGAGAACAGCTAGCCAGATGATATCTACTGATAGAAAGGATAGCTTCAATGACATCCCTGAAGATGTATAAGTCTTCGAATTAAGTTGGAACATAACGAGTGCTGCCAACCTTCTGTGCGGAGATCTCACCAAGACTGGAATATCCTCACTTTCAACTACTCGTATGGTATCTTCCGTTCAACCTCCCTCTCAGTAAAACGGAACGTCTCCAGCCCCTCAATTCCAGTTTTCTTTGCCCAGCTGACCAAGTATCAATTCTTTGTCTCTTCTCTCCTCATCACGTCTTGACCTCCTAACCACCTTAGCAAGCAGAATTGATGAAGCACATGATCAAGGCAGTAGTGAGACAAAAATCGCCTGCTCATCTCTCTGTTCCTATCTCTTTCTTCCTTCTTCACCCATCACGTCTTTCACGGTTCCTGATCCGCACATCTGCTCCTTAATTCAGGCATATCCAGCCATCAACAGCTTACTTTTCTCAACCAAATCTCAAGGTGGTTACTTACTTACTCTATTCTGTCATTTCTTCCGTGTCTACCAGTGTCTGTATTAGTTACTCTCACTAACTGATGCAATTTCAGTCTTCCAACCAACTCCGAATCCTTCAAGATGCCTCCCAAGAAAGGAACTGAAGTTGCTCCTAGCAGGGTCGATCTGAAGCCAGAGGAGGTACAATTCATCTTCGAATGCCTCAAGGCCGTTGATACAGATGGCGCTGTAAGCAAGACTTCATATCTCTACCTCTAATCATTCTCACCACTCCAAATCGAGTTACTCGCTTACTTACCATGCACCTCTGTTTTTGTTTGATATAGGTTGACTTGACCGCCGTTTCCAAAGCTACAGGCTATACGAACATCGGCTCCACCCGGAATGCCTTCAATCGCTACAAGAAACGCTACGGCTTTGGCAATTTGCGCTCGAAGACGGGCGATGGTAATGTCGCTACAGGGGCCGAGGACAGCGAGGACGAGCACATCCTGCCGTCTATTGAGACAGGTAGGCATCCATCTCTCCTCTCCTCTTTTCAAAGGCATAGGAACCTAACGATTACACCCACAAACAGACGCCTTGAAACCAAAGAACGGCTCAAGCAAGGTCGGCAAACCGCGTGGTCGCCCAGCTACCAAAGCCGCTTCAAGTGCTTCGCCCAAGAAGTCACGCGCACCGAAAGCAGGCCGTTCGAGCTTCAACCCTGCCAATGCACGAGCTGACGTGGAAGAAAATTCTGCGCTGAGCGATAGCTCCCTCGCCCAAGAGTTCGAAGACATCAAGGCCAAAGCCGAGATCAAGGTCGAAGGGGAAGAGGATACTTATTAAGCTGCCTTGGGCTCGTTTTTTGGTTGTTTCAATCATAAACGACAATTAGAAGTTCTACATTCTTTCATTGAGTGAGGGGATATGGGAGCCATGGGAATTTTTGAAACGTTGGGATAATCGCAGACTCTTTTAAGGAGCACAGAAGGAATACTAAATTGATTTCCAAGAACCTAGTTAGCTACTCAAGCATGGAGGCGGGGTTAATGCATCTAAATCATATCACCTCATGTCTTCTGTACCAACCCGTAATATATGTAATTCTAGCTAGAGTACGACATTTAGTGCCTGCAATCAAGACGACGACCGGCTTGCCTGGGATATTTGGGAGGTCTGCTTAGTAGTAGGTAGTTTCAATTTTGATAGAAAGTTAAAAAATCCACGAACATCATTACCAACATCCACCACTATAGATAGATAGTATTACGATTATTGAGCGATCCCCATCTCGCACTCCTCTATAGCTATCTTCAGCTCCTCGGGGTCTTCTCCACGCTCCTTCATAACCCACAGTAAAGTGTCAACAAAAGTCTCACCATTATTCCTAAACCACTCCCCGAGCGAATGGACATATGCTTCGACATGCTCCTTCAAAGGCGCATGATCTCGTAGCCAGAGCACCTGCGCAGGATCGAGCTTGAGCATGTCCTGCACAATATAGTAATGTGGAATCTCGTCGCCCCACCCTTCCTGCCCGGGGTCATGGAACAAATCACTGCGGAGTTTGGCTGCAAAGGTTGATGATGATGACTTTGCTGCTGTTGACGAGGTGATGTTATTGTGATAATGGTTATTAAAGATTTGGTCCGAATTTGAGTTTTCATTCTCCAGAAGACCAAAGTAAGACCCCTTGGACAGATTGGGTCGTTCTGGGGGGTAGTTCAAATGGATATTGAAAGAGAGCGGGTTCGTGTTTTCCGGGTACCGTTTGTGGAACTTGCGCTGAATGCTGCCGTTGCTTGGACAGATGTGGTTCTGCACCACATCCTGTATGACCATGCGAACGTCTTCAATCTCAGCGAGTTCCCACGATGACCAGTTGTGCAGTAGCTGCGCTCGTTCGATAACGACAGAACGTAGACGACGCGAAAAGCGGTCGTACTGATTGGTGTGGAACGCACGGTTGTACAGCCATAGCCGGTATATTGCACGGCGGAGACGGAAGCGTTCGTCATCCGTCAACAGTCGTCGATTTGCATAGTCCGACTTCCACTTCTTTAGCGGATAGATAGCTTCCCACTTCTGCGCTACGCGGCCAATTTGGACCACCTGCTTGAGCAGCGCGTCCGACAAGGACGCCCCGCGAGCGAGATGGGCTGGCTGGCTAGCGTTTTGGGTGATGATCTGGATAATATCATGTGTCGGTCCAAACTCTACGCTTGCAACGTCCATGAGAATGGGAATTTTTGAAGAGGAGGCAAAAATGCGACGAAGCCGGCGGTTGGCAGAGGCGAAATGCAGAACGTCGGAAATAGCAGTGCAAGAGCGGAAAATCTGGAGCAAAAGCTCCGTTGGAAGATCTAATAAATTCATAACGACAGTTTCTGTCTCAATTTACGGTTAGCAGAGAGCACAAGCGTGTCCGGCGCATCGAGGGTTGACTTTGATACCTACCTAGTAGCTGGTCTTGTCTAGGTGGTGTTCGAATTCTGGGCGAACTTTTTGGGGAAATGGTATTGTAGCGATCTTTCAGATAGTGAAAAAATAGAAGCTAACTCGCATAGATAGAGTCCACAGATTGAGAGACAACGGACGGCCTCAAGCGTTGAGAATGGCGCTCACAAGCCGTCACAGCAACACCTGATGGTTTACTTGAAGGCAACCCCTTCCTTGGGGCTTTCAAGGGTGGTTTGAGGATACATCATGGTGTTTGACTTCCTGAAAGAAGAACGGGCCTGCAAGCCTGCAGGGCCGTTGTTTGTATGAACAGCCATAGCGTGGTGGTATGTTGTTGAGGGAGAGCGAGGTTGCCACGGCTGCCAGCGGCCTTATATTTACACCCAGCGCGCCATTAGGTAAGCCGGGGGACGTGCTAGACTGCCAAACTGGCGACTGTTGACAACGCATCGGTAGAATAAGAAATAATGATAGGACGGAATTTGGAATTAATTTATGGCACATGAATGAAAACAACTTTTTGAAATCTATGTATGACAGACAAACTCCTCCAAACGCCCACCAAGTACAGCTGGTATTCGTACACCACGACTGGACGTAATGCATGTGCCCTCAGAATATTTCTACGGCAAAAAGGACGAGACACGCAAGCCCTCTGCTCAACCAAACACCTCCCTCGTGTCCAGCACATCCCTCTCTCTCCCCTCCTTGCCCAGACCAAGTGTGGACCTCTTAGCCTCGTGGTCCGTCTGCACGTCACGGCGTTTCGAGTACCGACTAGCCTTTTCAAGCCGGATATCGCGACGAACTTGGTTCGGGCTCACGTACTCTTTGTTCTCGTAGATGACAGGCCCACCAAAGCTTCCCTCAAGAATGACAATCGGCGTGAGCACAAAACGTGGGCCGATTTCCACAAGCGAAATCTCCGGACCACCGCTACCTGCTGCCTTGCCCTTTGCAGATTTCTTAGCACCAGCATCTTCTTCCGTCTGCGTGCTGCTGCTGCCGCCCTTGCCAACTTCCGACTCCCGGATTTCGTAGACTCTGATCCAAATCTTGCCATCCACACCAAAGACGCCAATGATGCGATCAACAAACGGCTTCATCCCTTTGACGCCGCGCTTGGGCACACAAAAGACCTTGCGAAGCATTTCTCGGATGAGGCCCCGATATTCCGTACCTGTTTGACCAGCGACTGCGTCGGGACCTTTCTCGTCGAACGATTTATCAAAGACAACAACGCCGCGGCCGCCTTTCAGGCAGTTTCCTGCAAACCCAGTTCCCATTTCGCCCATAGTGTGCAAGTTGGTAACAGAGAACTTGATCGTAGGCCCATTGGGCGGGCGCGAGAGCCAGAGGTATAAATCCTGACCGCGCTTGCGAGCCTCGAGGAAAAACACGACATTGCAGGAATGCAGCTCCGCAAGCGAGTTGATGAGCATATTATATCCACCGCTCTTCTTGGTGTCCAGCTTATTCTCCTTATGCGTATGGGGCAGCAGCGCAGTCAGATCTGAAAGGAGGTACCGGTGTCTAGAATATGAAATTATAAGCGATTCGATCTGGAGAAAAAGACCGTCGGAGGGGGGGTAAAAGTTTAGAAAGCATACCGATGTGTGACACCTCGAGAAGTGAGCATCAAAACGCGAGTTTTCGGCATGAATCCATCCTTAATATCACTGGCTTGTTTCGCAGCGTTCTCGTCGACATCGTCGTCCTCGTCACTGTCATCGCTAGTGTCTTCGTCGATCAAATCGTTCATATCAATATCTTCATCATCCTCCACTTCGTCCTCGACAAGGCGCTCTTGCTTCTTTTTCGATATCGACTTATAAACGGACGCCATATTTTATGGTAATAGTCCAGCCAATGCTTCGGATATGACTGAGGGTCTTTGCAAAGAGAAAGACTTCTTTGCCGGGATCTTTTTTTTTCTTAGATAGAGACTAGAACGGCAGAACTATTTTTTTGCTGTGGTCGGTCTCACCGCCTCAGACGAGCACCCCACAAATCCCAGCTACTGTGGATATGATTGGTGAATCGCCGTCCTCGAAATAAATATCTCGAAGAGTCGAAGACCGTTAGTAGCAGCCAAAAGTCTATGCAATGATTCCTGAAATTAAGTACACATATAGTCAGATTTACAAAAAGCATAGCTGCACCCAGCTCGGTACTCATGGATATTATGCGTATACGCTGATGTCCAACAGAAATCGCCATGGAGTTCACACAAATACAAGTTCGTGATGGAGAAACAGGATGATGTATTATATAATAAAGCCACTTTAAGCCACTTTAGTAACCACCGGAATTGTTGTACCGATTGGGCGGGGGGTAATGATGATTTGACGCGGCGGGAGGCGTGGCCCAAGGCCCGCTGACGAATTGGGGATCTGTTGGTGTTTGCCGCATTGGTTCTGCACCAGACATCTCACTGGGTAATGGTTGGGAGGTATTTTGCGACTGTAGAAATGGTTGACCATGGTGTTGGCCAGCTGAAGGATGATTCTGCATGTTGATGGGCGGGCGATTTGGGTTTACTTGGTTGTCAGGCAGTTCGACAGCAAATGCGTGGCTTTGTGTGTTTGAACCGGCTGGCATGTTGGTTCCTGGGTAGTGATTCGGTGGAGGCACTAAATTGCCCTGGTGTAATGAGCCGTCTTGCTGCGGACCTGGCATGTGTCCAGGTGCCATCGGACCACTGTTCTGAAAACCTGGCGGTATAGGCACAGAGCCAGGAATTCCTCCACCACCGGGACTATATGGCGGCTGATGTTGGAGCCCTGGAAAAGACGGGTGTTGGGTGCTCTGTTCAAAAGTATTCGATGGCGGGAGATTCTGATGCATGGGCCCTGGCATGCCTGGGGCACCATAAAAGGGTTGCGGTTGAGGAGGGACGTCATGAACCATTTGGCCATGAGGATATGCATTTTGCAGGGGCTGACCCGGGTGTTGTTGAGGTAGTTGTCCTTGGTGATGATAAGGATGTTGGAAGTCACTTTGTTGCTGTGGTTGATTGGGCATAGGCATTGGATTATTCGAGCCTGGCTTTGTGGAATGAGGTACTGTGGGACGAGCTCCTGCTTGCCATTCTGGCGCGGGAGGCATGGGTTGTCCATGTGCTGCCGTTGATTGTTCATATGGAGGAGGAGCGTCATGAGACATCGAGGTTTGAGACTGCCACGGCTGCTGTGGGATCTGATTCACAACTGAAAATGAATTTGAAGGGAGGCCCTGTTGGTTGGTGTTATACTGTGGATATGCTGAAGGAACCGTGTATCCAAATTGTCCATGCGGGGCTTGAGCATGCTGAGAGAGCTCTCCTTGTTGGGTAGTTGGCTGTCCTTGCGGATGATACTGCGGCGCGCTTCCCGTATAGTTCCCAGATTGATTTGTTGAAGCATACCCGTAAGGATTGTGACCAGCCTATGTCACGTCAGTCTGGTGCAATGCGAAACAGCGGCAGTCGTTTCAAAATACCTGGGACTGCGATGAGTTTGATCCCGACCCATATTGCATATGCGATCCTGAACTGTTGGAATTGCCCGGCAGAAATTGGTTCGATCCGCTATTGGTAGTGGAATATTTATTTCCCATAAATTCCTTCGAGATCTTGTTGAGCATTCTGTCGGCAATCTGTGTTATGCCAGAGTTTCCATGAGAGCCGCCGAGAAGACTCTACACTACACATCAGCTTCAGGCGTTCCTATCCTCAAAAGTGATAAAAAAAATAATCAACGATGTGGTGTCTCATACGGACAAGATGGGTTTCGTAGCAGGGTTGCTAAAGAAACCCCGGGTTCCATCCATATTCGGCGAGTTTGCCTCCATTGCTTCTTGTGGACTTAGCGGTCGTAATCCGGACCCAGGCGCCTGGGTTGGCCCTGTGCCGATGGACCCAGGCGTTGTAGAGGGCGTCAAAATAACTGGTTCTGTTGGGACGTCCCATTGTGACTTGCCCGTTGCGCGCTGGACGTAGTACCATTTCCGCGATACGCCTTCCCATTGCGCCAACCTGTGCGGTGAGGGTTGGGTTAGCTGGGTTCTTTTCTTTTTTCTTTTGAAGATTATTGCATAATTTATAAATCGAGTACTGTTATAAGATGGCGCGCAACGAAGCCCACTGAATAAAGAACTTACCATCCTTCTGGCAATGGCGGCGGCGGAGAGGACGGCCCCGCGCTGTCCTGGGGCTCGTCTTCTGCCATGCTGATAGTGGCTGCAGCAGCGAGGGAGATGAGCTTGCCGCGTAGAGCAGTGAATGGTTGTGTGCGAACGTTTTAAATGAAGTTAAAATGGTAAGCACTTCATAAACTTTTGATTGCGTACAGATCTCCGACAAGAAAATTCATCTTGGAAGCACTTGTTGGAGTCAAGCTGCCATCTCCAAAGTCGAGTTCTCGTCACTGGACAGCCCTGCCCCAGGCACCAATACTGCAGACTAAGCCGCACCAGGCCTAGCGCGCTATAAATCGATGCCTTAGGGTTACAAGAAACAAACAGATTTGCCGGCTTCAATCATTAGCTTCGAGATGGGCTCTCTGGAGTGAATCACGCTGTTTACCATATTACCCATACACAGGTTTTTAGCATTATTAGACCAGGGCATGCTGAAACCATGGAAATGCCGTGCTTTCGATTCAAAATTTCCTAACTAATAATCCTCCTGAGCATCTCGAGCACTTTCTCCTGTTCTCTCCTGTGACAAATAAATCTCTGCCATCACCAATCAAGCGCAATACGGCAGCTCAACAACCCAATCGCGAAAAGCACCTAGATGGATCCCGAATTATCAAACCCCCCTCGAACGGCCGAGAAAATAGGATTGCCATTACATAAAATCATCCTTGAATGCCGCCAAGAACTGAGATTCCTCGCCCTCAGCAAAAAAGTCCGAAAATTCAGCTCCCTGGCACTGCTCATCCTCGATTACCTCTGTCTTCATAACTGGCTCCTCCTCGACGGCCGTGGTGAATTGCTTTTTGGCAGGACTAGCTCGCTTCTTGGTGATGCCACTGGCAGCAATGGGAGCGGTAGCTGGAGCAGCAGATTTCTTCGTTGTCTTTTTCTCGGCGGCGCCTTTGCCACTGGCAGTTGCTTTCTTTGAGGGACTCTTGGATGCAGGCTTTGGCACAGCAGCATCGTCAACGGATCCGTCTTCACCTCCTTTTGTGGCTGGAGCAGCACCAGCGGCAGTACCGGGAGTCGAGTATTTCTTGTTCAGGCGAGAGAAGCGTTTGGAACTTTGATCGATAGGAGTCTATGTGTCAGCATTTTGGACACGTAAATTGGGGTCCAGATGGTTCCTTACGCTGCCCCGGCACTCACGATCTGGCACTCCTTGACAACATTGTTGAAGTTGACCTATTGTTACGTCGTTAGATACCGGGAAGTATGTTAGGGAGCAACGACGCGGCAGGGATGGGAAGACTGTACCACTCCGGCATTTGCATGGCGAACGCACGACAGAAGGAAGACGATATGGTCGTCTTCGGTTATGGCGCGATAAGACATTTTGAGTAAGTGGTGCTCTCAGTTCTAGGGACGTATGGTTTGTATGGAAGTGACCGACGAAAAGTCAAGCAGACTCAATGATCTGAAAGTGATGCTCAGAATGAGCAGAGATAGATCAGCTGAATGAGGAGAGAAGAGGATTAGATGAGAGTATTCCTGAGTTGACACTGAGTTGATGACCGAGTAAATATGAAGTCGTAGCCAGTGAAAAAGAGAGAGGAGAGATATGGAAGAAGTGGCACTTGTGCTGTGTGGGTACTCAAGGCTTACCTGCGTAAGATGTTTAGCTTGCTCCGGGTAATTGTTCAAGTAAATTAGCGGCACTGACCGTGAAAAATTGAACGTATGAAAGAGGGCGGTTGTAAAAAGGTCACCACCTTTCTTTCGTGGGGACAGTTACCTTCAGCATCAACCGTAAGTAAAGCCAGCCTCCTTCATCCGAAACCCATCACTGTAAGCCCACGACATCAGCTTTCATAAGCAGAAATTTCGATCACGAGAGCCGTTTTCAGGAGCGCCCTGTTACGACCATTCAACTTCTTCATACGATGTGGGCATTGGCGAGTGGCTGGGGCCCAGAACATCCAATTAGCCGATCCAGAGTGACTGGAGGCATGACTGCGTTTGTTTAAGCGTAAATGGACAAAGACTCAGGAAAATTCCCAGTAGAGCCACGAAAAACCTAAGTCGAAGGCGGTGGGAATTGATAGAGACGGAGGGAAGAAAATAATTGCCTTGCAGCCTAATTCCAAAGGCCGCCATCTTCATTGAACGAACTCTGCAATGTATATACACAAAATAGCCAATATTCCTAGTAAGTCTCTCCATCGACAAGGCCATTAAATCCCAATTTTCGTTCACTATGGCAGCAGGAAATAGAGCATATCGTCACTAGAATGCATACATACATCAAGTCATGAAAAATAGAAGAAGCGTAAGAGGGTATCGTATTGTCGTAACATAACCATAAACAGATAAAAGAAGATGAAAAAAGAAATAATTTCACAAATCTGCCATGACAGATTGCAAAATATTCTTTTTGTATTCTCGTACAGCTGCCTCCTTGCGGCGCATTTGTTGTCGCAACCGCATGTAGCGCTGTTTCCAACTCCCCTCGTCACTTGCGCCCCCGCCCATGAAGTCATCGTTCATGAACTCCTCTTCGTCGGATTGGTATCCACCTCGTTCCATGTTGTTTCCTTTGAGAGTCTGTTCGATGCTCATAGATGAGAGCGTAAGGTCGCTGAGAGTGCTGGTGAAGCCAAAGCCCTGGCCGGGTTGGTTTTCGATGACGAGGGTATAATACGTTATTGGGCCGGGTTGTGTGCCAGTTGCTATGGTTCCGTTATCCGTTTGGTCGGATATTTTCACGGTGATTACTCCTGGCGATACTCGGGACATGCCTAGTTTGTAGCCGACGCCAAAGTACAAGGCACAGACAATGGCGATGGATTCTGCCGGGAGCATAGGGTATATAGAACATAATCTTTGTACAGCCGAGTATGCGAGAGCGTGGGCTTCATCCGTTTCAACGGGTGTAGGTCGGCCGATGGGCTTTGAGTTTGCGATTCTCGCGGCTATAGCGCGAACTACCTCGTCAATAGAGATCTTTCCAGCTTGGCCTGGTGGTAGGGACGCAGCGTCGTCAAGATCATTGGATGTCGCAACAGAGTCACGACGACCTTGGAATGAGTTGTAGGCGTTTGAGATCTCGCTTGCGCCATTGAGGACTACAGTCGGCGGCGTGGCCAAACGAACTGGGCGGCCGTTCATTTGGGGAACATGTAACTGTAGTCTATCTGGTTTTGTATTCAGCTGACTGAGAGAATTGGAAGCCAATTGGCGTGGTGGTGCAAACGATGCTTGTTCGGCTCCAATAGCTGGCGATGGCTGCAGACCCACTGTGTCTCCTCGGGAAGGGTTCACAGGAAACGAAGAAAACGGGCCGCCAGGGGCGGAACCCCGATTCGGTGGGCGGCCTCGAATTTTGCCCGTCATGGTCCCTGAATTGCTAGGCCATGCGGAAGAGACAGCCGGGCCGTGCCGTCGCCGGTTGCGCGATTTGTCTCCAGATGACGGTGTCAAGGCAGAGCGAGGCTCTGCACCAGGTGCCGCTATTTCGGATTGACCATTCCTTGGTATGATTGCGGACCGTGGGAAGCCAGGAGGAGACCCGTCTCTCTCAAAAGGCCGCCATCGAAGGTCATGATTCGGAATAGAGTCCACGTTCTGATCAGTTCCAAACGACGAGGCTGCCGCAACCCAAGGGTCGTTTGGTGCATCCATGTCATCCGGAAACGCGCTGAATGGAATGGCGCTTTGCGGGAAATTGGCCGCATGGGCAGCTAGTGTGCTCGCATCAAGAATACCCATTGAGGTGTCCAGTTGGGGCCGTTTGGGGAAACGGGATTCGTCTTTTTCCTTATCTTCCGCCCGCTTCCTCCCTCGTTTTGGTTTCCATTCTGGCACGAGAGCTCTGAGGGCAAGATCTTCTTCTAGAGGAACACCGTCGCGATCCTCACTTGCAGGCGCATTCGATAATGGAAGCTGTTTGTAATATATATGATCGTGTCCCAGGAGGTACTCGAAAAAAGCATCCACATGCATTGCACGCATCCAACGCTATATCAATCAGCATTGCCTTCCAGCGGCACGGAAGTCTATAGAGTAGATTCACCTTTAATCTGACAGCATATTGCTGCACTTTCTGTGTACTCTGCTTCTTCTCCATCGAGGGAGGCTCGACCCCCAACTCGATGGCCAGTTGAATCCACGTTTTGAGTTCCTTGTTATCCAGTTTCCGGATCAACTCCCATAAAATGAAAATGCTAAAGCTTTTCCCGTCGCTGCGCGGGGGCACTCGGAATGTTTTCCGTAGTTCAATAGTGTCCGTATTTGCCGGCACATTGGGATTGCAGTACATGATAAATGCCACGTACGCATCGTCAATTGTTTCGTCAGTGACCTCGCGAGAAGGCAATTCCCGACGCTCAGCGTCGCTCTCGGCATCCCTCTCGGATTCTTTCGCAGTGGCTAGACGGGGCTCCAGCTCTGTCGCTGGAGGCGACATTGACATGCCTGTGCGCAACCCTGACGGCGGCATCAATCCGCCGGACAGTGGGCCTCTGGGCGACGACTGTAGACTGCGCGGGGTGTCTTTGCGTCGCAGTGGCGGCGACTGTGACGCAGCAATCCTGCTCCGCGCGCTTCCTGGAGAGCCGCTGCGCAACGGCGAATCAAACACAGGCGGGTATCTCGCAAACTGCTGGATGACAACAGCGTTGCTTGCGTCGGCGGGCTGCGGTGCTGGAGGCTTGAATGGGGATTCCATGATGATGCTTATTTGGTTCTCTTGTGCTTCCTGTATCACGCAAGTCTCGAACTGGGTTACGCTAACGAATGGCGATGGTTCGCGATGGCGGTGGGCTATAAGCGGCAGGCGAACGATCGACGGACAAAGCGCAAACAACAGCAGAGCACCAGTTAGTAGTGACTAGCAGCGCCAAAGACAGAAGCACAGGACCAGGCCCGCGATTGCATTGCCGCTGTCTGGGGGGGTGCATGGACAATGGGTGAGAGCGTTAGTGTTTGGAGTTGGGGGGAGGGGGGTTGGGAGACGGTCGGCGCTGAGGGCTAAGATAAATACGCGAAGCACCAGAAGAGGAGAAGAGGAGCACGGACGGCGGGCTAGCCACTAGTCCCCTGATTTTCTATTTTAAGAGGCGGGGCTTGCCGCTTGCCGCTGTCCGTCCAGGCTTGCTGGGGACCCTGGCGTCACATGACCTGGGATATAAATGGGATGGATTGAGCATATCAAGACTACATAGTAAGATCCAAAGCTTTCATTTAGAATTTATCGAGTATCATAACTGGGCCGGCCGGCCACCTCAACGTAAACACTTCCCAGCACATTACTGAGCGCTTCCAAAGCATGATTGGTGTTACGAGACAGAATCTAGTTTACATGAGGGCAAAACAGGGAATCATTTATCAATCTACCCTTTATATGGCTCAAAGATTAATTATCGGTATAAGTGAAACTACTTTGTCTGATGTCATTCACTAATCGTAGTATATGCCGCTCTCAGAGCTGTGTCCTACGTCTCTTTTCTTTATTCCTGCTTCTTTTTTTTTTCCATTTCTTCTTTCCTTTTGTTTGGCGCCCTTTCCTGGCTGTATTGCTTCTTCGCGATGATTTAATAAAAAACAACATCATTCGCAATATTAAAATTTGCGCCATTATGCAGTTCGTACTAAGAGGTATCTAGATAACAGATTTGTTCAATGGATACATCATCTGCAAGGAAATGCCGAGGTCTGCCCGGAACTCAACTGACAGTTTGAGATGAAACAGATGCTGGATAGAGATTGCTTAGTCGACCAGTTTTCCCTGTTTTATGCTTCTATGGGCAGATAACACGTCCACTAACGCTAGTTGAGTGTCGTTTCGGCCAATAAAGGGACCCCGTGAGCATTACCTCGATTCAGAAGCAGCAACGCCACTAAAGTGCTATTCAGTGGTTTTCTTTTTCTTATTTTATCTTTTCTTTTCTTTTTTTTTAATCAAAAAAATTCTGTAAATTGAACCACGGCAGGAAGAGTATTTTTGCAAGGCGGATTGGAGTTGTGCTGGTGAAGGCGGTCATGTCTGCGCCGTAGTGTAGAAAATGGTGGAAAGCTGCTTCAATATCCGTAGCAGTGCACCAAAAAGCTCTTCAGAGCAGTTAATACCACGTATATATGTAGATAGCGTTGGTAGAGATGAGGAAGAATGTTGTAGACAAATTGATGAACTTGTAGTAGATGTGCGAGATATCTCTCCGGAAGAGCGAGTGCAATAGGCAGGATTGATTCAGTAGGAAATTCTACGGCGTCACTCTGTAGAAGGACAAATAAACATATTGAAAATAGTAGATACAGACAGACGATTAAAGATGACAAGAGAATAGGGGCTAGACCAAGCTTGATCTAAGTCTTGCCTATGAAATTAGGTTTAGGGTTATTTTAACCGCCAAAGTACTGACATCGTGGCACGTATTTCCTACTTTTAAACACTAGGTTACTAAGTACACGGCTTTGTGCTTATAAGATACCAACACAGATATAATAGTTCAACCAGAGACCTGAACAGCTGGAACCCACCGTCGGATTCCACTCCTCAATCTCTGCGGTGGTAACGCCCTCCGCAGATGCGATGCTGGCGCAAGTATCCCCTGATTTCACCAGATAAAACTTATCGCAGTCGGTGACCATCCCAGTCTCGTAGTTAGTGGGAGTCGTCACGCCGTTCCCAGCTGATGAGGTTTTTGTCGCAGAGGTGGTAGACGTCGCAGTTGCTGTGTAGCCAATAATATCAATGCAGACGTAGTCACCCAAGCCCAAGGACTCACACGAGCTTCCCACTGCAGGATTCCAAGCATAAAAAGTATCTAGAGATATCCCAGCAGCTTGAGCAATGTCATAGCAGGTGTCGCCACTGACAACAAGATGAAATTCATCACATGTGGACACCATGCCGGTCTGGATGGGCGAAGGAGTGCTCACACCATCACCTGGCGTAGTAGTAGTGGCAGAGGCCGAGGCGCTGGTTGTGCTTGCATAGCCTATTATATCGATGCAGACGTAATCACCCAAGCCCAAGGACTCACACGAGCTTCCCACTGCAGGATTCCAAGCATAAAAAGTATCTAGAGATATCCCAGCA